>CM035408.1:203220375-203645375 GCA_020310875.1 Ceratopteris richardii
CATACACACATAGACACATACACACATAGACACATACACACATAGACACATACACACATAATGATGCATACACACACATACACATGCATACACACATACAAACACATATACACACACACATACACACATACACACATACACACATACACACATACACACATACACACATACACACATACACACATACACACATACACACATATATGCATACACACACACATAGAGAGAAATATTCACACATACACATACATGCATACATATACATACATAATGCATATGCATACATACATACATACATACATACATACATACATACATACATACATACATACATACATACATACATACATACATACATACATACATACATACATACATGCATACATACAAATACATAATGCATACACACACATATGCATACATACATGCATACACATACACACATAGACACATACACACACATAGACACATACACACACATAAACACATACACACTCATAGATGCACACACATACTCATAGACACACACAAATACATACACACATATACACACACACATACACACATAGACACATACACACATAGAAACATACACACATAATGATGCATACACACATATACACAAGCATACACACATACACACACATACACGCACATACATACATACACATGCATACATACACATACTTAATGCATACACACATACATGTGTACACATATATATATTGATTTCTAACCATTTTGTTTTATATGTTAGGTATTATGGATCCTAGTAGAGAGAGAAAGGCGAAAATCACTCTCATAAAAAGTCTTATGAGAGCAAGAGTTCCGTCTGATACTCTAGGGGACATCATACGTGATTACTCAGAGATGTCTGATGAGGAGTTGGATTATACGATCCAGATGCTTACCCAACGATCAGAGGAGGGCTCTTCTGCGGCTCCACATGCAGGAAGAGAGCTATCTGCTCATAGGTATGTTTTCTTTCATAAACTTTTTTAATGATATTATAACACATATTTTTATTTATCTTTATCTATCTATTTTCAGGACACCTATACCACCTCGAAATCGTGATAGCAGAGCAGAGTTTCCTATGAGGACATGCATAGGCACCTTAGGACTAGAGTGTGATATAGAGCCAGAGGGGAACATTGTGTACATAGGGAATGGATTGGAGTTTAAAAGAAGAATGCGGTCACTATGCGACTCTTACCTTCGCCTTATCCACTTACCGTGGAAGTAAGTAAAAATTTTACATACAAATTGAAATAAATATCTTATGTTTTATTTACATTATTTTTTTTATTTTTGTAGTGAGCATGATGAGAGGGATAAAAAATACGTACTTAGTTCACTTGAGACAAAGTTTGTGACAGGATGGTTGCTTAAGTGGTGTCTAAAAGAGATGTGGACACTTATGGCTCATCGTCGCGATAATGCATGGTATGCACTGCTTTTATGTATATATATGTGGATATGAGTATGTGTGTTTATGCATGTATGTATGTATATGAGAGAGAGAGAGAGAGAAGAGTGAGACTAGAGGTACAAATACACACATACACACACATATACATCATACATGCACATTTACACACATATACACATACATGCACATTTATACATACACACACATACATGCACATTTTTACACACACATACACATGCATGCAGTTACACACATATAATGAATACACATAGACACATACACATACTCACATACACATACACATGCATAATCATATGCATATATATACACACACACACATACATGTATATATGCATAATCATATGCATATATACACATGCTATACACACACATGCATATATACACACACATGCATATATACACACACACAACATGCCTACATGCACACATAAACATATATATATACATGCATACATATTTACATGTACATATTTACACATAGACACATATACCTATATACATATATACATTCACACAATTATAAACACTTGCATATATTACATGAATACATGAATATTTTACATAAATGCATATGCATATATACACACATATGCATATTTAACACATGTATACATATATCACACACATGCAAACACATACATATACATGAAATACATATATATGCATACTAACATATGTATACACATAATACACATGAATACACACACATACATACATACATGAGAAAAATTTGCTCCTCGAAGATAAAGCTATATATAAAATAATTATGCATACCCCCGAGCTTCATGTTCTAACTTAAAAGAACATGATTTCATCTCTCTAGTAGGATTCATCGTTATTCAAGTTAATAAAAAAATCAATTATCTGATATCCATTCAGAAGCTTCAAGTTATTGATCGATAACTAGAGTACAATTTACTATCTAATCTGCTCATATGTTTTCATTATTGCCATCATTTTGGTAAGACATCAATATAGTCTCATCTTCATTATCCTTATTGATTTCATTTATTTCTTCTATTGTTAAATCTATGTTCTCATGAATCACATCATCTATTGATGGATTAATATCTATTTCTGGCAATTCCCTTTCCTCATTAGTAGAATCAGCATGTAGAGAATTATCCTCTTCATCAAAAAGATTAGTATCATTATCACGTATAATGATTCTAATTTCTATTTCAGATGTTGATGTATAAGTATTTGATGCTGAATCATCAAGAGGACTTTCTTCGATCTCTCTAACAATAAACTGTTCAAACAATGACCTACCTCTAGGTTGCACATGAATGACTTGCCACCAAGGATGAGCATCTGGGTTTTTATAAAAAAATGCTTGTTCAATATGCCTAGGAAGAATATATGGTTCTTTAGTAGATCGCATTACCTTGGAAGAATCAATTGCCCAAAATCTAGATAATTCCTTTCTTAATGTTGAATTACTACCTTTATACTCAACTCAAAACCAGTCAACCTTCAAAATGACCTATCAAAATATATAACAACAAAAACCCATTATTAGGTGCTTAAAAAAATAACTAACTCTATCATAAAAAATATAAACTCTTTTCTACCTGTTTGACTGTACGAAATGAAATTTCCTAGATACCAACAATAGTTCCTATGTAACCAAGTTCGCTATCTATAAGGTTCGTGTCTTTTGAGCTATCTCGTGATAGTTGCTTGAAAGGAGCAACAATACTAGAATCCTCTATTTTACGTAAAGAATCAATGGCTTTGATTCTTATATGCTGTCCAAAAGCCCACATATTAGTGAACATTCGAGCTTGCAAAATAAATTCAAATAGTAAATAGAAACTAACATACATATATGAAGAAAATAAAATATTATCTTAATAAAATTACCTTTCGTTCACAACCTATCATTAACTCTCTTTGCTCATCTGAGATTTCTTCATTATTTGTGTTGGCGCGTTGCAAACGACTATATAGCCAATCCATGAAAGAAGATATATCTGTAATCTCATTATTATCAACATTACATCTATATCTTTTGTTTTTTCGTCTTTTACTTTGGAGATTTTGAAGTTCCTCGTACTCGCTAAGGAATGCTTGCATGCATTTGCTATTATATGCTACAAAAGTAGAAACATCATTTTTTTCTTGAAATGTAAATAAGAATGGAACTCCCTTACATGATAATACCTCATCTGTTATTTTTGAAGAAGACTCGTTGGTCCATGCACATGGAGCTTCTTCATGAACTCTTTCAAGGTACTCACTAACGTAATACTTGCACTCTTCAAGCATCCAACCCTTTGCCATGGATCCTTTTTGTTTCGCTCTTTGTCGCACATAAGCTTTTAACATAAATCGCTCGACCCAAAACATGCATCGAGTGTTGACAACACCTGCAATCTCTATTTCATCTACAAGATGGACTAATAAATGAACGTGAATATCAAAAAATGAAGTAGGAAGTTCTTTCTCTAGCAAACATAGTAGCTCTTTGCATTCACGTTTTTTTTTGTGGGATCGAGTTTTTGTCAATATCTTTGGATGTAATCCACCTATACATATCATAAAAATAATTATAAAGAAGTTAATTAAAAAATAAAAGATATCCAATATTCATACATACTAAATATAAAAGTATCATAATTACTTTATAAGTGATCCAAGACGATAGATCACATCTTGTACTCCTTTCGTTGTACATCCATTGATAACCAAAGGTAAAAAATATGTTTCAAAAAGTTATGCCAGTCATGGGTCTTTAACCCAGATAAGCTCTTATCATCCATAGCAAACATGTTTTGAAAAGATGCTCCATATCCCGTAGGAGTATTAATCAATTGAATTCTATTGTTGATAGTCTGTATCTCTTTTGTTGTAAGTACCCAAGGAGCAGGTGCATAAGTCGTTTCTTATCGATGTCTATCAAAAACTGGCCATAACTTTGGTTTGGATTTTTGATCTTTCAAATCATTCCTTGATGCTATGGTATCTTTTAGTCCAACAAGATGGTGCCATAGTGAATAGCCAATATTTTTGAATATATGCATAGGATCAAGAAGATGACATACTTTTAACTCTTTCCAATACTGCAAAGAATACCATATTGATATGTTCTCTGTGAGTGCCAATTTTCCTTTACCTCTCTTCACATACTCATTATCTGAATCATCACTGAAGATTTCTGATTCTCGACCTATCAGAGGTCCGTTTGTCCATTTTTTATACCAATCCATAGGCATCATAGGTTTTGGACACTGACCTATTTCAAGCTTTCCATTAAAATGTATCGCTTCTCTTTTAGATCTTAATGGATGATCATCAGGCAAGAATCATCGATGTGGAAGATAAATATTTTTGTTGAGATTCTTACTATAGATTGATCTCAACCAATCACCACAATATGGACAAGCTTTATAACCCTTAGAAGATATTCCTGCATCATGAAAATGATAAAAATATAATTAGATTAAATCATATTTATTTACATGCATATTGAATAAAAATAATTACATCAATACCTGAACAAACACCATATCCTAGAAAATCGTGAATAGTCCAAGCCACAATACTACGAACCGTAATATGTCTTTCATTGATGCTTTTTGATACATCAATGACATTAATACCTCTCCATAACTCTTGAAGATCGTCAATGAGAGGAGCAAGATATATATTCATATCTTTAACTTGTCTTTTGACTGGGATTAAAAGTGAAAGCATTAAATGTTCCTTTTTAATGCTAAGATATGGCAGAAGATTGTAGTTTATGACTACCACTGGCCATGTTGAACATTTACTAGGTTTCATGGAGAATGGATTAACCGCATCTAATGCAACTCCTAACTTTAGATTTTGTGGATTTTGTGCAAATTCAGGCCATGTAGAATCAATATGCTAAAAAGCAACACTATCATGAGGAATTCTGATTATTCCATGAGTACTTTTGTGATCATGTCCCCAAGTTAAAAGCTTTGATAATTCGGGGCTTTGAAACATATGTCTAATCCATGGAGCCAATGAAAAATATATCAATACCTTTTTTGGGATTTTACCTTCTTCGCCCTTATATCGAGGAGATTGACATTTGGGACATGTCAAAGAGTCTACATATTCACCTCTATATAAAATACAATCGTTAGGACATGCATGTATACATTGATAATCTATACCAAGATTGTTGATTATCTTCTTCATTTCATCATGTGAGGTAGGAAGAATATTCTGACTTGGTAAAAACTTTTCAGATAATAACCTATAAGTTTATCAAAAAAAGATATATTAAAAAAATTAAATAAATAAATACACACACACACACACACACACACACATATATATATATATATATATATATATATATATATATATATATATATATATATATATATATATATATATATATATATATATATATATATATATATATATATATGTGTGTGTGTGTGTGTGTGTGTGTGTGCATATAATTTTATATATGTGTATGCTTATGTGCATCTTTCAAAATATGCGTGAAAAATTTGATTGTTTTGGATGGGAGGATACGATTGTTTGTTTTGGAGGATATGAAGTATGTACCTTCATTGAATGATTTGTCGGTTCTATCATATGTTCAATTTGAAAGTGTGAGACGCGGGTTTATAATTGCTATTCAAAGAATTTGGCACTGTTTATAGGCCATACAATGGTAACCTGGATGAACCGCATGCACAGAGGTTACTCAAGATAGAGCAACCTGATTATAAGGGACTAGTGCCAGCAGGATTCCTGGGGTATGCAGTAAACCTCTTGCATGTCAATGATGAGCATCTGAACTTTAGGATACAAAGTGGAAATCATGGTGGCTTGAGAGGATCAGTTTTATACAGCTTGTTCAAAGAACTTCAAGTTTATTACATTGAAGTTTTTTGAACAAGCTATATAAAAGTGATCCTCTCAAGCCACCATGATTTCCACTTTGTATCCTAAAGTTCAGATGCTCATCATTGACATGAAAGAGGTTTACTGCATACCCTAGGAATCCTGCTAGCACTAGTCCCTTATAATCAGGTTGCTCTATCTTGAGTAACCCCTGTGCAAGTGGTTCATCTAGGTCACCATTGTATGGCCTATAAACAATGCCAAATTCTTTGAACAACAATTATAAATCCGCTTCACACTTTCCAACTGAACATATGATAGCATCGACAAATCATTCAATGAAGGTACATACTTCGTATCCTCCAAAACAAACAATCGTATCCTACCATCCAAACAATCAAATTTTTTGCGAATATTTTAAAATATGCATTAATAGTTTTAAAAATACATATATATATATATATATATATATATATATATATATATATATATATATATATATATATATATATATATATATATATATATATATATATATATATATATATATATAAATAGATAGAAAATTGAAAATCATACCTTAATAGTGTCGAAACAGATACATTACTCCATCCAAAATGATTTTGAAGATTGAGAATAAGTAAGCTCGCACTTAGCCATGTCAAACGACTTCCTTCATATACATGCTTTAGACATTCCTCTCGAAGATATTTCTTGTTTTTAGAAATATCAATGCTCTCACTATCATTTTGATACCAATTCTCAATAAAATCTACCATGCCATCATCTTCATCATTGTCACACAAATATTTTACTTTATCGTCTTTTGAATATAGATCTTTCAACTTTGCATATTGCACATGATTACTTTTGCGTAGCCTCCTCATGGAAGCTTCTGATAAATGAGGTCTTACTAGTAATTGTGAATGCTGTGGACAAATAGCATCAACATCATATGTTGGAATCTACACATATAAATAAAATTCATTAGTATTCTATAAATGAATAAAAATTAAACTTTAAATATAAAATTAAGTATATAACTTATTAAATATGGATAGAAAATTTTTATTCTCTCTAGCTAAAAGGTGCTCTTGGAGGTCTACGCCATCCATAATTCACTAATAGTTCATCACCGGCATGTAATGTAGTAATAGCATTGACAACTATGTATCTTGATACATCTCTACTCATGTATGGTGATTCATGACTATTTTCACGCTCCTCAAATGTGCAATTAGTCCTTGAACTATTATGTAACCCTCGACTACTATTTATTAAACCTGCTATATTTCCATGTGTGTAAGGTCTTCCATCAATATATAATCTTTCATTTTTTGCATGTAAAATCCTTCTACTAGTAAGGGATGCTGCGTTCAAGCATATTCCATAAGTACTCATGCTTTGAACATAACGTGAAAGTCGACGCCAATCTCCCAATCCATATATAGGACCACAAACTGACATAAGAGTGACTTCAGAGTTTGGAGGCACATAAATCCTCTACAATAAAGAGACCATGAGCAACATTAGTAATAGTGGATGGAGCAATCATATAGCGATTACCCCTAAAGTTGAAAACCTCTCCATCTAAAGGAAGTGGTCCTCTATTCCATCCTCCATATCTTCTTCTATCATATGTTTGTACTAAAGAACGATCACAAGCTGGCAATGGATAATCTCCAGCCGTTTCAGTCTCTAAACTAAGAGGTAGAGGATTTCTAGAAACCTCTACTTGTAATTGATGAACAACAAGTCCATGACGTGTACGAGGTATATTAACATTATGAGAAAAATTATCATCATCATCATCATCGAGCAAGTATTCCAGTATATCAACAGTAATTTGATTTTGTATATGGTTTTTAAATAAAATAATGACATTAATATATATAAAATATACATACCCAAGCATTATCACATTGACCAGGTGATGGTGCATGCTCAAAAGTACCATACTCTGCCTCATGTTCAATACATTCCAATCGTGATCTTCGATACGTGCCATAACAAGAGTTACACCAACATATAATATGCTCTTGATAGTAAAATTCATCATAATTCCTATCGGAGGACACATGTGAAGTCGCTGTTGATATATTTAGGTACTGATGTGTGTGAACACACTAGGACCGCCAGGGCACTTTTTTTCCTCTTTAGGAGGTTTTTTTCCCTCGGCTTGTATATACGCCTATTGCCCTAATGGGCTACTTATCTTTGTACATTCTCTAGTAATACATTCAGTATTGTGTGTTTGTGCTCCAAGCTTCTTCTTCTTCCTTGTGCTGTTCGCGTGCTTCCGCAGACGTCTATCTCCAACAATTGGTATCCGAGCAGGTTGTCGCTTCTTCTAGGGCGCCGTCGACACTCCTCCGTTTGCAGTCTTAGATTCCCACAAAATTTGGTGAGCATACTCAGGGTGTTTTCGAGATCAAAACTGCTTTGCTCTGTGGTATCGAAATCGCGATCTGAGCTTGTTTCGGCCTCCGAATGCACTATCGCAGCGCTTGTACAGGCTATTTCGTCCTTTTGTGCCAAAGGTATATACCAGTTTCTGTTCGCCAGTCTAAGCGTCTCGAAGTCTGTTACAGATCTAGCAGAACTCGTCTGGGCAGTTTCGTTCAACTTTTTGAGATACAATCAATTTTTTGCATCAAGGTATTTTAGTCACCGGCCATAGCTAAAAGCAGTGATGTATTCCGTATGTTGGCTATTGAGGATAAGTTGGATGGTACCAACTACCCATTATGGGCTTATATGATGCGACATGTATTGGTTGCAAAAGGATTGTGGAACATTGTGCAAGGTGTTGAAAGACGTCCTGTTACACCTGTAACGACAGGTACTGCAAATACAGGTGTTGGAGTTGATGAAGATGGTGTCGAAGATGATATTCCACAGATTCCTGTTCGTGCTGTTGTTTCTGTTGCACCTACTTAGAGCAGATTCACTAGGATGGCAGAGATGCCCAGGCACATGCATTGATAGCTTTGTCTGTCAAACGTGCCATTATTCCTCACATTCGCTCTTGCAGAACAACAAAGGATGCTTGGGATACACTTACCACTTTGTACCAGGCTAGGAATGAGGCTCGTGTTGCTTACCTTCGAAAACAGTTGGAGAGTGAGCACATGAATGAAGGTGATTTTATGGACAGTTTCCTAATGAAGGTCAAAGATTTGAAGGAACAATTGATTTCTGCTGATGAGGTTATACCAGATAGCTCACTTGTGCAAACTGTTCTGAATGGTCTTCCTGATTCATATCAGAGTTTTGCTTCTACTCTTCGGTTGATGATGAAAGGCAATCCAAATGCCTTGTCATTTGAGGAGTTAGTCTCTGTTCTATTGCAGGAAGATCAATCCAGGCAGAACAGGTCTATTATGCATGTTGCAGATCAAGCTTTCCTGGCGAGTCAGAAGGGCAAAAGAAAATGGAGATCTTCTACTAGTAAGCAGAAATCTACAAATGCTGCACAATCGAAGAACCAAGATAAAGATGAGAAGAAATTAGAAAAGCAGAAATTGTTTTGCAAGTACTGTAAAGGAAATGATCATATCATAAAGAGCTGTCCAAAACTGGCTGCTAAAGAGGCAAAGAAGAAAGAGGCTGGAATGGTTGTTGTAGAGGCCTCTACACCAATAACAAAGTCTTCAAATCTTGTGCAGGAAGAAGAATGGGTGTTTACTACTTTCTACAGTTTTGACCGATCTTCTCATGATCAGTGCATGTCTGCAGTAGACTCAGATGTTTGGTACTTTGACAGTGGGGCGACCAAACATATTACCTCGCAACGCAGTTTCTTCTGTTCACTCGAGCCTGCCCCTACAGGGAATACTGTCACATGCGCCAATAACTCCTCTTATCATGTTATGGGAGTTGGTAAGATCATTCTGACTACTGTTGATGGTAGTTCTTTCACTTTGTCAGATGCTTTATTTGTGCCAGGGATAAAAAAGAACCTGTTATCAGTTTCTGCATTAGCCAAGATTGGTTTGGTTGTGAAATTCGTTGATGACAGGTGTACACTCCATGATCTCTCAAATGGTGATGTGATTACTGCTTCTGGCATTTTATGTCGTGGGCTGTATAAGCTCATAGACTATGAAAGATCTGTGAATGATTCGGCATGTGCAATTCATGATTCTCAGGCTATGTCAGATGCAAAGCTTTGGCATGCACGCTTTGGTCATCTGAATTTTGCTAGTTTGCTACGCCTGCAGAAATCTGAAATGGTGTCCTCTTTGCCCAAACTTGAGCCTCATGGAAAACATGTTTCTGAAGGCTGTATTTTGGGCAAAATGCAGCATTCTTTCTTTCCAAAAGATGGTTCAATTCGGACTACGCAGAAATTGCAGCTTGTACATAGTGATGTCTGTGGTCCTATGCAGACACCCTCTTTTGGAAATTACCTTTACTTCGTGACTTTCATTGATGATTTTTCCAGGCATGCATGGGTATATCCACTCAAAGCAAAGTCCGAAGTGTTCATGTGCTTCAAACAGTTTTTTCTTTTTGCTGAAAATCTGTCAGCATGTAAAATGGGCACCCTCCGTTCTGATCGAGGGGGGGAATATATGTCTTCAGATTTTAATGCATTTCTGGCTGAGCATGGGATAAAACACCAGTGTACAGTGCCGTATACACCTCAACAGAATGGAGTGGCTGAAGGAAAGAACAGGTCACTCATGGAGATGGCGAGTTGCATGGTCAAAAGTCAGGCTTTACCAAATACTTTCTAGCTTGAGGTTGTCATGTGTGCAACATATGTAGTGAACATGTGTCCCACTAAAGCGTTGCAGTCTATCACTCCGTATGAGGCTTGGCATGACCGCAAGCCATCTGTTGCTCATCTGCATGTTTTTGGTTTTTTGGCATATGCATTAGTGCCTGAACAACATCGCAAAAAATTGGATGATAAGGCAGTAAAATGTATTTTTGTTGGGTATAGTTCTGAAAGTAAAGGCTATCATCTGTATCATCCACAGAGTAAATGCATTCTGGTTAGCCGTGATGTTGTCTTTGTGGAAGATGCTATTCAGCCATTGCTTTCATGCACTAAGGAGACATCTGTTAGCTCCAAAGACATGTATGATACGTTGATGCCTCTTTTTACAGGTGGACAATTTAGTGCTGGTCCTAATGAGGCAACTTCTCAGCCCTTGCAGGTTTCATATGATGATGCAGATCATTCTATCTCTGATGCAGATTTACATGATGCACTTGTTGATGAGAGAGCTGATATTGAGCAGGCAAAAACTATGCCAAAATGGCTGGAGTAGACTTTGCGTGACAGCAAATTAGATGCACCTTTGTCATATCGTACTCGTTCAGGCTCTCATAGTGCCTCCTTTGCATCAGATTGCTATGTTATGGCTGCGTCTAGTCTCTGTGATGAGAATGAGCCTGTTTCTTTTGATGAAGCACAAAATTCAGAAAATTGGATGGCTGCCATGCAATTTGAATATGATGCTATAATGAAGAATGGTACATGGTCTTTATGTGACTCGCCTCCTGGCAAGAAGGCCATTGGCACTAAGTGGGTATACAAGCTGAAGCGTAAACCTGATGGTACAGTTGACAGGTATAAGGCTAGGCTTGTTGCAAAGGGTTATGCGTAGGAAAGAGGCATTGATTTTGATGAGACCTTTGCACCTACATGCCGTATGACTACTGTTCAGAGCATTTGTGCACTTGCAGCCCATCATGGTTGGAATGTACATTAGTTGGACATTAAAACAACATTTCTGAATGGTGACTTGCATGAAGAAGTGTATGTTTTTCAGCCCCATGGCTTTGTGGAGAAACAACATGAAAACCAAGTGTGCAGGTTAAAGAAGGCATTATATGGTTTAAAGCAAGCACCACGTGCTTGGTATGAGAAGATACATGCCTATCTGGTTGCACATGGTTTTGTGAATAGTCCAACTGAAAGCACCTTATATGTTAAGTGTGCTAATGATGTGCTTCTGATCATTGTTGTCTATGTTGATGACATGTTGCTCCCTGGTCCTATTGAGAAGCATATTGCTGATTTCAAGGCTGATTTGCATGCCTCATTTGAGATGTCTGATTTGGGGCATTTGCATCACTATTTGGGCATTCAGTTTATGCAAGTTGATGGTGGGATGGCTTTGTGTCAAACGAAATATATTGACACATTATTGCAGCATTTTGGCCTTGAAGACTGTAAGCCTATTGCCACTCCTATGGAGATAGGTTTACGATTGAGTCTTCATGATGCTGGAGATGCATTTGATGTTGTTCTCTATCAGCAGGCTGTTGGATGCTTGATTTACTTATGCATTACTCGGCCAGATATTCAATTTGCTGTCTCATACATGAGCAGGTTTATGCATTGCCCAGGAGTCACACATTGGAAGGTGGTTAAGCGCATCTTTCGCTACTTGAGTGGTACTCGGCTACTTGGGTTGTTTTATCCCAAGGGGGGATCACTACCGCCAGATTTGCATGTATTTTCTGACTTAGATTGGGTTGGTTGCTATGACACTCGTGTGTCCACCAGTGGTTTTTGCTTCATGCTTGGTAGCTCATGTATATCTTGGTTGAGCAAGAAGCAGCCTACTGTGGCCACTTCCAGTTGTGAGGCTGAGTATAGGGCAGCTTTCACAGCGACTGTTGAGTGTGTGTGTCTCAGACGCCTTATGGCTGATTTGGGTGTTGGTCAGTTTTTTGCCACCACCATCTTCACTGACAGTCAGAGCGCATTGGCATTTGCGAGGAACCCTGTGTTCCATGCTCGCACTAAGCACATTGAGGTGCATTATCACTATGTCAGGGAGAGGTTCTCTGCTGGGGAGATCAGCTTGGCATATGTGCCCACGCAGGAGAACATTGCAGACCTTTTCACGAAGGCTCTGCCTAGGGAGAAGTTTGAAGCTTTCCACAAAGATTTGGGCTTACTTCCTTTTCTGGAGTGATTTCCACATAGCTTAGCACTTCCTTATACATGAGTGCCAGCTCCTTGTTCACCGCATCACTCCCAAGGGGGATTTGTTGATATATTTAGGTAGTGATGTGTGTGAACACACTAGGACCGCCGGAGCACTTTTTTCCCTCTTTAGGAGGTTTTTTTCCCCCGGCTTGTATATACGCCTATTGCCCTAATGGGCTACTTATCTTTGTACATTCTCTAGTAATACATTCAGTATTGTGTGTTTGTGCTCCAAGCTTCTTCTTCTTCCTTGTGCTGTTCGCGTGCTTCCGCAGACGTCTATCTCCAATAGTCGTTGCATGGGTAGGAGGTGGTGGAGTACCCTCTGATTGATCAGAATCTACACATTATAAGAAACAAAAAAAAAAAGTTATGTATCCATCAAATATATTTAAAATTAAATGTTTGATATACTTATAGTATAAAGTCCTTGCACAATGAGGAGACGGTGGTGGAGTTCCATCTGATTGATCAGAATCTACAAATAATGGTATTTTATATTAATAATCTGATTATCTACATACACAAAAAATTCGCATATACATATTTACACATACACACATATTCACATATACAAATTTACACATACACACATATTCACATATTCACAACTACACATTATTGTGGGATAAATGCATGTATTTTTTATGAATGAGTGTATATGCATGCATGCATGTGTATGTATATATGTGGATATGTATATGTGTTTATGTTATATGTATGTATATGTGTATATGTATACATATATGTATGCGTATATGTTTGCATGTATATGTGTATGTGGGTATGTGTATGTGTATGTGTGTGTATATATGTGTATGTATTCTGATTTTTTTTTCTGTTTGAGATTAAATTAATAGGAGATATTGTATGGTGAAAAAAAATAAGAGGCGAGCTAACATACCACCTGAGTCGTGAAAGTTTTTTTGTAGATAGCTACGTCTTTAGGAGTCATTTCCTCAGTAGAAGGTACACAAATTAATAGTTTATATTTATAATTTTTATATATTTTAGTAATTTTTTACATTTAATTTATGTATTTTTTTCTTAAATCAATAGGCTGCTGCAAAGAAAAGAGTGGAGTCGGGCCACACATCGCACATAGGCCAAATGGGCCATAATGGTTTTGTAGCTACATTTGTAAGTATATGTGTTATTGTGAGTATATTTTTTATTTTAGTTAAAATGCAAGCAACTAATCTTTTTTATTTGTTTCAATGCAATGGAAGGATTATGGCCGATATCCTACAAGGCATGAGATCGAGTATGCTACACATTTTGGATATCGATGTTTGAGCGAGTATATGCAAGATCATCATAATGCCTTTGTGAGTATTATTAAATTTTATATACTTATTTTATTTTTATGAATGGTTTAATTATTTTATTTATTTATGTTTGTTATATGTAATACAGGAGTATTATGGAGAGACAAATATGGATGAGGTGGAGAGACAGACACAGGAGGGACGATCTCAATCGTCACAGGGTGATCATGACGATGAGGATGAGGAAGATCGGGATGATCATGATACTGCTGATGATGATGATGATCATGATGATGATTATTAGGATTTTAGTTGATTATGACATTGGATTATATGTATTTACATTGACATATATAAATATATATTTTATCTACATATTTTTCATTTCAATTATGTTTTGAATTGTGTGTATGGTATTAAGTAATGAAGAGTTATTTTTATTGATTGTTGTTATTGTTTATGTTAAGCATGTGTTTTAATACTTTAATTATATAATTCATTCATATGTGTGTACCTAAGTGTATATATATGTGTGTGTATATGTATGTATGTGCATGTGTATGTGTGTGTATATGTATGTATGTGCATGTGCATGTGTAAGTGTATATGTGTGTATGAGTATGTGTATGTGCATGTGCATGTGTATGTGTGTGTATGTATGTGCATGTGCATGTGTATATATGTGTATGTATGAGTATGTGCATGTGCATGTGTATGTGTATATGTAGGTATGTGCATGTGTATATGTGTTTTAATATTTAATTATATAATTCATTCATATGTGTGTACCTAAGTATATATGTATGTTTGTGTATATGTATGCATGTGTATGTGTGTGTATATGTATGTGCATGTGCATGCATTAGGAAAAAAGGTGAACCCTGCATGGGCCTTGTAAGGATTCCTAATTTTTAGGGATTAAGCCTAATTCTATTGTTGTCTAAGGGGAAAAAGTGCATTTAATAGGGCACTTTTTAGTAGGCTGGAGTAGGCTTTTTTTAAGGCTTACTAGGCTCCTCTGTCTCTTCTTTTAGAGAGAGAGAAAGGGAATCTACTTTCCACATCATCAAACTCGAGCATGTATGGGAATAAAAAATTGAGTTTTTTTTTTAAGTCTCAATTTCAATGTTTATTTACTTGAAAGGGCTCATTTTTTAATATATATGTCAGAAGTGACTTTTTTTGAGTTTATTTTTTAATTTTCCTTTTGAAAAAGTAATATTTTTAAAATCCCTCCAAAAGTAGAGTGCCACATCATCAAATCCGTAACTACTCTTCACCCAAAAAATGACTTTTTCAAAATTTCAACATTTTTGGCTATTCTCAGTGGAAAAACACACTGTGACCCATCCACATCCAAAAAAACAAACTTTTCCTGTGAAAATCATGTTCTATGTCACTCTAGCACAATGGTGAGTACCAACGTGAGAAGATTCACCTCATAATTGTCAATCCGTGAAGACGTGAGGACTAGTATGAAGACTATGAGCAAGTGAAGGCACAAGTGTGTGAGTGAGAAGTACACAAGCATACACACACATACACACACACGCGCACACAAGGCAAGAACAAGGAGAGGAACAATGGAGTTCTTTGCATTAGTCAAAAAGTCTCTTACATAAGCTCAATTCACAAACAATCTAACCCCAAAAATGAGCTCTCTAGCTCTTTTTATAGTTTTCTAACTAGCTTTGGTCTTGTCCAGACCTAGTGTCCGGCCTAGTTAGAAATTAGGTTCTAGAGCCTATTTGAGGGCTCAAACAGAGTCTAAAAATTATGAAAATTGATATGTAGCTAGTTCTGATACTCCTCAAGCTCGAGGAGTATCAGACCTCTGTTCTATCGGGTGGTCGATATAGTATTGGATGACATTGGTGGCAAGTTCGTGTTCTCCTATCCTTAAGCCTCTTGCTAGATCAGCTTCCAATGCATCCCAATTTATTGCGCCAGGGACCTCTGGTTGTGGGGTGGTATAGTACTCAGAGTACATTGCTTGTTCACAAGCAAAGAGATGGAGCAGGTGTGTTGGCTTCGGTGCGAAGATCTCCGAGTGATACTCCCAGAAACCTGATCTGAACATTTCTTCGAAGGTTTGTTTGTAACATGCAGGGAGGTATTTGATGCGTGCATGCCAGGCATAAGCCACACGAATACTGGGGGTGGTGCTCATGTCATACACCAAATCATAATTTCCATTGGTAAACCCCGGGAGATGTACCTGTGGTGCGGCTGCATTTCTAAAAGTTTTCAGGACTACCTGTGTAATAAAGTAAGTCTATGATCTAGGGATCCGAAGGCTTCAGACAGATCTGAAATCGGATACCGTTTGGTCACTCGTCTGTAGGACCAAAGATCTCAAGACTAGACTCAAGCATAAGTCATGTGCTCTCATATTCAAGTAATCCACTTAGCCTAGTGGTTAAGTCTCATGGTTGTGAAGGAAGAGGTCTTGGGTTCAACTCCCATGGGGAGCATGGGAAGAGGGTTTTGCCCAAAGAGCTCTAGAGCCTTCTAACTCAAGTTAACGTGAGTTAACTTGAGTCCAGTGGACTTAACTCAAGAGGTGAGTACAACAACCACTAGTGGACTCTAGTGGAAGGTACTAAAGTAGTGGTCGAGATCACTCCAGCCACTAATAGACTCTAGTAGTGGATATGAAAGGAGTGGAGGAGATTGCACATGCACTTGTGGACTCTAGTTACATTTGTGGTCCTCATTAGTTCAAGCAGCTATATATACAGGCATAAGGTTGGGAGGAGAGTCATATTCATTCATGAGTATTTTGCAGTCGTTACGCTGTTACATTGGTATCAGAGCCTAGGAAGTAGGCTTGGGCAAAGTGGAATGATCCAATGGCCTCTAAAAAAGGCGCTTGGGCATCCTCTATGTGAAAGGGTAGGAATTGTGGAAGGCGCGCGCGTCGGTTTCAAGGATGGACCTTACAATGATTGGGGTGTATCTCTCAATCCGTAGGTCGGATTGAGACATGTAATATACCGTTGGAAAGCCCTCGGAACGAACTTTCCAATGAGCTAGCTTGGAAGTGTGAATTCCTTGGAAATCCTTGGGTGGCACTTGATTGAGTGTTCAAGATACCAAGCATGGGTGAGAACAAGGTTCAAGACTGAGGTTGAGAACAAGGGCTCGAGACACCAAGGTTGCGAACAAGAAGGTTCAAGACACCAAGGTTGAGGGCAAGGGTTCAAGAGACCAAGGTTGCGAACAAGGTTCAAGAAACTGTGCGAGGTTGAGGAACATCAATTCAAGGGCACCTAAGGAGTTCAAGGGACTGATCACCGAGGCTAGAGGGATACAAGAGTAGATCATTGAGGACAATGATCGACCAAGGGGGGAAGAATGTAACATAATCCTGGTAGGAGATGGTTGAACCACACCCTAAGAGAGAGGATTAGGAAGTAATCCTCAACCATGGCTTTTGGGGCAAGTGGTTAGCCCATCACATTCCTAACCAAGAGGTTGTGAGTTCAATTCCTTACATTGATACCAATGTAAGGAATTGAACTCACAACCTCTTGGTTAGGAATGTGATGGGCTAACCACTTGCCCCAAAAGCCATGGTTGAGGATTACTTCCTAATCCTCTCTCTTAGGGTGTGGTTCAACCATCTCCTACCAGGATTATGTTACAACCTGCATCATATCTAAAATTTTAAGCATCAATTGAGCTGCTACATCTGGCATGGGCTTCAATCGCGGCATCCAATGGCGAATTGTTCCCACCATGTATGCTACTGACGGTCGTCTCTGTGGTGGCACAATGTACGGGTAGTTTAGCCATTCCTTGCATTGCGCGTTGTTCTGCACTTTGATGTTGAATGCCTTCCAAGACCTGCGGCGTGGAACTGGACCGTAGCATGGATTGTATAGGAGATGTAAAGGCGCGTTGTTCCATGTGCGTAGCATTTTTGAATATGTCTCTAGAAGTTTCTACCGCCAGGTGGGTTGACGAATTTTGCCTTTTTGTGCCTCTGGAGGAAGGTCTTCGTGTTGAAATTGGGTAGCAAAGGTAGGAATATGACCCGTGACTCTCTGTATTTCTGCATTATAATCAGCCAGGATAATATAATAAGGCCTGTATTGGAGTTCAGATGAGAGGATAAGGCATCTCGATGACAGGTTCTTGAAGTAAGCAGATTGTAGCACAGTTTCCTCTATGACCCTCATGGCCTGATTTTGCACTACTGTGCGCTCTTCGTGAGAACTCCCGATTTCCTCCACTTGACGTAGCCATGGAGGCCCTGGTGCCTCGAATGTGTCCTGAGCTTCTTCCGTTTGTTGGCCTCCTGGGAAGGGTTGTGGGTCGTATTCTTCTTCAAATGTCTGTTCCACAGGAATTTGTGCTAGTTCTTCGTTGGTGGGAGCCTCTGGAGGGGAAGGTGGTCTCTCATATTGTAGTAGACGTGCTTGCAATTCGGTGACCTGTTTCTGGAGATCTTTTAAGGCCTCTGAGTCTGTGAGAAGTGAAGCCGCGGAGGAGGTGGTTTGAGAGGCTGCTGTTGTTTCTTTTTGGTGTTTCTGCTTCAGTTGACCCAGTTCCTCTGATAGCAGGTCATGTGCTTCAAGCAGCATGGCATAGTCTTCCAATATGATCTTGATATTGTCGAGGGTCACTGCTTGAAACTTTGATGGGCTGATGGGTGCCCTAGGTGTGCTTTCAATAGCTGCTTCTAGGTTCTCTTGATTTTGTAATTGCAGGCGTCGATTCTCTTCATGAGCGGCAGCAAGATGTCGCTTGAGTAGGGCCATATTTCGCTGAAGCTTTGAATTGCGTTCCAGCTGTGTCCGTAGGTGACCTTCTACCACTTGTATTGCTTCCTTATCTGTGTTCTGCAACTGTACCTCCAATATGCTATGAGCCTCTTGGAGAGTTTGGAATTGTGTGTGGAGGCGAGCATTTTCGTCCTCTAGTGCAGCAAGGCGGTGTTGTAGTGTCTCCGAGTGCTCTTGCAAGCGTTCATTCTGTTGCTGGAGCTGATTGTAATCTGTCCTCAAGTTTGATATACAAGCTAGCATGGTGTCCAATGCATTGCCTATAGATGAGGGGGTGGTGTTTACAATGGAAGATGCATGGGAAGGGAATTGGGGAAGGGGAAGAGTGAATGATGTGTCTATTGAAGACGTGTGTGTGGGTGAAATTGGTGGAGGGGGAATGGGAGGAGGTGGAAGCGTGGGGGGAGGGGGAGGTGCCGTGGGTGGTGAAATGTCCATACTTTCAGGAGTGGGTGCGAGTGTGGGGTCTACCATATACATTGGAATGGTAGGTGGTGTGTGTGTGAAAGTGGTGAATAGATGAGAAGTGGGGTGGGGAGCTGAAAATAAAGGGAATGGTTGAGACCTGGGTTGAAAAGTTCTAGCAAGGAAGTTATGGAGGGATTGGAGAAGTGGAGAGATGGAGGTCGGGGGTTGAGGTTGTAGAGTTGAGGAGGGCATGAAGGGTTGCGTGGTAGCAGGGAAACCCATGAATATGGATCTAGGGTCAGGATGACCTATGGCTGAGGGCATGGGGGATGGTTGTCCTAGGGTAGGCTCTATGAGCGATTCGGTGGATTGTGTAGTGATGGGGATTGCTTCATAGATTGGGTTATCAGAGGTGGAGAATAGGGTTGAACTAGAGATGGGAGTACAGAAGATGAAGGTTGGTTCGGTGGGTTGAGTGGTCAAGGTGATTTCCACAGTTTCTACTCTAGGAGGCGATGGTGGGGGTGTGGGTGGTAGTGGCTCGGTGGATTCCTCATGGGTGACTGGGTGCTCTTGGCTAGCAGTTTTTGTTGCTTGGGAGGTTGTCCCGATGGGTTCGGATGTAATAACTGGCCCTTCTGCCGTTGTAATGGGGATCTGGATATTCTTACCTGAGCGTGGTCGTGTCTGGAATCTTCGTGGATCATATTGAACTGGAGACCTCCTAATGGCGGTCCGCACTGCTTCTACTACCCCCTATGTTTCTGCCATCAATAAGAGACCTTCACTATATTCTGAGTCAACTCCTGCTTCTTCCAACAGCTGAGTCATGAGTACTCTACTGCTCTGTTCGGTGAGCAGTTGTTGCGATCGCACTCGTTCCATAATTTGATACAGCCTTCGGAGTTCTGCTGTATAGGCTGGGGCTTCAGTGGTCTCCTCTTCATATGATCCTTCTTCTTCTAGGTGTCCTTGTTGTTGACCTTGCTGGGCATCACTCCAATGTACATGGTGGTCGTCTGTAGATTTTCTTCTTCTTTGTGAAGATGTGCCTTGTTCTTCTGCATCTGAATAATACTCTACATCAGAGAGTTGTGTACTTTGTAAGAATGCTTCGAAGTCCTGAGGATCCATTCCTTCAGCATCTCCAGTTGTAGCAAATTCAAATTCAGATGGAGCAGGAGGAGTTGAAGGGGTAGCTTGTGTCGTAGTTTCAGATCCAGACCTGGGTATCCTAATGGTAAAGGGAGGTACAGTGGTCTCCCTTCGTGGCGATACTTCAGGAGTAGTCAGAACTTCCCTTGTCTGGACACAAGGGATCGCACCCCTCATGCGCTTGGATTGATGTGAGGATGTCTTGAGCCTCTTAAACATTTGTAATTGTGCCCAAGTTAAGGCACGTTCAATGGAAACATCGTATGCTAGGCACCGGTAAATAATGTGTGTGATTGCACAGCAACCGTTCACCACTAATTTCCTAGAAGACCTTTTATTTGCTTCATACAATTGATCTATAATCCATATCGGCAGCTTAATTGGTAACGCACCTGCCTCCGCTAAGTAGAGAGCGAACCAGATTCTTTTGTGTGGTTGTGTGAAGCGGTCTTGGCCGGGGAAAGCAAAATGTTGCATGCACATACGGAGAGGGATGGACACGTTTGGTGTGAGTGTTGCCATGTCTTTAAGCTTCAATAGTTTCCTATCCTTCATGTTAGTAGGAATGAGAGCATCCTTCTCTGAAGGTACATGTGTGCCGTGCATGTTCAAAGCAGAGCTCACCAACTCCAAGGTAAGTTCAAACCTCTTTAACTCGTTGTTGCCCAGCAAGGAAGGAAGAACAAATGATCCTGGTTTGTCCTTTTCTTCATTAGCTTGTAATGTGGAGACCAAATAATAGCATCGGAGGAGATCCGGTTTAGGTAGTGGTGCTTCAAAGTATTCTGCTAGTCCTGCACGTTGCCATATGGTCTGGAGATCCTCGGTGTTCTGTAGGGTCTCAAACTCCTTGGAGAAAAATTGGAATCGAACCCATGGTCTGTCATACTCGCACTTAGACTCCCATATATACTTGGCCTCTCCTAATGGACCTGGCATGCCATTGAACCAATGAGAATGGGCATGGACTCTTTCTGTGATCCCTGTGGGTGGATCCGATACCGAGATCTGCTGAAGGTGTTGCAGCTCCACAGGCCGTTCAGTTGGTGGCACATCCACAAGTAGACTATCCACATCGATTCCTGCAGTAAGTATTCCTACTTGTGAGCTCGGACCTATCCCTTCTGCCATGTTACTTCTTGCCTTCTGATTCTGTGAGAATATAGAAACATGTGTTAACATTGTAAAGCACAAGTGCTCGGTGCTTGTGTGTGTAGTTAGGAATTGGTTGGACCTAAGAACTCAGTGGAATGATGTAGTGTGAGAGTGACGTAGTTAGTAGGTGGGCATGGATTTACAACTGGGGGCCGGGGGTTTATTACAAGTTTTAGGTTGCCAAATGCAGTGCATGGGCTTTGATCTTGATTTTGTGGGGCCTCTGAAGAGTTTGATAGGGGTATCTACTTGAAGATGAGGCTTTTTAGGGACCCATTTACAAGTGATTCTACTAGTGCTCATGGAAGAATATGTGTCCGTGCGTGATGCGTAAGACTGGGCCTCAGATGTTCGAGTGAGTAAAACATGTTGTACCGGTTGCGGCCTTGGTGTAGCTATTTGAGCCCGCAAGCAAGCCTTAGGCACCCAGATTTGTCGTGATTGTGGGCTGGCCTTCATTGACTTCTTGGGTACCCAAATAGATTTCACTTTCGCAGAAGAATTAATGAAGGACTTCTTATTAGTGTCGTGTTGTTGACTACTAATAAGAGGTTTTGGCCATGGGGTCGGCTTGGTCTGAACAGGGTATTCTCCTTTTCGCCTCCATACTTGTTTCCATGGCTGAAACAATCTGCTTTGCTCCTTTTTTTGGCATCCAGTATCGGTAGTGTTCTGCTTCTTCTGTATTTGATCTGCCGTTGGTTGTTGCAACCTTCTGGTCTTTGGAAAATAAGGGAGTTCCGTCCTCTCCCTGGCTCCGTTGTTGAGACAAGCCTCTTTCTGCATCATACAGTTTTGGACAAAAATAGCGTTGTCAACTTCATGTGCGCCCCTGGAAGGACCAGGAGTTTGTGCCTTGCCTAGTTCCTTGAGTGCCTCATTTTCCAATTCAACTATAATTCGGCTATGATCTACCCATACCTGAAGAAGTCCACTTCTTAGGTTGAGGTTGACTGCATGATCGTAGATCCAGTCCTGACCCAAGACAAGAGGCTCAGTGAGGTCCTCATCTTGACACACTAGTACTTTGACTGTCATCACTTCATCTTGAATGGAGATGGGAAGATCCACCTCGCCCATGCATGGGGTTTCCACACCTCCCAATCCTATGAGATATGCTTCTAGGGGTTTTACCTCCAATTGCAGCTGCTGGCAATAAGAAAGCCGAACTGCACTTGTGGCTGCTCCTGAATCAATTAAAGCTCTCACGCTTGTTGTGTTGTCTCTTTGTCCTATTTCTAGGGTCACAAAAGGTCGTCGATCCACTATCTTATGGGTACGTTCACTTGAAGCCTCACACATGGCCATGTGATAGCCGAGAGACTCTTGAGTGTCAATCATAGGCTGATCCCTCCCTTGTCTCCTCAACTTCATTCGTCTGATGCGCTCTAAGGCCTCTGCCTGTGCTTCTTCTCGAATTCGTTTTTCCTCCTCTTTACGTTGCTTAGCAGTATTGAGTCCACTTAGCATTTCCTCCGTGAGGGGTTCCTGATACAACTTGACTCTGCATCCGCTAATATAGTTTGGGAGAACATCACCCTCTAAAGTGGCTAGTTGTACTGCTCCACTCGTGGAGATCCTATTGATGATCATAGGTCCGTAGCCTCTCTTTTCTAGCTTCCTTGCGTGTTGTTTCAATGTGTAGACTAAAGCTAGATCTCCTGCTTTCAAGCCCTTATCCTTCACATGGGCATCAAAGTATGCCTTCTGTCTCTTCTTAGCTGCATATATCCCTGTAGCTGCTCTCAGTCTTGTTTCTCCTAATCGTTCAAGGTCAAAAAGTCTAGAGGAGAGTTCATGATCCGTCCATTCGTGCTCTTGTGCTACTTTCAATGTAGGTATTAAGAAGTCCAAAGGTAGCACGGCGTTTTGGCCAAATACCATCTCAAAGGGGGTGGCTTGGAGTACCGTTTTGTAGGCGACTCGGTATGCCCAAACAGCATGGTGTAGTTGTTTGTCCCAATCAGAGCGTTTATTGTTCACTAATTTTGTCAATACATTGCATAGGATCTTATTGGTGCTTTCGGCTTGCCCATTGGCTTGAGGGTGATAGGGGGCAGACTTCTTATGCACTACCAAGAATTCTTGGAGCAGATTTTCAATAACTTCATTCAAGAAGTGAGTGCCTCTATCACTAACTAGCTCTATAGGTAGCCCGTATCTTGTGAATACATTCTCAAACAAGAATTTAGCAGTTGTCTGAGCGTCGTTCTTCGTTGTGGCTTTTACCTCTACCCACTTTGTTAGATAGTCTGTCGCAACAATGATATATTCTGCATGGGAGCCCTTAGCTGGGGGATTAATAGGACCTACGAAGTCTATTCCCCACTTAGAGAATGCACATCCACCCATCATAGGTTTCAATGGCATCTCATCTTTACGTATAGGATATTGAGTTCTCTGACAGACATCACATCGTTTCACATAGGTATGTGCATCCATGTGAAGGGTCGGCCACCAGAAGCCCGCAAATAGTATTGCCTTGATCACCCGATCTGGTCCAAAGTGTCCTCCTGCTACGCCTTGGTGAGCAGTACCCAAGATCTTGAGATATTCACTCTCATGGACACATAGTCTCAGGTAACCGTCTTTACCACGTTTGTATAGATTATCACCAATGAGTGAGTAATCCTGGGCTTCTTGTTCTAAACTCCTTTTCCTAGCCGGAGTCATGTCTGGAGGGAATGTTTTCGTCCTCAGAAAGGATACTAGTGGTTCACTCCAATCCGGCACTATGGACACTTGATAAAGAGTGGCATGTTCCACTGGTGGTTTAGTGCAGTAGATTGGGCATTCCTTGCACAACTTTTGGACATCAGCTTCCATAGTCGGCCAATGCACTCTGAGTCTCCGTAGTGTCTGTAGGGTTCGCCACTTTGAGTAGTGTTGCTCTAATGCACCTACATGTGCTAATTGCAACCACTTCGCATACTCGTCCTCTTCTATGCAACAAGCCAAGATTCCTTGATCTGTGTGCTTGTACATACTACCTGCCATGATGTGATACTTTTGAGCTTTTACTACCTCTGTATCCTGCGTGTTTTTTACTGGGTGATTAGGCCCATATGTCAATACTGGCACTAGTGGCTTAGCCCACTGTGGCACCACTTCCAAATTAAGCAAGTAAGCATCAGGAAGGTCATCTGACACTCCTTGTGGGGCTTCTCTAGATGTGAGCCTCGAGAGATGGTCTGCTCTCAAATGAGTCCTCCCTTTTCTCACCACTACCTCAAAGTCATATTCCATTAGTAAGAGAAACCATCTTACTAATCTACCTGTATTGCATGGTTTGTTTACCAAGTACAACAATGCCTGATGGTCAGTAAAAAATTTAAACTTATTTGCAAGCAAATAATGTCTAAACTTTTTAACTGCATATACCATGCCTAATCCTTCTCTCTCAGTAGTGGTGTAATTTCGTTCAGCTACATTCAATTGTCTACTAGCATAGGCAATTGGAAGATCCATATTACCTTTACCCATAGGTTGTGCAAGTACACACCCAATAGCATAATTGGATGCATCCACGTGAACATGGAATGGCTTGTTCCAATCTGATGTGGTCAAGATTGGTGCTGAACATAATCTTCGTTTAAGCTCCTGGAAGGAATTCTCACATTCATCAGTCCACTCAAAGTTAGTCAGAAGTCCGTACAGAGGCTTTGCTATGATGGCATACATGTGTATAAACCGTCGGTAATAACCACAATGCCCCATGAAAGCTTGTACTTCCTTGACATTCCTTGGCCTAGGTAGCTCTGCTATGGCTCTCACTTTCTTTTCATCAGTGGATATGCCATTCTTTGACACTATGTGTCCTAAAATCTTACCTTGCCTGACCACGAAAACACACTTTTTTGGGTTTAGACAGACTTGATATTCTCTACATTTGTCAAAGATTCGTCTCAGTTCAGGAATATGGGTTTGTCTGATGTTGGAATGAGCACAAAGATCATCAACATAGACTTCTAAATTCTTCCTCAAGAACTCCTTGAATACATGGCACATCAGCCTCTGGAAGGTTGCTGGTGCATTGGTAAGCCCAAATGGCATTACCCGAAAGGCGAATATGCCCCATTCTGTGGCAAAAGCTGTCTTATGCTGATCCTCTGGAGCTATGGCTACTTGATTGTAGCCCGAAAATCCATCGAGGAAGTTGTACACTTCCTTACCTGCTACTCTTTCTAAGAGATGTTCTGTGATAGGAAGCAAATAGTTATCTCGAATTGTGGCTGCATTGACCTTCTTTAAGTTAATGCATACACATAATTTACCATTCTTTTTGGGCACCACTACAATGGGGGATACCCATTCAGTGTGCTCAATTTCATAGATAAATCTAGCTTCAACCAGTCTATCTATCTCCTCTTTGATTTTGGCAGTGTAATTATCATTGTATGTATATGGCTTTTGCTTAGAGGGTTTGGCATCTGAGGTCATGGGGATGGTGTGTGAGCATATGTCAGGGTCCACACCTTTCAAATCCTTGTAACTCGAAGCGAATACATCTCTATATTCTCTTAACAAGGCTATCAATTCTTGCTCTTCTTCTTCTGTTAGGTCATGTCCTATGTAAGTGCATCTCTCTTCTCCTTGCTCTATGGCTACCACTATTTTCTTGGTGGTTTCTTTGTTATCATAGGCCTCCCCGGATTGCGCCTCTCGTTTAGGCATTTTGATCATGACTCTCTTGTCATCTATCTCATACTTCTTAAAATTTTTTGGGACCTCAAACAAAGATTCTTCCTCTTCTGGTGTGACTTCTCTCTTCTTTCTTTTCTTTCCTTCTTCCTTCAGGGTCACATGTGTGGCTAGTCTTACATCACTTGTAAGCTCTCCATACCTCTGGGGTTGAAATTCTACTTCATGGAAGTATTCTTCATCTGATGCAAAAGGTGGGTCCATAATGATTGACTCTAGATCGGAGTCACTCGCATCCTCAAATGCATCAGGGTTAGGTTCGCATACTTCTAACACGGCCTCTCCCATGATTGGCTCTATGGAAAAAACTGAAATGTCATAGCCATCCTCATCACAGTGGGGTGTCCATTGTTCCTCATTGATGGCTACATCCATTGTTGCAAGGATTTCTGCCCAGCCATGAGGTTCAAATTCTTCGTCAGGAAATACTACAGGTGCATAGGCTGGGTCTTGAATGGGTCTATGTGTTTCGTTTGCACCTATATCTCTGGCCTTTTCTCTTTTCTCCTCTTCTACTGCCACTTTGCACATCCATAAGTGGGTGTCTTCACGCATCCATGAGGATCCTGATCCTATGGAATGCATAGATTCCGTATCATCTTTGGATCTATGGATGGGATTCCATTGGATAGGGGGAACATCTCTATGAGAGTAATCTTTGAGATTCACTTTGGTCGTAACACCCAAGTGTTGCAGGTACAAAGAATTGGTTCCCCAATCCTGTACCACTTGCAACTGTCGCATAAAAGGTCGTCCCAAGATCATTTCATAGGCATGGTTCTTGCTAAAATGACATATAGCAAATGTATGCTCAAACTCGACACCACAGGTGGTGAGAGTTATTCCTTCTAGCAATCCTAAGGGTCTCTCTATGTGACCATCAGCCATTTGCAATTTCATCCTTGTGGGTCTGAGTGCTGGTTTGCCCCAACGCTTCCATAGGGAAGTGGTGGCAATTGCAACTCCTGCACCTGAGTCCAAAATTTCCTTGGTGGTGTGCCCCTGGTAGGTAATGGGAAGATAGGTGTTCCCTTCTTCACCTTCACACATGTCTCCTATCTTATCCAAGGGTATTTCTAGCACTGTTCTTTGAGATCCTACCTGGGAATGTGGTTTTGCTACTTCGGGCACTTGATTGGCTACATGTTTCCACACTTCTGGTCTAACCTTGAGCAGCTCTTCCACAGTGAGATTGCACTGCACTTTGGTGTTCTTCACTACCTCTGTGTTCCTAGGTATGACTGAATCTTCGTTTCTTACCATGACTGTGGGGGTTCTCATACAAGTAGACTTGGCTTCCCATTGGCCCGTGAAGTGGGGTAATTCCTGTAGAGAGTTAGACTCAAAGTCTAATCTCTCTTGAGACGGGGTGCTCTCCTGCTCTCCATAGATAGAGGGAATATCTTGTGGGAATTGATCATGTGCATCATCCACAAGTTCAATGGGAGGAGGGACTTCACTTTCCTTAGCCCAATTTTCTTCTTGAATCTCTCTTAGGAATTCTTGAGTGAACCTATTCATAGAAGAGGGGGTGTCTGGCTCCGTAGAGTTAGGCACATAGGCCTCAGGCACATAGGCTTTCTGGGTAGGAAGACCTGCTCTTTCACTAGCCTTGTCATGGTGTTGAGGGGCGGGTTCCTTTTGTGATTGTGCAATTAGCTTCTCTATTCTTTCTAGGGAAGGGGGGTTGTCTGGTTCAGTGGAATTGGGCACATAAGCTTTCGGTGGGGGATGGGTCATGTTTTTGCTTGCTTTATCTCTTTCTTGATTTTTTTCTTCCTTGGCAGATCTTGCAATTATGCCCTCTAACTTCTCTAGAAGTCCATCCAAGTGTAATGCGACCATTTTCGCACAAAGTCTGAGCCAATGCGACCATTTTCGCACAAAGCTTGGTTCTTTCTATCTCTAGGTCAGCTCTAGGGTAGCACTTGTCATGATCCGTTACATTTGCCCCTTCCTGGATTCTGGCCTGATATGCTTTAAGCATCATGTCTATGTCTTCAAGAGTGGGATCAGCTAGTACTGATCCTGCTCGGGGTGGTGGGTGGGTTACGTAGGGTGTATTAGAGGGTGGAGGGATGGAGGGTGATGGGGATGGTAGCGGTGGGAATGTGTGAGAGTGCGGTTGAGATGTGATCTCTATGATTTTGGCCTTGGTTTCTCGTAGACTTTCCTCAAGTTCACTCATCTTCTTTACCCATTGCCTTTTCATACGTTCACGGATATCTCTCCAAGCTCTTGTTCTCTTCTTATTTTGGCTCTCAGTATCGCTAGCGTCTAGGCTCTTTTCCTGGCTTACCCCTTGGTTTTGCTGCAATGCTTGAGCTCTAGTGATTACCTGCACTGGTGCAGTGGAAGTGACACTTCCTGTGGAATTGACCACTAACCCAATAACGTTAATCGGAGTGATTTTTGGCATATTGCTGGGATTCTTGGGACAATCTCGTAAGAGATGTTCCTTTCCACACTCCTGGCAAAAGCCTTGGATCGTCACTGATTGGGGTTGTGTAGGTGCAGGCATGGGGCAATCACGTATGAGGTGATCACCCTGACATCTGAAGCAAGGTCCTCTAGGGAAAGGGGGTCGTATCTGCCTAGGTTGAGGTCTAGATTTGGGGTTTGTGTACATAACATTAGCATATTCAGGCTCCCAAATAGGTTCACTCGGTTCCTCACTGTAGTAAGACTCACCATGTTCAGGAGACTGCATGTAGTAAGCCTGGGGACTATCAACATGTGTAGAATCAAAGCTATGGTTGCTGGGATCACTTTCTGAGATTAATGGTGTTACTGGGACTATCGCTCTATTCAGGTTTTCTTCTGCAGCAGCATACTTGACCGGAATCACATTAGTAGGAGCGGGTTGTTGCTGTGCTAGCACTGGCTGGGGTCTCAGTTGGGCCTGATATTGCGGTTGGTAATTTTGCTGAGGCTTAATATACTGTTGTGGTGAATATTGACTCTGGTATCTGCCTTGTTGAGGATATGGCTGAGGGTAGGTTTGCCTAACCGCTTGCTTATTGTATGGGCAATCCTATGCTGAGTGATTTGTGTACCTTCGCTCTATGGTGCAATATTGGCTGCTAGGATTCACTTGGGGTTGAGCCGTGATGGGACATGCGTTTGCCATATGGTCACCACCGCAAGTATAGCACCTCTTTACTAGGGCAAATCTAGGAATTTGTTTACTAGAGACACCTAGTTTTTTAGCTACTTTTTCCGCAAGTTCCTCAATTGATGTGGATTGTGAGGAAGAGAGGCTAGAGGTACTATCTGAATCTTTGTAGATTTTGGATAGCTCTAACTCCTCCCCTAGGTAATCCTCAATATCGATGCACATGCGTACACATTCTTCTATAGTCCGGGGGTCATTCAAGTACACATATGATCTCAATTTGGTACTTAGCAATCCATCCAAGAATAAAGCCACTTGCTTAGCGGTCGTGGATAACTCAGGGCCAGGACATCGCTCAAGATATTGCCTAAATCTTCTTCCTGCAAGTCTCACAGTCTCTTGCGGGGTCTGCTTGAAGCTGTATATCAATGAGGAAGTATTATGCCTTATGCCACTTTTAGAGAATTCGATAATGAATGCCTCTAAAAGTTGATCTATGCTTCTAAACTGCTTCTCGTTTAGTGGCTGAAACCATATCAGGGCGGTGTTCCTAAGGGTTAAACCAAAGGCATTGTATTGTGTGAACAGGTCTTCAACTTGTTCAGCTCTCAAGACTTGCTTAAACTCAGCTACGTGATCGTAGGGGTCTCCCGTGCCATCGAAGTAGTTTTTCATGGACTTAACTAGCTGGGTCGGTCTCAAGGTCCTCGTGTGCTCTCTTGGTCTTGGCAAAGGGAAATTATCTGCATTTCTTCGGTTCCCTGGGGCTCTATGTCCCTCAAGTTCCCCTCTATTTGTGTCCATTCTCGTTCTTTCTCTTCCCCAAGAGTTGGCAAAGCTTACCTTAGGTCTCTCTCGACTCCTTTCTCTTTGAGTCCCCTGAGCTTGAGATGTTCCAGCTCCTTGGTGACCAAAGGACACATTCGATCTTGGTTGGGGGAAGATAAATTCTCCTTTCCAAGTGTAAGCATGCCTATCATTTTCTATAACCCCAAAGATCCTCTCTGAAGAGTGATCTAAGTAGGTCACTCTTCTTGGAATATCAGGATCTTTGAACTCATATATCATGATTGTTCCTACCTCACTCGGTTGACTAGGTCTATATCTCCAAAAGGCTTCATCCGTCTCTCGGTTCAGGAGGAGATCTATGCTCTTATTATCTTGGGGAATCCACTCTGGTGTGATAATCCTCGTGAGAACAGATTTGCCTCGGGGGGTTCTAGGTTCTTCGCCCATGTTTCCTTGCTCTAGGTCACCTAAGTCCATTTCCGGGACCACATTCCCAAATTCATCTGTCCTATCGGGATGACTGGTGACTACATATATTGTCCCTTCCTTGTCCAAGTATGCTCCATTTTCAAACTTGACAGCTGGGCGCTCTAGTCCAATGGATTGGTCAGGGTTTTTAATCTGGACCACCACTCTTCCTAGGCCGTCCTCATAGATGCTAGCACCTAATCGGTTGGTCCTAAGGTACTCGAGTTGCATCTTGTAAGGGCCTTCCACCCTATGTAAATATGGCACCCCAGAACTTCTTGTAGGTCTCTCCATACCGTGGGACATCTCAGACTCGCTAGTCTCAAAACTAGGGTAATAAGAATGATGGCTCAACTGTTGGGCCCAAGACCTCGCTGTATGATTGATACTAGCCTCTGAAGATCTAAGACTTTGTCTGTCTCTCCCTAGGTGTCTACCTGACCTAAGGTTCATATGCCCTTTGTACGTTGCTGATTCTTTGGTACCAGTCACTTGTTCCTTTTAAGTTCCTTTGGATGTGTTTTCTTGTCTTTAGTTAAGTGTCATCAGGAGCACTTTCGTGGGTCGTACTTGATGTTCTGCGTCCGCTTAGTTTAAGTTCTTTTCCTTTAAGTTATCCCTTGACTACAATTTTGCCTACCCTTGCACTTGAGAAATTAAGGGCTCTTCAAACTTGAGTGTTCCTATCGTACCCCTAGTCAATCAGAACAACTACTCGCACTTAGCCTATGCTAGGAATGGACTGAGGGGGTTTAAGTGATGTTCCAACCTCAAGTCGCTCCTCCTGGCGATGCTGGTCTACCCAGGAAGCACGTTCCCGAGCTTGTTCTCCTTAGCACTTACTTTGCTTTCTCCAAGAGCTCTCGATGATCCTGTAAGAATCCCAAGTTTAGCTCCACGTTGATCCTTCAATTGACAGACAATTTATTTCAGACACTTTTTTAATGATCCTTGTTCCCCCTTTTGTATTGCTAAAAATTTCCTCTAGAGCTCCCTTGGTGTTCCTACCCCTCAGTGTGTCAACTTCCAAATATCCTTTCCGACAAGCCCTAGAGCTCAAAAAATGGATTTCGTATGAAAACGTTATGACCATTCAGGGTTTAGGGGGTTAAACAGACAAACAGAACCTTTCAGGAGTTTTAATGCATTTTTCTAAGGCCTTTGCAAGTGTGTGAGTATTTGAGAGTGCAAATATGCCCAAAATTAGTCTAAATTTCCAAAAAATTTACCCCTTCATTTTTGTCGAAAATGTCTGTCTATCGCGATAGACGGTGTCTGTCGCGATAGACGGTGTCTGTCACGATAGAGTGGTCTGTCGCGATAGACGGTGTCTGTCGTGATAGAGTGGTATGTCGCGATAGACGGTGTCTGTCGCGATAGAGTGGTCTGTCGCGATAGACGGTGTTTGTCGCGATAGAGTGGTCTGTCGCGATAGAGTGGTCTGTCGCGATAGACGGTGTTTGTCGCGATAGAGTGGTCTGTCACGATAGGGTGGTCTATCGTGATAGACGGTGTCTGTCGTCTGTTGTGATTTGGTCTGTCGCGATAGACGGTGTCTGTCGCGATAGACTGGTCTGTCGCGATAGACGGTGTCTGTCGCCTGTCGTGATTTGGTCTGTCGCGATAGATGGTGTCTGTCGCGATAGACAGTATCTGTCGTCTGTCATGATTTGGTCTGTCGCGATAAACGGTGTCTGTCGCGATAGACGGTGTCTACCGCGATAGACGGTGTCTGTCGCTATAGATTGAAAAAACGCAAATTTTTGAGAAACTTCTAGTGATTTGGAGTGCTCTAATGGTGTAGGTTACCGTGCCAAACACGCATTCACAAAATATTAAGTTTTTCTGTCTGTCGCGACAGACAGAGGTCGTCATCCCGGGACCTGTGCAGAGTCTGTCGTACCTAAGCACACTGCTGGAGAAGGTGGTACAGCTAGTTCCTGCAATAAAAGCTCAAAAACACACCAAAAACAGATAGCATGCAAGCTCTCTCTCGCTCTCTCTCACAATGAAATGAGGGAAATGAGGTGGGGAGTGTAATATGACCAAAAGTTGAAATTTTTTGTGGAGATGGAGATGGAGGTGGGAGATGGTGGGGATGATGATGATGCGAAAGTAAGGAAAAGAATGAAGAAAAATAAAGAGAAGGAAGGATATTACCTATAACTCCAATGTCTCAACTCGACGTCTTACCATCACACGCTCATCCTCGAAGCTCTCTCCCCGACAACGGCGCCAAATTTGGTGTCACTCTAGCACAATGTTGAGTACCAACGTGAGAAGATTCACCTCATAATTGTCAATCCGTGAAGACGTGAGGACTAGTATGAAGACTATGAGCAAGTGAAGGCACAAGTGTGTGAGTGAGAAGTACACAAGCATACACACACATACACACACACGCGCACACAAGGCAAGAACAAGGAGAGGAACAATGGATTTCTTTGCATTAGTCAAAAAGTCTCTTACATAAGCTCAATTCACAAACAATCTAACCCCAAAAATGAACTCTCTAGCTCTTTTTATAGTTTTCTAACTAGCTTTGGTCTTGTCGAGACCTAGTGTCCGGCCTAATTAAAAATTAGGTTCTAGAGCCTATTTGAGGGCTCAAATAGAGTCTAAAAATTATGAAAATTGATATGTAGCTAGTTCTAATACTCCTCAAGTTTGAGGACTCCTCGGCTTGCACAAAATGGAGTCTATTCTACCAAAAACGGAATTTACAATGTTTGGGTAGTGATTAAAATCACTTGAGTTGTAAATGGTCCATGGAAAAAATGATTGGGCCTTGTTGCCATATTGTGCATGACTCCTCCGTTGCGCTAGTATACTCTTCATCTGACTTGTATGCCAACATTCTAGCATCTCTTCCAAACAAATTTCTGGTCTCTTTCTCAGTATTGTTTAATTGTTGGAAAAGATGGTGTTGACACCTATTACAAACCTCACATTAGGACATCCTCATGCCCCAGCATCAACAAGTATCCATGTTTGTGTGCCCAAAGAGTTTGCTCCAAATACACAGTGCAACAATGATGTGAACTCTCAAAATGAGCGTCGTGAAGGTGGAGAAAAGAATATTGATCTTTGGACTCATGGTTCATTATACCTTCCTGATCCAATGTCTTCTTACCATCCAAGATTCCATAACCTCTCAACTTTACTTCAGTTCATCGGTGCCGGTAAAGCTGGGCTCTTAGGTTATTGTCAATGATTATCTACACATTCAACTGTCATTACTAAGTATTGGATTCAACAATATCAACTAAATCATACAAGGTTGGTCGCTTTTGAAAGCACAATCATATCTTTACAAGAAAAGCTTGCAGAGCTTGAAAAGCATATGGAAGAAAAGGAGAAAACAATTGAGAAATTAAAAAACACTGTCCAACACTTGAGAGAGACTCCACTTGGGATGCGACGTAGGAGACGATCATTAACATCCTTTGACTCTCTTTCAATTGGTGGTGGAGCACGCAAACGATGAGTTTTTGCGATAAGGTTTGGCTTGTATTTGTTTCTCTTTTTGGAAGACTTATATATATATATATATATATATATATATATATATATATATATATATATATATATATATATATATATATATATATATATATATATATATATATATATATATATTTCTTGTTATGTAGGTCATTCGTTGAAGATGTTAGTGCGTCATCAACAACAGAGGATCAATTCAAGTTATTAAATTCTTGTTTGACCAAAAAGCAGGTGGTTAGTCTTTTGGAGTCACGGATAGGAAACCTTATCAAGAAGCAAGTGATTAAAGATTTCACAAAAAGTTACAAGATAGTATCACTCCTAGAGACGTGTAGATGGTATGTGATGAAGCAGGAATTAGTACTAAAGGATACAGTGCATTGTACAACCTTTTGAAGCATTCATTAGAAAGAGAAGGTATTTTGCAGAATATGTTTCCATCTCCTTACAAGGTATCGCTAAAGAAGTCAATGTCTAATGAAGATATAACTAGTATTCTTGGAAACTACTTATATATAGAGGATATTATGCCTATGTCTATTTATCATTTATCTACATCCAACAAAGAGTTGAAAAGCGCAGTTGGAAATGGATTTCCTTACACAAAGTATAGCAACATATTCGTGGATTTGGAGAGGCTTTAACAGGCAATGGTTTGATTTTACAAATCTACTATACCAGGTATGTGCACTATTGTTACCTTGATATACATTGTATTTTGATGTTATAAAGATTTTGCTAATTTATGCAGATTGTAGGGTGCAAAGCTCCACATAGAAAACTTTGGTGATTTTGAGATATATTGGCACTTGGGTGGGGATTTAAAAACTATCAAATGCATGTTAGGTTGCAAGCAAGATGCATCTGCTCGTTATCCATGTCCATTTTGTACTCGAGGCTACAAAGTAACAAAGGGACAACAAAAAGTACTATCTAGCTTAGATGAATACATAGATGCACCTACTTCCACGGAATGGGATAGACCTTTGTTAAGGTGTCCAATGTTAGAAATACCTAACCGTGACACATTAGATAAAGATTGGAATCCCATTATTCCATTTCCATTAGTTAATGTTCACTTTTTCACATTGCATGCTTTCCTGAGAATATTTGAGAGATTATTGAAGCTCCACATAGAATATGCATTTTCCATGAAGCCAATTGATAAATTTGTACAAGCAATCAAAAAATTGGAAGAGTTTCTTAATTCGATTGGTTGTCATGGTGTTAATGTAACTCTAGTTGTCAAAAAACCTAGTGAATCGCAAAATAGTTTGCAACAAGTGTCAATGACAGGGAAGAAGGCAAGAAAATTTTTCAGAAGAGGTGTAAGCCCTAAGAAAAATGAATGCAGGGAGCTATGGAAAGACTTGTGCATGATCACCACTGATAATGATTCTCAAATTGACCTTAGTAATAGGCGAAAGAAGTTTTGGTCATGCTTAGATAAGTTGGTAGGCTTAATGAGTCTTAATAGCTCCAACAAAAATGATCGTCAATTGTTTCAAGATACATTAATGGAGTTTGCAAAGTGTTTCATTCTATCTTGGGGAGAGAGCAATATTACACATTACATTGTAAGTTTTCTTATTTTTTCAATTTTCTTGTTGATAAGATTGTGTTATATGTACTTATATCATTTCAGCATATTTTATTTGCACATGGAGCATTTTTTATGCATCGATATGGTTCATTGGAGATTTTTAGTACACAAGGAATGGAGAAGTCACATTACAAGGCTAGAGGTGTTTACTTCAAGAACACACGGCATGGTGGTGGTGCAATGCAATCAAACTATATGGAACAGATGTTTAATTGGTTTTACCGTACTGCATTTTCAAGGACATATGCAATGGAACGAGCCAAGGAGTCGAAAGTTGCAAAACTTGTAAGATTTAATCAACACAACTTAGCTAGTGAAAAATGGAAGTCATCATTGGGACCTTTACGTCATGCTCATTGGCGGGCTACAAGAACACGACAGGGTTCATCATGGAAGTGAAGTCATTTAATACATTCATGGCATTTTCTGAATAATTCATAAGGTTTGCTACACACTAATCTCTTGTTTGCAATTTTTCAAGGTAATTTTTGTTGATATATTTAGGTAGTGATGTGTGTGAACACTCTAGGACTGCCGGGGCACTTTTTCCCTCTTTAGGAGGTTTTTTCCCCCGGCTTGTATATACGCCTATTGCCCTAATGGGCTACTTATCTTTGTACATTCTCTAGTAATACATTCAGTATTGTGTGTTTATGCTCCAAGCTTCTTCTTCTTCCTTGTGTTGTTCGCGTGCTTCCGCAGACGTCTATCTCCAACAATTGGTATCAGAGCAGGTCGTCGCTTCTTCTAGGGCGCCGTCGACACTCCTCCATTTGCAGTCTCAGAGTCGCACGAAATTTGGTGAGCATACTCAGGGTGTTTCTAAGATCAAAACGGCTTCGCTTTGTGGTGCTGAAATCGCGATCTGAGCTCGTTTCGGCCTCCGAATGCACTATCATAGTGCTTGTGCAGGCTATTTCGTCCTTTTGTGTCAAAGGTATATACCAGTTTCTGTTCGCCAGTTTAAGCGTCTTGAAGTCTGCTACAGGTCTAGCAGAACTCGTCTGGGTAGTTCCGTTCAACTTTTTGAGATACAGTCAATTTTCTGCATCAAGGTATTTTAGTCACCGGCCATGGCTGAAAGTAGTGATGTATTCTGTATGTTGGCTGTTGAGGATAAGTTGGATGGTACCAACCCATTATGGGCTTATATGATGCGACATGTACTGGTTGCAAAAGGATTGTGGAACATTGTGCAGGGTGTTGAAAGACGTCCTATTACACCTGCAACTACAGGTACTACAAATATAGGTGTTGGAGCTGATGAAGATAGTGTCGAAGATGATATTCCACAGATTCCTGTTCGTGCTGCTGTTTCTGTTGCACCTACTGTAGAGCAGATTCGTTGGGATGGCAGAGATGCCCAGGCACATGCATTGATAGCTTTGTGTGTCAAACGTGGCATTATTCCTCACATTCGCTCTTGCAGAACAGCAAAGGATGCTTGGGATACACTTACCACTTTGTACCAGGCTAGGAATGAGGCTTGTATTGCTTACCTCCGAAAACAGTTGGAGAGTGAGCACATGAATGAAGGTGATTCTATGGACAGTTTTCTTACAAAGATCAAAGACCTGAAGGAACAATTGATTTCTGCTGATGAGGTTATACCAGATAGCTCACTTGTGCAGACCGTTCTGAATGGTCTTCCTGATTCATATAAGAGTTTTGCCTCTACTCTTCGGTTGATAATGAAAGGCAATCCGAATGCCTTGTCATTTGAGGAATTAGTCTCTGTTCTATTGTAGAAAGATCAGTCCAGGTAGAACACGTCCATTATGCGTGTTGGAGATCAAGCTTTCTTAGCTAGTCAGAAGGGCAAAGGAAAATGGAGCTCTTCTACTAGTAAGCAAAAATCTGTAAATGCTGCACAATCGAAGAACCAGGATAAAGATGAAAAGAAATCAGAAAAGCAGAAATTGTTCTGCAAGTACTGTAAAGGAAATGATCATATTATAAAGAACTGTCCAAAACTGGCTGCTAAAGAGGCAAAGAAGAAAGAGGTTGGAATGGTTGTTGCAGAGGCCTCTACACCAAAAACAAAGTCTGCAAATCTTGTGCAGGAAGAAGAATGGGCGTTTACCATTGTCTGCAGTTTTGACCCATCTTCTCATGATCAGTGCATGTCTGCAGTAAACTCAGATGTTTGGTACTTTGACAGTGGGGCGATCAAACATATTACCTCGCAGCGTAGTTTCTTCTCTTCACTCGAGCCTGCCCCTACAGGGAATACTGTCACATGCGCCAATAACTCCTCTTATCCTGTTATGGGAGTTGGTAAGATCATTCTGACTATTGCTGATGGTAGTTCTTTCACTTTGTCAGATGCTTTATTTGTGCCAGGGATCAAAAAGAACCTGTTATCAGTTTCTGCATTAGCCAAGATTGGCTTGGTTGTGAAATTCGTTGATGACAGGTGTAAAGTCCATGATCTCTCAAATGGCGATGTGATTATTGCTTCTGGCATTTTATATCGTGGGCTATATAAGCTCATAGACTATGAAAGATCTGTGAATGATTCGGCATGTGCAGTTCATGATTCTCAGGCTATGTCAGATGCAAAGCTTTGGCATTCACGCTTTGGTCATCTGAATTTTGCTAGTTTGTTACGCCTGTAGAAATCTGAAATGGTGTCCTCTTTGCCCGAACTTGAGGCACCTGGAAAACATGTTTGTGAAGGCTGTATTTTGGGCAAAATGCAACGTTCTTCCTTTCCAAAAGATGGTTCAGTTCGGGATATGCAGAAATTACAACTTGTACATAGTGATGTCTGTGGTCCTATGCAGACACCCTCTTTTGGAAATTACCTTTACTTCGTGACTTTCATTGATGATTTTTCCAGGCATGCATGGGTATATCCACTCAAAGCAAATTCCGAAGTGTTCATGTGCTTCAAACAGTTTTTGGTTTTGGCTGAAAATCTGTCAGCATGTAAAATGGGTACCCTTCGTTCTAATCGAGAGGGGGAATATATGTCTTCAGATTTTAATGCATTTCTTGTTGAACGTGGAATAAAACACCAGTATACAGTGTCGTATACACCTCAACAGAATGGAGTTGCTGAACGAAAGAACAGGTCACTCATGGAGATGGCAAGGTGCATGGTCAAAAGTCAGGCTTTACCACATAGTTTCTAGCTTGAGGTTGTCACGTGTGCAGCATATGTACTGAACAGGTGTCCCACTAAAGCGTTGCAGTCTATCACTCCATATGAGGCTTGGCATGACCACAAGCTATCGTCTGTATCATCCACAGACTAAACGCATTCTGGTTAGCCATGATGTTGTCTTTGTGGAAGATGCTATTCAGCCATTGCTTTCATGTACTAAGGAGACATCTGTTAGCTCCAAAGACATGTATGATACTTTGATGCCTCTTTTTACAGGTGGAGAGGCTAGTGCTGGTCCTAATGAGGCAACTTCTCAGCCTTTGCATATTTCATATGATGATGCAGATCATTCTATCTCTGATGCAGATTTACATGATGCACTTGTTGATGAGAGAGCTGATATTGAGCAGGCAAAAACTATGCCAAAATGGCTGGTGCAGACTTTGCGTGACAACAAATTAGATGCACCTTTGTCATATCGTACTCGTTCAGGCTCTCATAGTGCCTCCTTTGCATCAGATTGCTATGCTATGGCTGCATCTAGTCTCTGTGATGAGAATGAGCGTGTTTCTTTTGATGAAGCACAAAATTCAAAAGATTGGATGGCTACTATGCAATCTGAATATGATGCTATAATGAAGAATGATACATAGTCTTTATGTGACTTGCCTCCTGGAAAGAAGGCCATTGGCACTAAGTGGGTATACAAGCTGAAGCGTAAACCTGCTGGTACAGTTGACAGGTATAAGGCTAGGCTTGTTGCAAAGGGTTATGCGTAGGAAAGAGGCATTGATTTTGATGAGACCTTTGCACCTACATGCCGTATGACTACTGTTCGGAGCATTTGTGCACTTGCAACCCATCATGGTTGGAATGTACATCAATTGGATATTAAAACAACATTTCTGAATGGTGACTTGCATGAAGAAGTGTATGTTTTTTAGCCCCGTGGCTTTGTGCAGAAAGGGCATGAAAACCAAGTGTGCAGGTTACAAAAGGCATTATATGGTTTAAAGCAAGCACTACGTGCTTGGTATGAGAAGATACATGCCTATCTAGTTGCACATGGTTTTGTGAACAGTTCAACTGAAAGCACCTTATATGTTAAGCGTGCTAATGATGTGCTTCTGATCATTGTTATCTATTTTGATGACATGCTGCTCACTGGTCCTATTGAGAAGCATATTGCTGATTTCAAGGCTGATTTGCATGCCTCATTTGAGATGTCTGATTTGGGGCATTTGCATCACTATTTGGGCATTCGATTTATGCAAGTTGATGGTGGAATGGCTTTGTGTCAAACGAAATATATTGACACATTATTGCAGCGTTTTGGCCTTGAAGACTGTAAGCCTATTGCCACTCCTATGGAAACAGGTTTACGATTGAGTCTTCATGATGCTGGAGATGCATTTGATGCTCTTCTCTATCAATAGGCTGTTGGATGCTTGATTTACTTATGCATTACTCGGCCAGATATTCAATTTGCTGTCTCACAGATGAGCAGGTTTATGCATTGCCCAGGAGTCACGCATTGGAAGGCGGTTAAGCGCATATTTCGCTACTTGAGTGGTACTCGGCTACTTGGGTTGTTTTATCCCAAGGGGGGATCACTACCGCCAGATTTGCATGCTTTTTCTGACTTAGATTGGGCTGGTTGCTATGACACTCGTGTGTCCACCAGTGGTTTTTGCTTCATGCTTGGTAGCTCATGTATATCTTGGTTGAGCAAGAAGCAGCCTACTGTGGCCACTTCCAGTTGTGAGGCTGAGTATAGGACAACTTTCACAGCGACTGTTGAGTGTGTGTGGCTCAGACGCCTTATGGCTGATTTGGGTGTTGGCCAGTCTTCTGCCACCACCATCTTCACTGACAGTCAGAGCACATTGGCAGTTGCGAGGAACCCTGTGTTCCATGCTCGCACTAAGCACGTTGAGGTGCATTATCACTATGTCAGGGAGAGGTTCTCTACTGGGGAGATCAGCTTGGCATATGTGCCCACGCAGGAGAACATTGCAGACCTTTTCACGAAGGCTCTGCCTAGGGAGAAGTTTGAAGCTTTCCGCAGAGCTTTGGGCTTACTTCCTTTTGTGGAGTGATTTCCACATAGCTTGGTACTTCCTTATACATGAGTGCCAGCTCCTTGTTCACCGCATCACTCCCAGGGGGGATTTGTTGATATATTTAGGTAGTGATGTGTGTGAACACTCTAGGACTGCCGGGGTACTTTTTTCCTTCTTTAGGAGATTTTTTCCCTCGGCTTGTATATACGCCTATTGCCCTAATGGGCTACTTATCTTTGTACATTCTCTAGTAATACATTCAGTATTGTGTGTTTGTGCTCCAAGCTTCTTCTTCTTCCTTGTGCTGTTCGCGTGCTTCCGCAGACGTCTATCTCCAACAATTTTTAATTTTTAAACTTTTTTTTATCCATTCAGATGTGAACATAACCTTTTTAAGTGAAACATTATAAAAGGAGACTAATTGTCTCATTTCAATATTCTAGCACTATAGAGGATGGCACGAACAAAGCAAACTGCAAGGAAGGATCCCATTAACTTTCCTACCTATGTGCAAGGCACTCAAAAGCCACCATGGATGAATCACCACAAAAGGTGACGTAGTGTCTCGCGCTCTGCATCCCATCGCGAAACAGGTGGTGGCCATACCTCTGGGAGTGAACAGTTGCATGAACAAGTGGAACATGGGCAATCCAGGGAAGAGGCCGTAAATCAACCCCAATCACCACCATCATCATATGATGAGCCTCCATCACCAAAGAGACCAACAAAGACAAGGGTGAAGGAGCGTGCTCATAGACAGGTAGTTTTTTATGATGATTTTGATGAATCGCATGAGGATGTGTCTCAACAATGTTCACAATCAAGTGATGAGAGTCAAACATTGCCACCATGGGGTAACAAAGAAATACCTACAAATCATAGGGTTACTGTAGCACGAAAGACACTACCATCAAATCAAGGGTCCATACCCAATGATCAAGAGAGGGAGCAAAGCCAACAACAACATCCTGAACAAGGAGAAAGCTCAAGACGCGTGCAACGGAAGAAGAAAGTCTTTCAACCTCATCGTAGACCACCCCAACCAAGACCACAAGAAAATGTCCAACGAAGACCACCACCACCACAAGCTAGAGCACCACAACGAAGAAGAAGATATACGAAGGCATTTGCAGAGATAAGGCACTATCAAAAGACAGCTGAGCTTCTCATACCTAGAAGACCCTTTGCAAGGGTGGCCAAAGAAGAGTTACAAAGGTATTGTGCAGGGTTATGGATCCAAGCTCTAGCTTTAGAAGCTTTACAAGAGGCAGCTGAAGCATTTTTTATATCAATGCTAGAGGATTCCAACCTGTGCGCCATCCATGCTAAGCGAGTCACTATACAACTGAAGGACATACAGTTAGCTAGGAGAATTAGGGGTGATCGTAGCTAAGTTTTGTAACTAATCTCTACAGACAAGAGATTTTTTGTAAATATTGTCATTTTCAATGAAACATTAGCACTTTTCCTCTATTCCATTTATAATCTCATTATTTAGAATGAAACATGAGCAGTCATTTTACATTTCCATGTGTTTTCTTGTGATAATCTCTCATATATCATATATCATGTGTTTTCTGAGGAAAAAGATAGATAGATGGGTACCAACGTTTTCGAGCTCCAGATTCTCTTGTACAGGAGAGCTGAGGCCTCTTTCTATCGTCTTCCCGAAGGGATCTATTCCCTCTCTCGCGCGCATTGAGATCACCCAAAATTTCAGGTTCAATCGGTACCTGCAATCCATGTTCATAAAGAATCCTGCACATTATGATTTCCCTACAGCATGGCAAGGACAATAAAAGAATATCAAGAACTTGCTTTGCATCAGTTTCAGCTCAGCCGCATGTGTTTCCATCATTGCGCACTCTTTCCTGTGCATGTCAGTCCTTGCAGGCTTCTTTCTTTCGCGTTTCTGACAGAAATCCACTTCCTTGCATAAGTGTACTTCCAAGCGCTCTCATCTCTGGTTGTGTATGCATGGAAGGGCGCTTCTCTGAATCTGTGATTCTAGAAAAAACAGTTATCCAGCAGACCATAAGCGTGCACTGCCATCAACACGCAGACCATAAGCGTGCACTTCCATCAACACGTCCGCCTCAAAAATGATTGCGAAAGAATAGGGTTTTACGATGATTGTGAGCATTCCACGTACTCCTCCATCTCAAAACTCATGGGTACGATTCGCGAAGGGGGCTGCATGTAGCTCATGCTTTCTTATGACAATCAGGAGCCTGATTTTCAGCTCAACGAAGCCTGTGCGATCGTATGCACGTACATGCTACATATTGTTGCCTTTGTGGACGTGTTTAAACTGGAGGCCTGTGTTGTTATTCTGATGCATACAAGAAAACCATCGCTTGAACGTTCTAAATGTCGGATTTCGTAAGCGGAGAGATGACAAATTTTGTAAAGCCCGGATAGAGATGATGTTGCCCAAGCAAATGCAGTAAAAAATTGGGATGAATGAAGTCATAATGCTCGCCTCGAGCTTCTTCTTGACATCTTTGATCCCATTAAGCAAACACATATCTCATCCTCCACATGTAGATATCCAACCTTACCTGACACCCGATGCCTCAACCCCTCCAATACCTAGCACATGCTCTCCATCGAATCTTGATGACCAAATGTCTATACCCATCATAACTTACCTTATCTTCCAATTGTTGCCCTTTATGTTACTTATATTTCTATCTTTGGATCAGCACGAGCACTCTTTGATGCACCCAAACATGAACTAGGTTGGGCTTTCAAACTAACTGACATCGGCCCTCTTACCTTCTTTTTAGAATGCATGTCACTTCTTAGAATGCATGTCACTCCTTCCAGATCTGATGCGTTTTTTTAGTTGCATCAGTCCCGTTATTCGGTTGATCTACTCCATTCTTTTGGATTTGACTCTATATCCTCATCCACCCCTCTGAGCATCGTCACCACCTATATGACTACCCTCCTACCTCGCCACCTCATTCCCATGATGCATCAAGTGTTCTTTCCCTCATTCATCCACTCATTGGAAAATTTTGTTACCTTGTGTCATGCACACAAACTCATTTATGTTGAAATTGAAGTTTCAACCTTAATGCACAAATGGACCATTGGATAGATGTCATTTAGAGCTACATGAAGCAACATATCAAGCACTAGAAATCAAGTTCAAATTTGAATTCGAAATCCCCCTCACAAAATTCATAAATCATTTATCACACTTAGGTGTGATAAAGCCTATAATTTAGGAAAAGTGATTCCTAGCTTATAAAAAATCTTCTCAAGTCTATATGAACACACTCTCTACTTTGAATTCTAGAACCTGCATATGCGTGAGCTCTTGAGCATTTGAATAAGCTAGTAGACCCCTTTCTTATCAAGACCCCTACTTCCTTGAGTGATTTCACTCAACTTTGTAAAGCCATATCCAAGTCATACATTTATGTGTGTATGACCTAGATAGCTCTAAGTGTTAAGCAAGCTTTCCTTATCATATCTCACTCATTTAATATAATCGTTTCTTTGTTCGAAAGCTATTCTTGTCTCCTAAATTTTTCTCAAAGATCGTGTTGAATCTCTACATATTCTGAGAGAACTAGGTCCATAAGTGTGTAGTGGTTTGTATGTATATTCCGATTGAAGGTGATAACTTGTTTTTCTTGGGGGCATTCATTCTCATAGTAGGATTAACCATTTTGAGCGAGATAACTTGAATTAGCAAGGTCTCTAAGTATATTGTATGTGTGCAAATGCTCTCAAGTTTATTCCTCAAGAGTAAGTTTTTTATTCTCCCTTTAGTGGTATCTTTGATTTTTGACATACAAAAGCATTCAAAGAGGACTAAGAGAAGCCCTTGAAGGACCTTGAAGGAAAGAGACTTGCTAGATCAAGTTCAGAAGCACACCCAAAGCAAAGGAGAGCCTAGTAGTGAAGAAGGAGAACATAAAAAATCAACCTCACTTGTTTGGTACTTGTGAAGTACAAAGTTAAAAGTTATCATTATTTCTCACTTCTTCTACATCAAAGGGTTTGTAGCTCAAGCGTAAGCACCACCTCCTTTACTTGTAAATCCGCGGAGACGTGAGGACCGGTATGAAGACCACGAGCAAGTGAAGGCACAAGTGCGTGAGTGAAAGCACACAGACATGCACACACATACACACACACGCGCACAAGGTAAGATCAAAGAGAGGAACAATGGAAGGGTTTTGATTACAAAAGAAATCTATTACAAAACTGAAATCTACAAGAAGCTAACCTCAAAAATGAGCTCTCTAGCTCTTTTTATAGGTTTTTGACTAGTTTTGGCCCTGTCCAGACCTAGTGTCCGGCCTAGTTAAAAATTAGGTTCCAGGGCTTATTTGAGGGCTCAAACGAAGTCTAAAAATTATGAAAATTGGTATGATGGTACTTCTAATGCTCCTCAAGCTCGAGGACTCCTCGACTTGCATAAAATGGAGCTACAAAAATAGAAAATGGTATTTACAATGATTTTAGTGAAGGAAATCACTATTTTTGTAGGGGATTCTTCTGAAAAGTTGACATGTACTTCATGGAGCTCCCTACTTGCTCCTTGTTCTTGTATGTTTCCACCTTTTTGATGTGCTTCCATGCTTGTGCTTGACCTTGAGTTCCAACACTCCCCCCCCTCTCGAGTCTGTCGTCCCTGACAGACCCTTGTTGTAGTGGTTGTTCCATGTAGTGCTTTGAGAGGTAGTATTCATTTTGTATGAACAAGAGCCGTCTATCTCCCAAATTTGGCAGTGTTGGTTGTCCGGTTCTTCATTTGTCACTACAAGCCTTTGCAAGTCATAGTCCCTTGGTATGTGCTTCTTTCGTGGATTCCGCATGAATGCGTCGTTGTGAGATTTCAAAGATTGTGAGTTGCTCAAAAGAGGTTATCAAGATTGAGTTGGAGCAACTGCTAGCTTCGAATTGCTTCCTAGGTATTGATGTTGCCCCCAGGATGTCCTCTAGCTCTTCAAAAGATGATGTTCAGAGTAGTCATGCCAAGTACTCATAACCCATAGTGAATGATGGGTAAGTGTGTCAGTGCATGGGTTGAAAAAATTATGTGCCTTGTGCACGGCCTTGTAATGTAGCCCTACGCATGCTTATTTGGGAAATGCATTGGAAGAAGTATGGTGCGAAAATTGCGGGCTTGAGCTAAGTGCTCAAGGGTATGCTGACGAAGAGGTTTCCTAAACTATCATGGTCATGGTGTTTCCAGAGTAAAGATACTTACCATGGAGAAGGGTGATGGATGTCTGTCTCTTCGTGTTGTACACTCGGCCTTTGGGATGGAACTTTGTTGATGAATGTCCATGTTGATTGTCCACTGATGAGATCTTTTGAGTGGTGGATCCCCTCTCCTCTTTTCAAGGCAACCTTTGTCAGTAACAATGTGCATTTCTGAGCTTGGGCTCATGCACGTTCACTTCCCTATATTGACACTCAGAGGAATATTGGACACGTGCCGGTTTCTAAGAGATTACCATGCTGATTGACATAGACCATTCATCAGTGCTACTGTTCCATACTGGTTCAGGAGATACTGAGAGTTGAATTGCTTTATATTCCTTGGCAAGCAACATCGGGTAACTACACCAAGCTGAGTTTCACATATTCTCTTTAGCGCACCATATGCAGGAGTCTTCTCCTCTAGAACCACCCTTTGCAGATATCTCCTTGGATGCTCTGATACATGAAGGAGTTAAGCATCACTCAAGTTGTGGACCTTCAAGCTCTTCATTCCTACCATGGTAATAGAAAATCCTAGTTGTAAATGCCATGTTCATGCCAAATGCTTGTCATCTACCAGATAAGGCAGCAATAATCTCACTGCTGGCCGAGACACACTTCTATCCAAATTGATAAATGCCTAGTAATCAACAGTTCCACCTTCAACTAAGCATGACTCATTCATGTTTCATAAGCCAAACCTGGGAACAAGCTCCTTTTTTTTTTTTTTTTTTTTTTTTAAATCCATGTCATAAGCAAGAAGGCAGATGTTAGTATCCGAAAACATAGTTGACCTATGTCAATGTGCTCTTGTGCATGGGACTCTCAAATGTGTCTATGCACAGCCATGTAATGTGGCCCTATAATAATGCATACTTTGGAAATGCATGACCTCAATGGTGCATCAGACAGGGTTGTGCAAGGAGCACATGGTTGTCGCTCGTCGAGGCTTTCGATGTTATCTGCAGATATTGATGCCATCATTGTTGGAGGTATCCGTTGTATCTCGAGATGACAACTGATCATTCCTCCTTATAGGGATCCAGTTGAGAACGGTCTGCGACTGGGTAGAGATCACCTTTGGCCGCTTCATGGTTGGATGATTTTGTGAGGGTTTGATCCATCGTTGCTGGCTCTTTATTTTGGTGGATGCTATCGGTACTTTCGCCTTCCAAACCCATATCCTTGCAGAAGAGGTTCTTTGATCTTTATTGGAGCTCTGTGCTTGATTCAGTTCTTTACCTCGCCTTGGTGTCTTTGTTGTGCAAGTTGTTGCCTTGAAGTCCCCCCATGGATTTTTTCTGAGCTTAGGCTTGATTGCTTGGGATCCTTGGATTGGAAGTGGTCTTTCTTGAGGATAAGTCATGGTAGGCCTAGACCATAGATTTTGAAGTCTAGTGTGAGGGGACTGATTTTGTGCAAGGGCTTTCTTTGGTACCCATATCATAGTGCGATTTGGTTGGGCTCTAAGTAATTTCTTGGCCACCAAAATTTGCTTGACATTACCAAGAAAAGGTGATTTCTGTTTCTTGATGTAAGGGTCTTTTGGGCCTTCTATGTGAGTTTTTTGAGAAAACTCATCTTTACATGGGGAATGCAACAAGGGTTGATCTTCTATACCTACATCAGACTTATGCAAGGGATCAATGGGTTGTGTGGTTTGAGATTGATCTAGAGATTCATCGAGACATTTATCCTCATTACACATAGAATCCCTAGGTGTACAAATGGGTGATGGATTGTGATGATTCACCCTAGAGTCGACCTCCTTTTCCACATCAGTGATACACATCACTGGTTGATCATCTCCTTCTTGACCATCTGAGTGTAGATCTTCCCTACTTATGGCTTCATGAGGGGAATCCAAATTTACAGGAAGAGAGGGTCCTTCCACATTCCCCAAACACTTGGAGTCCTCCAATTCTCCATTCTCTAAGGCTTCCTGTGATTTACTCAAAGAAGGATCAGATTCAAAAACATGAGTAGAAAGAAAAATTTTTTCATGAAAAGCACGCTCTGAAAAAAGATGATTTTGCCCCCAATTATCATAAGGTGGATAGTCATTAGGATTTTCCATAGACATATATGTAGAAGCACGGATAATAGGTGGAGAAGGCACCTCAAATTCTTGATGATTTTGTGTAATGAACCTTTGGGTGCCAATGATCAAGTCTTCATCTATACAATCCATGACAAAGAATGTTTCCAAAAATTGCATATCATCCACCATAACAGGCAACACAATTTTACCCATGCATTCATAATGTTCCCCATGCATGAGGATAGAAGGATGAGTTGTTGGTTGAATGTTCTCAAAGATAATGGTCACCATGTCAATATGAATTAAATTCCACTCACAATTAGGATTGATATAAACAGCCAACCTTCTATGGTCATGTCCTATTCTTATATGCACAAAAGTATTGTGATATTCTCTTGTTGCAAATATGGATCCCACCCCCCTAGACATTTCCTCCGTTTCCTTGACTCCTTGCAATTTTTCTCTAGATGTTTCACCCTCATGTGAAATTATTTCATGCACTTCATGTTTATCTCCCTTCTCTTTTCCCACCTTAGCCCCTTTTCTTCTATCTTTTGCTTTTTTCTTTCCCATGACACAATTTTTCTCCCCCTAGGTATTGCTCAAAAATCCTTGGGAGCCCCCTTGGTTTCCTAGTCCCACTTGAGGCCCAACTTCAAATTAGTCTATCTGAAAATCAACGCATTATTCTTATAAAAAACAGTTGAGGTCGTGTAGGATTTGAAACGAGCTTTCCAACGAACTATAGAGCTAATTCAGGCTCTTGGGGGTCACAACAGGCAAACAGGACCTTTGGAGAAAATCGCGATTTTGTACCCTGAGAATCGTGTTCACAAAATCGTGTCTTCATAAAATCGTGTCTTGAAAATCGCGATTTTGATCACAAAATCATGTTTTAGAAAATCGCGATGTTGAGCACAAAATCGTGTTTTTGAAAATCGCGATGTTGAGCACAAAATCGTGTTTTTGAAAATCGCGATGTTGAGCACAAAATCGTGTTTTCGAAAATCGCGATTTTGTCTCCGAGAATCGTGATTTACAAAATCGTGTTTTTTTTTCACAAAATCGCGTTTTCTCAGAATCGTGTTTTTGACATGAAAATCGCGATTTTGAGCACAGAATCGTGTTTTAGAGAATCGTGTTTTTTGCATGAAAATCGTGATTTTGAGCACAGAATCGTGTTTTAGAGAATCGTGTTTTTTGCATGAAAATCGCGATTTTGAGCACAGAATCGTGTTTTAGAGAATCGCGTTTTTTGCATGAAAATCGCGATTTTGAGAACAGAATCGTGTTTTAGAGAATCGTGTTTTTTTGCATGAAAATCGCGATTTTGAGCACAGAATCGTGTTTTAGAGAATCGCGTTTTTTTTGCATGAAAATCACGATTTTGAGCACAGAATCGTGTTTTAGAGAATCGCGTTTTTTTTGCATGAAAATCGCGATTTTGAGCACAGAATCGTGTTTTTAGAAAATCGCGATTTTAAGCAGAGAATCGTGTTTTTACAGAATCGCTTTTTTCACAAAATCGTGTTTTTACTGAAAATCGTGTTTTTTAGAAAATCGCGATTTTAAGCAGAGAATCGTGTTTTTACAGAATCGCTTTTTTCACAAAATCGTGTTTTCACAGAATCGTGTTTTCACAAAATCGTGTTTTCACAAAATCGTGTTTTTGGCATGAAAATCGCGATTTTGTCCCAGAGAATCGTGTTTTTCCACAGAATCGTGTTTTTCTCAAAATCGTATTTTTGGCTGAAAATCGTGATTTGTGAGAATCGCGATTTTGAGCAGAAAGTCGTGTTTTTCACAAAATCGTGTTTTTACTGAAAATCGTGTTTTCTCAGAATCGTGTTTTTTGGCTGAAAATCGTGATTTGTGAGAATCGCGATTTTGAGCACAATCACAGAATCGCGATTCTGAGAATGACCACAGAATCGTGATTTTTCAACCAACTTTTAGGCGGGAAAACTGAAAATCGTGATTTTTCAAAAAAAAAATTGAATTTTCACAGAATCGCGATTTTCATCACAGAATCGCGTTTTTTGGCGGGAAATTCAAGTTTCTGAGCGCCGGCTATGGCGAGCTCCGTATGAGCAGAAAATCATGAAAAAAACACAGCGCTTGCTCTCCCTTGCACCTCCTAACTCCTTCCCACACAATAATGCATGAAAAATGGTATGAAAATGGTGAATATGCACTAAAAAACAAGAAATTTCTACGAAGAAGAAGATGGAAGAAGGTGGAGATGATGATGATGATGAAGATGAAGAGGAACAAAACAGAAACTGAACTGAAAATGATGATTTTTTTACCTTCCAACGTCGCAAATCTACGATCTTACCGTCACACGCTCGTCCTCGAAGCTCTCTCCCCGGCAACGGCGCCAAAATTTGGTGTAGCTCAAGCGTAAGCACCACCTCCTTTACTTGTCAATCCGCGGAGACGTGAGGACCGGTATGAAGACCACGAGCAAGTGAAGGCACAAGTGCGTGAGTGAAAGCACACAGACATGCACACACATACACACACACGCGCACAAGGTAAGATCAAAGAGAGGAACAATGGAAGGGTTTTGATTACAAAAGAAATCTATTACAAAACTGAAATCTACAAGAAGCTAACCTCAAAAATGAGCTCTCTAGCTCTTTTTATAGGTTTTTGACTAGTTTTGGCCCTGTCCAGACCTAGTGTCCGGCCTAGTTAAAAATTAGGTTCCAGGGCTTATTTGAGGGCTCAAACGAAGTCTAAAAATTATGAAAATTGGTATGATGGTACTTCTAATGCTCCTCAAGCTCGAGGACTCCTCGACTTGCACAAAATGGAGCTACAAAAATAGAAAATGGTATTTACAATGATTTTAGTGAAGGAAATCACTATTTTTGTAGGGGATTCTTCTGAAAAGTTGACATGTACTTCATGGAGCTCCCTACTTGCTCCTTGTTCTTGTATGTTTCCACCTTTCTGATGTGCTTCCATGCTTGTGCTTGACCTTGAGTTCCAACAGGGTTCAATGAGAGTGCATTAGAGTTCGCCATGTTAGAATATAGTAGTCAAATCAAGAAGTTGCACAAGAATCATTATCAGTCACGGAAATTTAGATATCTAGCTTTCTCATGGGGAAAGGATTATGGGATCTCATTAGTGGCATAGATGTTAGACATAGATTAGGAGAAAATCAAACTCGTGATCAATTGAGGAATTTAGAGAGTTGAATGAGAGACATAAAAGGTTCATCTTCTTATTATCTCAACATATTAGCATGTCATGATAGGGCATATATAAGACCTAGAAAGAGGAAAAAAGAAAACTAGTTCTATGTTCTAGATCTAACTTGGTTCCACTCAAAAGAAGACAATTTAAAGGAAAGATTATTTTTTAGAGGAATTTCAACCAAACTTTAATCTCCTTTTGCTCGAATCTATTGAAAGAAAAATTGTACAAATGAATGGGCATAGTATCCATGGAGTCTCTTCTATCTCACAAAGCAAGAGTTAAAACTAACTAAAGGTGGCACAATAATGATGATTTGAAAGTAGTAAGAAGGTTAGGTTTGAATTAGCCTAAGACCCATTAGATTTCAACTATGAGTAGGAGGAGTTGAACCCTCATCCCCGCCTCAACAAATAAGAGCTCAAACCAAATGAAAGAAATTTACATCACGACATTGGCACAAATTATGTTGGAACCTTAAATAAAAAATTTTAAACATCTATTCCTACTTTCTGAGGGGAGGGGTCATCATCATTACGACAAAAAGAGAAAATAATGATGAACATGTGGAGGTTTTTCATCCAATTAATCATTTAAATATGCAACACCGGGTTTAAATTAGTATTAACATTACACTACACTTAAAGCGAGTGTTGTTACATGTTTTTGCTAGATGCATTGATATACATGCAAGACAAAATATAGGTAAAACTATCCATCTGGGCATCATCATCACATATCTAGTTGAGCATAAAAAAGACAAAAACACCAAAAACATTCACAATAACAACTACAACAACAACAACAACAACAACAACTTGCAATTTCTCTCATGTTGGTTCTTGTGATGCAAAATCTTTCATGGTAATAAATACATGGATACGTTTTGTTGATACATTTCGATAATGGTGTGTGAACACACTAGGACCACCGAGGCACTTTTTTCCCTCTTTAAGAGGTTTTTCCCTCAGCTTGTATATATGCCTATAACCCTAATGGGTCACTTATCTTTGTACATTCACTTGGTAATACATTCATGGTTGTGTGTTGTGATCCAATCTTCTTCTTCTTCTTCCTTGTGTTGTTCCTGTGCTTCTATAGACCTCAAACTCCAACAATTAGCATCAAAGTAGGTCGCAACTTCATCTAGTGCATCGTCGATACCCCTCAAGTCACAGTCTTAGAATCGCATGAAATCACAACTTCATTATGGGGTCAGATATTAAAACAACTTCAGATGCCTTTTGGCTGATTTGGGTGTTGGTTAGTCTTCTGCCACCACCATCTTCACTAATAGTTAGAGCGCATTGTCAGTTGTGAAGAACCCTATGTTCCATGCTTGCACAAAGCACATTGATATGCATTATCGTTATGTCACGGAGAGGCTCTCTGATGGGGAGATCAATTTGGCATATGTGCTCGCATAAGAGAACATTGCAAAACTTTTCACAAAGGTTCTCCCTTCGGAGAATTTTGAAGCTTTTTGTAAAGCTTTGGGCTTACTTCTTTCCTGGATTGATATCTTTCCACATAGCTTATCAATCACACTCTAAATTACAAAAGTGTCCACATTGTAGCCATTAATCCTATCTCTAGAGACATTCAGTATAGATTAGAATCAAACTCCCTCATGAATTTCATAGTTTTCTTAGTTTTCATACATAAAGGAAAATATGTCTAGATTAAAATACATATATACAATATAGTAATCCATTACAAAACGTATTGACCCATCGACATATCATCAAGATCTTTGAATTAGTTTATTTTAGTAGATAAAAAGATAAAAACTCTAATATCCAATTGAGTATTTAATAAATTTGAAATATGGACTAAAACACATATAAGATTATATTTGATATAGATAACATCTACTAATAGCTAACATCTACTATTAATAACTAGATTATCTCATAAAGGGATGTTTTATCTACTACAAACTAAATTTCTTGAATTATGATATGTACGAATTTGTATTTCTATAAGTCATTGATTAAGTAATAAAGAAATCAAGTAACTAAGTAAGCAAATGAATGAGTAATTAAGTAAACTAAGTTAGTAAGTTAGTATGTAAGTAAGTAAGTAAGCAGGTTTTTTTCCCCCGGCTTGTATATACGCCTATTGCCCTAATGGGCAACTTATCTTTGTACATTCTCTAGTAATACATTCAGTATTGTGTGTTTGTGCTCCAAGCTTCTTCTTCTTCCTTGTGCTGTTCGCATGCTTCCGCAGACGTCTATCTCCAACAAGTAAGTAAGCAAGTAAGTAAGTAAGCAAGTAAATAAGTAAGTAAGTAAGTAAGTAAGTAAGTAAGTAAGTAAGTAAGTAAGTAAGTAAGTAAGTAAATAAGTAAATAAGTACGTAAGTAAGTACGTAAGTAAGTAAGTAAGTAAGTAAGTAAGTAGGTAAGTAACTAAGTAAGTTGGTAAGTTAGTAAGTAAGTAAGTAACTAAGTGAGTAAGTGAGTAAGTAAGTAAGTAAGTAAGTAAGTACATAAGTAAGTATGTAAGTAAGTAAGTAAGTAAGTAAGTAAATAAGTAAGTAAGTAAGTAAGTAAGTAAGTAAGTAAGTGAGAGAGTGAGTGAGTAAGTGGGTGAGTGAATAAGTACATAAATAAGTAATTAATCATGTATGTAAGTAATCACCTAAGTAATTAAGTGACTAGTTAATTAATTAATCAATTAATTCATTCATTAATTAATTAGTAAATAATTGAGTAAGTATAGTAAGTAAGTATCTAAGTATGTAAGTATGTAACTATGTAAGTATAGAAGTATGTAAGTATGTATGTAAGTAAGCAAGTAAAGTAAGTAAGTAAGTAAGTAAGTAAGTACATAATTAAGTAAGTAAATTAGTAAATAACTAAGTAATTAAGTAAGTGAGTAACTAAGTAAGTGTTGCAGAGAAAGAGGCACAAAAGAGGAGCCCCAAAATTTTCAAATTGATGGCATAAAAATTCTTCTTCAAAATCCTAGGAAATTCCCTCGAAGCTATGTAAATGCACTAGAGGAGTCCTCTAGATGCATAAACCCCAAATCCTTGTAACATAATTCTTGTAAAGTAGTAGGAAACTAGAGATTAGTCAATAAAGTGTCGGTCTCATGTGTGAAAGGACCATTTTTAGGGCACATGTATATAATTCACTTTGTGACTCTTTGTAAAGACTTTTGCCATTGTGAAGAAGAAGAACTGAAATTTCAAATTCGCTTCTTCCCTGCTAATTTCCATCTTCTCTATGATCTTTTGTGTGGGTATAATGCTTGAAATGTGTGTGTAGGACTTTCCTCTATCCCTTCCCATCACTTTTGAACTACTGTAGTGTGTGTGTGAACCAATAGGAGTTGTGGAGCGAGCATAGGTGTTTCCCACCATTCACTATTTTGCACATAACTTGAAGAGCATTTGTCAGATTCAAGTGAAAATACCAGCATAGATGCATCTCGTCAAGAGCTTCAAGAACTCGATATTGGCCATATTCAGAGTTTGGAGCTGGGAGAAACATTCGAATTTGTGCTTACTGCTATAAGTGGTATCGCGGCAGGCATTTCTAAAGACTTAGTGAGTTGGAGAGGTATTTTAGTCTTTTCACATGCATTTTAGCTTAGCCACTTCACTTTCCATCATGTGTGCACATGTCCTCATACACTTGGTTCAGGTGGTTCTTCGGATTGATAATTTAACGTGTATCGATCCACCACTATATGCACTTGTGGGGTGATTGAGATTTAGTCTCTTCGACACAAGTCCCTAAGACTTTACGACTTAAAAAAAGAAATTTGAGTGTAGAGTGATTTTGGCTGAAGTATCACAGTGGATTGAGTTTTGGTATCGCGATACCAAAATTCCCTAGTATCGCGATACTCGCCTGGTATCGTATCGTGGCATATCACTTGAAATATCGCGATACCATTCTGGTATTATATCATCAAGTTGGTATTGCGATTGCGATCAGCTAGTGGTATCGTATCACGGTTCACTTGGTATCGTATCATCCCGATCACGGTATCATATCGTTGGCCGAGCGGTATCATATCACGCATACTATTGGTATCATATCGCCAACATGGTATTGTATCGTCCGACCACTTTGGTATCATATCATCCGATAATTCAGTATTGTATCGTGCTAAGTTTCGGTATCGTATCCTCACTTGCACTAGTATCATATCACGAGACCTTTAGTATCGTATCTTGTGACTTGTTGGTATCGTATCATGTAGTGTACAAGTATCGTATCGTAGAAATTTTGGTATCGTATCATTGGAAGTTCTGGTATCGTATCGTGAGGAATCTGGTATCCTATCGTGTATTATTCTAGTATCGTATCATCCACTAATGTAGTATCGTATCTTCACATGTAGAGGTATCGTATGGTGTGAATTCGTGGTATCGTATCGTGCTAAGACTAGTATCGTATCATCCGAGTGCTATCACCCAGAGTGGTATCGTCGAGGACTTATCAAGCCAGTTAAGGGCAAAATTAGAGGTAATTGAGAAGCGAATTGTGGGAAAGTGGGAAATCAACATAGGCCTAGAAGGGTGGATGAACTTGAGATCAGGATGTGTGCTAAGTAGGCGGAGGAGTGTCATTTCAACGGTGGGAAGTGCTACCCAGGCAAGTCATCACTCTATCTATACTCACATCTCTAGTGACTCAGAGGAAGAGATACCTATGGCTTCAGAAGACATGCAAGGATCTGTCCCAAGGGAGAACTTCATGTGAACAATAGAGGGGGAATACCACACCTCTTTGCAATATGTGTCCACTAATCCCCAAGGCATCCCCATCTACCTAGATAGCTTAAATAGGTCAGTAGCGAGGATGGTGAATTCCACTAAATCAGCAATAGTGCCCAGACTTGCACTCAAGTATGAAGGAGGTGTGTACATGGACAAATTAGGTCACATCTATGTGGTAACAGAACACCCAGATCGAATCAATGAGAGAGGAGGATTGGAAGGGCAAGGAAACTCGGGAAGACTGGACCCTAAAGAGTTAATAACTACACCAAGAGGCAAATTAGTGGTGACTCGAGTCTTAAGACTGGACCCTAAAGAGTTAATAACTACACCAAGAGGCAAATTAGTGATACCTCAAGATGATTACTTATTCGAGGTCTACGTGATCCATGGATCAGATTTATTGTTACAAAGCAATTCACCCACATGCGGATAGGAGGAAACCCCAATGACTTTTTATGAGTTAAAAGATCCTGAAGAGGATTCTAGAGTCATATACCTAGACAAGAACCAAAGAAGGTATTGGCCGGTAGATGCAATGGATAGGCCTCAATTGAAGTATATGGGGTTTCCTGTATTCCCTCTGCGAGAGTAGGCAACTACCTACCATAACCCCTTTGGGACACATCAAGAGTCAGAAAATACAATGTCAGGACAGACAAGTCAAGGGTGCATTCCTAACCGATCCCATGTGCAATTCACAATGCCAGGGTTGCAATCACACAATCAAACCCACCCTTGACTAGGTAACCAACATCGGCCACCAGTGAGGTCCATACCACCTCTAGGAGTATAGCCTCGAATGCCACCAATTAGACCAGCAATTCCTGTAATGCCTAGACCACCATAACCCATAAGAAGATTAAGACCAATTCAAGTGGCTAAGTGTATGAGAAATCATTATGACGGGATGGGAGAACCTTACGATCACATAGCTGAATTTAAACAAGTTCTACGGGCAAAGCAAGTGGATGATTTCTTTGTGTAGTACGAGTCCTTCGGACTTACACTCACAAGGACGGATTTGACTTGGTTCCAACAATTGGATCCCAATCAATTTGGAGATATTGAGCAATTTTTTAAGGAGTTTGTTGGAGAATTCACCAAGAGAGGGGTTAAACACAACTCTTCATCCTTAATCCATAGCTTTAAACAAAATCCAAATGAAACTGTGAAACCAGTTACACGAAGGTTTAATCAATATGTCGATAGATGTCGAGCAACAAAAAGACCCACTCAACAAAAAATGATATCACTATTCTTAGATGGACGGACGAACGGGACCCTAAGAACTTTAGTCTATGTAAAGCGGTTGCAGACGTTGAGCTAGTGCCTTCAAGAATGTATTGAACTAGAGGACAACCTAGTTGACGATCTCAAAAGTACACGAAGCCCTACAAAATCAGAAGACACTAGAAGTACATTGACATCTAACTCTAGTAATGTAGAAGAGATAGCAGAACTGGTAGCCAAGAAGTTAGGAGTTCATGGATAGCAGAACTACCAGCATCCATGATTGAGAATACCCATGTTGTGAAGATGCAGCTTATACGGAGGAGACCATCCAGCTCACATGTGTGTAAGAGTAGGAATAGGCTTGCCTCAAGCTTATCCTTACAATAGGCAGCCACATCAAGGAACCATCCTGTATTGCCATATAGAACAAAAAAACACTAATCATACCACTGAGAATTGCCCATTCAACAGGTAGTCACGACCTTTGAATCAACCTCCATATAGGCTATGTGGATACCCTTATAGAGAGCCAAGAAGGGAGATTCTGAGATACAATCCCTATCCAATACCACAAGGATCACCTAGGCCATATGAGCAAGCGCACTAGGGACAACCCTAGCCAGTATTAAGATAGCAACCACCACTTCTACAGAATGTAGTGCCAGTTAAATATGCTCAACCAAAGGAAAACATGGAGAGAGCCATAGTACCAACATCACCATTAGCTAATATAGAATCAATGCATCCAGGATACGAGTAGACCCAAGGAGAATACTATCCCTATGACACGAGTGTGGTGGAGTACGAAAAAATTTATGACCCACCATACTATGGTTATGAGGGATATGACAACACCTATGGGCAGGAGTCTGCAACCCTAATCTACACTGCACCCAAAGCACCAGCACCTGTAAGACCACCCATCAGACTGCCCATGCCAAAAGGACCATGCTATAGATGTGGAGGAGACCACTTCATAAGAGAGTGCACTTGGCCATATAACCCACCACCCCCCATGACTTGCGAAGGGTATTGCAATGAATGTGGAAAGGAACATCTATTTAGAGACTATCCAAAGAATCTCAATAAGACTCAGGACACTACACCTATTAATGTGATTGAAGTAATTGAACCATCAGGAAGTGACAAAGAGTACACAGTACCATAAAAGCCATCACACGAGCACAAGCTAAAGGATAGGAAAGAAAACGAGTAGACTCGGAGCAAGAAAAGAGTAAAAACCTAGAACCTAGAGTGCAAGTAGCGGAAGACTCAGAAGATTTACTAGAGAGTACCCAAGCAAAGAAAAATCAAATGTGGAAGGATAGAAGAGAAAAACTCAAAGATAAATGGATGAAGAACAAAAGTAAGGAAGACAAGAAGGGCACATGAGATGGTAAGAAACCTAAGGAACCTGAAATTTGGGAAGAAACCCTTGTTACACCGCAGACAATAGAACCAAACAAGCCAGGATCGATTTTGGCAGACCCAAGACGAGATGAATTGGATATGTGCTTGAAAGTTTACCAAGCCAGGATCACAACTTGACCAAACATAGAGCAGAATGAGAAACTCTATTGACAAGGGGAGTTAGAAAAGGAGAGACTACCGATATGTAGAAAACTCATAGAGGTAGCTCAGGCCACTCTAGAAAAGACTATCCTTGTCCTCCTATAGATAAGAATATCTGAGAATCAATACTATGATTGTCTTAAAACAAAGGACCAGAAACCAAAAGAGAAAGAAAATAAGGAAGATTTACCTCGCACTCAAGACAAAACAATATCCATAGTCCCCGATTTAGAGGCTGATTGGCCAAGAGAGTTGTGGACTAGGATTTGAGGAGATCAATGGAAAAAGAATGGAAATGCAAAACCTCCTTTTGAGGAATTAGATGTGGAAGACTATTAGCCAACACCAAATTTGGAGGAAATATATGAAGAAGGCTCGATGCTTGACCAAAATAGAGAGGAAGCACACAACATTTCTACCCTACCAAACTACATGGGGGAATATGAGAAAGAATCCATAATCTTCCGCGCTCCCACAATACGAGGAAAAGAAAAGGATTCTTCAGACAAGGCCTCACACAATTAAAGAGAACTCAAAAAGACCAAAGTACAATGTCGATTGACAGTGGAAGAGTTACCTTGTGTCAGACCTCAAATATGGAAACAATTAGTGGAATAATTGAAGTTAGAACATGAGAAGAACAAAAAGGAAAGTAAGGAAACTGAAAACCCTTCACTATACAAATTCCGGTTGATAAGGTTGGAGAATTTAGAAAAGGGGACGAGGGCAACACATGTTTATCGTACAATGGATACATGACCAAGGTCATACTAGACACAGGACGGGAGTGGGTATCGCCACCAAAGAGATTTGGGAGAGATGGGGAAAGCCAGCCCTGCGACCAACGCGTATGAAGCTTCAATTAGTAGATGGTCATGTAGAGAAACCATTGGGAGTACTGGAAAAAATTAAATTAACCACCTGTGGAGTCGAATTTGAACACATGTTAGCAATATGTCAATTTGGAAAAGCTAATAATCATGAAATAATATTGGGACAACCTTTCATGAGACAACTCAGGGTAGTACAAGATTGGGGAAGAGACGCATTATACGTTCAACATCAAGGAACCACCACCAAGATAAATTTGCATACATTTGTGTATAGGGATGTACACCCACTACAATGGAATCCCATACACAAGGAAGAAAATGATTTGTCTATCCATAGTTCCAATTCTAGCAACCAATCATGGATGCATGAAGATGCCCAATTATGGATGTGTAAGGACGCAAAGAGAGGATAAAAAATTTCAGTTGTGGCCCATAGGACACCAAAATTACAGACCCATCTAGGATCCAATGTATATGCCTCAAGTTTTTCTTGATGAAGCATTCGAACCACATGGATGGATGGAAATCCTAGCCACTTTGGATCTATGTGTAAACGAAGAAGTATTTACCATGAATGAATGTGTGGATGAAGAAGGTTGTGATGTAAGCTTTTACATGGTAGTCCTTGAGGAGGTGGAAGTAGGAGAAGTATTAGAAAAGAAATGGGAGGAAGAATACGAGAGCATAAAGATGGAACCGGAGTTTGATTCAGAGGAACGATACTTGGAAGCCATCCAAGCCAAGGACAAGAATGGAACAGCCAAAGTGTTAGCAATAGAAGCAGCTCAAAAAATACTAAACCATGAGGGAACCATGGGTAAGACCGAACCAACCCCGAATCTATTTGAAGTCCCAGAACACTTCAAAAAATACGAAGTAGAGGAAAGAAAAATAGCCATTCAGATGCCTAAGAGAGAAGCGAGAGAAGGAGAAGCATACGACAACAAGGAACAAACTAAAAAAGTCATAGTGACTATAGAAAATGGAGAAGGAAGATGCACATACATAGGAAAGGATGTGTCACCTGAGGAGGAAGAAGAATTGATAAGACTAATTTGAGAATATCGAGATGTGTTTGCATGGACCTCAAAGGTGTGGAGCCCTCCATTTGTTCTCATCGAATACCAATGACACCTGATGCAAAACGATCAAAACAATGCCCTTACACTTACAATGATGTCTATGTAGCAAAAATAAAGGAAGAGATAGACAAGTGCTATTAGCACTCGGATTCATTTATGAGATAGAACATACCGAATGGGTGTCACCATTAGTAGTTATGCCCAAAAAGAATGGGAAACTAAGAGTGTGCATTAATCTAAAGAAATTCAATGCACAGATGATCAGTGATAGCTACCCATTACCTATCATTGATCACCTCTTGGAAAGAGTTGTAGATAAGGAAGTCTATAGCTTCTTGGATGGATTCTCTAGATACAACCAAGTAGCTATTGCTACTGAGGACCAACACAAGACTGCATTCACGACTGAATCGGGAGTCTATGCTTTCAAGGTGATGCCTTTTGGTCTCACGAACGTCCCTGCTACTTTCCAAAGTTTGATGTGTCACGTTTTCAAAGAATTCCTAAGAAAGAGTATGGACGTAAACGTAGATGACTTATGCACATACTCCGATTAGAGACAATAACATATTCCGGAATTGCGAAGAATATTTGAAAAATGTCGACAACATAGAGTATGCCTAAATCCTGAGAAGTGTGTGTTTATGGTGAGATAAGGAAAAATCCTAGGACACATCGTATCTAGGAATGGAATATCCACTGATGAAGACAAGGTCTAAGTAATTCTAGAACTCCCAAGAACAAAAGCTGCAAAGGAAGTAGAAGCATTTATGGGTCACTGTGGATACTATTATCGATTTATCCACATGTACGCTCTAATTGCCAAGCCACTGTATGGATTGTTGACTCAATTCACATGGACGGATGAATGCGAGAAAGCATTTAATGAACTAAAAAAAATACTAACCACAACACCAATTTTGAAAACACCCAATTGGAACAAGCCATTTCATATTCATGTGGATGCTTCCAATTACGCAATAGGATGCATTTTAGCTCAACCGCGAGATGAAGGAAAATTGGAACATCCTATTGCCTATGCAAGCAGACAACTGAAGCAAGCCAAAAGAAACTATACAACTACGGAGTGAGAAGGTTTAGGGATGGTGTATGCTATAAAGAAATTCAGACACTACCTTTTAGCCAGCAAGTTCAATTTCTTCATAGACCATCAAGACTTATTGTACTTAGTCAATAAGCCTTGTAACACGAGAAGACTGTTGAGATGGTTTCTGTTGTTAATGGAGTTTGATTTTGAAGTGATTGTAAAAAAAGGAAATGCCCATGTGAGAGTTGATCATCTCTCTAGGTTAACATACGGAGAACCACCTAGCAGAGTACCCGACGATTTGCGAGACACTTACCTGTTCAATTTGGAAGTATGTCCTAAGTGGGCAGAAAGGCTAATTCCCATACTCACTCATGGACCACAACACTCAATTAACAAGGAGATTAGAAAGGAAATTCTGCAATCACGTAACTTATATATTGTGGCTCGAAGTGTGTACCATAGAGAACCCAACGGTGTGTTGTCTAGATGTGTAGAAGAGGAAGAACGGAAGAACTTGATTGAACAAGCGCACCTAAACAAATGAAGAATGCACAAAGGAACTCATGGAACTCTAAGAGAATTGAAATGATTACGGGTCTATTAGCCTGATATGCCTAAGGATGTTCATGAGTATGTTGGTAGTTGCATGGAATGTCAAGAAACCACTCCAGATGATCACACATCATTACCCTTCTCTACAATAGTGCCCAACTAGAGTAAGACATTAGTGAAGTTCTTAAAGACATGAGAGCATGATGATGGAACTAGTTTAGCTAGGAAATGATCCCTAGAAGAAATGAGTAAGGACTATGTTATCATGGGGAGACACTTATTCAAGAGAGGGAAAGACAATCAACTACGACTATGCGTACATGAAGGAGAGTATTTACCTATATTAGAAATGGCACATGCAGGTGCCATAGGAGGACATTTCTCAGCCAAAAGAACTGTAAAAATGATCCTCTTTGCAGGCTTGTGGTGGCCAACTCTACATATGGATGTAGATACCTACGTACGAAGTTGTGAGGCATGCCAAAGAGCTAAACACCCTATTAGACGAGATGACATGACTGTGAGACCTATGGTTTGCATGAGAGCCTTTTCCAAATGGGGTATTGATTTCATAGGACCCATTAATTAACCAGCCAAAGGATCACACGCAGAGTAGATAATCATGGCAATAGACTTTTTGACTAAATGGGTAGAAGCAAAAGCAACTCGAAAAAATGATGCACAGACCACAACTAAGTTTCTTTTTGAGCACATCTTTACTTGCTTTGGGCCACCTATAGAGATAGTGAGTGGTCAAGGAACGCATTTCATTAACAAAGTAATAGAGTCCTTGATGAATGAGTTCTTAGTGATTCATAAAAAATCAGCCCCTTATCATCCTCAAGCCAATGGTCAAGCAGAAAGTTCCAATAAAGTGTTGTGCAATGTATTGACCAAGATAGTCAATAGTGGAAGGTTAGATTGGGACAAACAATTGCATCATGCAATTTGGGCCGTCCATGTGGCCTACAAGACAACCATTGGAACTACACCATTTAACCTAGCGTATGGACAAAATGCAATCTTGCCAATCGAATTTTTGGTGCCTAATTTAAGAGTAGCACAAGAGTATGAATGGATGAGGCATGAACTGTCCAAGCAACTTGAACAAATTGAGAAGCTACACAAAACAAGACTACAAGCTGTTAAGGGAATTTATGTTGCAAAAAGAAGACAGAAAGCATATTATAATGCGCACATCAAAGATAAACGACTAAAAGAAGGAGATTTAGTCCTGGTGTATACTTTGAAGCAACACGCCAAGAAGCTATAGAAACACGGATATGGACCCCTAATAATCAATAGGATTTCAACGAGTGGAGCAGTCAACCTTGCTACATTGGATGGAGATATACTTCCTAATTACATAAGTGGTTGTCGAGTAAATCGATATATGGAACCATTGATGGATCAGATGTTGGCACAACTAGTAGGTGTGCAAAACCAGAAAAGAGAAGAAGAGAGAATTAGAGAAGAGGCAAGAGAAGAATCCCTAGAGTGTATCAAGAGACAAAAAGAGTGGATAAAGCAAAGGGATGAACAATATTTACAAGGAGAAGAACCAATTCTCATGGCCAACTACCAAGTTGACCAATCCAACACCAATAACCTCAACATATGCCAACCATATTTAAACCTAGGGATTGGAACTATCGAATACCAGTTGATAGATGCATTCATAGACTCGGGAGTAGCACTCAGCGGCATATGAATGACGGTCATCACACATCTTCAAATGGCCAAGTCATAGAGTGTATTGGAAAAGCTATAATACCCCTCCACCTAGGAAATTCTACTATGGAGCAATGAGCTTTGGTATGTAAAGATGAGGATTTAATAGAAAACCTGATCCTAGGGTAAGATTGGATTATTGAGAATGAAGTGGGCATTCATTTAGCTCAAGGATACATCTCAGCCAAAATAGGGCATAAAGAAATCTTTAGCCTGCTAGAAGAAAGATCTCCTCGCATGCATGAAGCCATCAAGTGTGAGAAAGCAACCCTAGAAGAGGAATTGGTAAACAAATCAATCGAGAGTTCACCCAAAGAGTACCCTAAGCAAGGATTGAATACCAATACAAATGCGTTAGTTGATCATGTGCCTTCATTTCCCATGAATGATGAATCCAAGAGAAAATGTGAAGACAACGCTCCTCCAACTACCTACACCAAAGGAAAACCATCCACATGGAAGTCTACCACTCAAGCATCATATCCATGGAAAGCCCATTTACAATGGGTTTAGGAGGATCAAATGATTAACCCAAATGATTCAACTCAAGAGTTGACCAGTCACTCTGTCAAAACGAGGCAAGACAACCACTACTCACAACCACCATCAGAAACACCAAGACTCCTAAGTGTATGGCTTCAAAAACCATTAGTAGAAGCCTAGAAAACACTGCAACAAATGTGGATACCAAAGAAGATCAAACAGACTACAAGTCAAGAGCTAGACAAGCGACAGTAAATATTACACGGACAAAGCAAGACAACGAAACACAACAAGACCCACCAAAGGTACCAGAGGGACACGACATCAACCAATCAGACTTTAGAAAAGAAAGAGAAAAAACCTAGAATATGACAAGCCCCAGAGAAGATGAAGCCTCAAACATCAACTAAAAAATGGATATGGAGGCCTAAGAGGCAGCAAGGACTGGAACAACAGACTCAACAGAATTTCGTTTGCACTCATGAAGAGTTCAATGCACCTCAAGTATGCATGTCAGGGCCACACTACGAGGCCATGCATTCGGCACATGATATGTTCAACAAAACTAGTGGTGCACATTTCCCACTTGGGAATAGATCCTAGATTCTAGTTTCATAGGAATGAACCTATTATGTAAATAAATAAATGCTTCGGCTAAACTAACTCTTGTTTTCTTTCAGGAATACAAATGAAAAGATGTGTGGTAAGAGATCTTACTTACTTAAGTAAGGGGAAATGGAGTGATGCAATAAACGACATGTCACTGAGACACACATCACTCACGACATGCTTTCTATAAAAAGCTGATGCTCTCCTTATTACAAGTACAGATGGCTTCTCATGACTCTAAAGCAACTATTCAAGAGGAGATGCTGGAATTTCTCCTACAGAGTGTGATGAAAGCAAAATGTCACTGGTTTCGGGAGGATCATCCTGTTGGGGACTATCTGTTCTTAGTAACAATGAAGATCATGGACACGGATCATTAGTTTCCAGTGATGTCTCAAGATTTAAAAGTAGTACATGAACTTCTATCGATTGTGGACATTATGAAGAAAGCTGGTATTTAGAAGTACTTTGAACTACCAATCTAAAAACTCGATTTCTAGTGATGCACACAAGTAATGAATACCCTACAACCAGCTTTGCATGATCCATTAGTACCCAAAGCAAGAGTCCTAGATGCAGCAGGCAAGTGATTCATCATACAATTCATCCACGACTTAATCAAAGAAGCTTTCGGATGGGAAAAAGACAAAAGTACAATTTTGAAAGAGGAAAATCGGGAGGCTAAGACCCGAACATTTACCGACATCAATCATATTGATATATAAGAGGAAGTCCAACTCATTCACCAACATTTTTGCTTTCCAAACATGCACAGATATACTGCTCCATAGAAGATCATAGTGCAAATGTTGTCCCATGCCATCAAACAGACAGGGAATCAAGTTAGCATGACTCCATATATTCAAGAATGACTCTTCGAAGCAAAGAAATAATGGAACCATAAGAAATTCTTGAATGGAAGTGTTGCCTTAACAATATTGTTCTATCATGCCTTAGGCATTCAGGAACATTTGAAAGAGATGCCCTCATCCAAAGAAATGGCTAAGTATGCAAAGATTGCCACAGTTCCAAGGAAAACAAAAGGAGTAAAAATAGTGGAAGAAGGTGAAACGAGCTCCCAACCAAGAATGAGAGGTACCAAACGACTATGGGAGATGATGCAAGCAGAAGAAGATGCTCCAGCTTGAAACAGGACACATGTACTTCCAAGACTAGGCTTGAAGACAATCCACCCATCACGGAAGAGGAATTAACAAAGGCAATGGAAGCAACTCATCAGTATATGGAAGGTCAAGTAAACCTACCGATACAAGGACATCATCATCGATAGACAGTAAGACAACGAACAACAAAAATGACTAGCAAAGGTTCATAGATATAGAGAGTTGGGGTTGGCCAACTCAAGTTCATCGTCCGATACACTAGAAGAGCAAGAACCATCTATGCTGAATGTAGACATTAAAAGTGATTCCAAAGATAATGGTCAATGGGAAGAATTGAATCAGGTACCCGATGACTTTGGAGTGGAAGGCACAAAGATCGATCAGATGTCTGATAACACTATCAAAGGCACCACAAGGTAGGAAGCATCTCAAGAAGGCATTCATATAATCAAATTGAATGAAGCATCAACATTCAAATCAAAGAGACTCATTTAGCACGAGAGGCACTGGTAAAGAACCCCAAGGAAGAAAAAGTACAGTAAAGGAGCCTGAACCCTTCGCACCCATAAGGGTAGCAGCGGAACTGTCTCCGTTGGATGTCACGTTTCAAGGCACTGCTACCAAATCGGCCACTAATGAAGAGGAAAGAAGAGACCAAGAAGTACATCTCCAAATAAGACAACCGCACAACGAGACGATACATGTGGAACAAGGAGGAGACGTACAAACAAGGGAAGAACCAAGCATCCCCAAAACATGGTTGAATATTGTTGGTACAGTTCACAAGCCTACAAATTTGGCTTTTAGTTCATACACATATGAAGATGCATAGGAATCAATGCTAATGGTTAATTACCATTTTATCCTTTTGTAAAATTCATATTTGACTTGGAATCTTTGTAATCACCTACTCAAGGGATTCATGAACTTTATTAGTTGAAAAGCATCAATCAATTAAGAGAATATCTCCTAGGACGTAGGAGCATGATTATAGAGAGCCAAACGTTTGAATTCAAATTCAAACTTTGAACTCAACTACTATAAAAGTGATCATGAAAAAGTCACGGGTAAGACTCATCAATCCCTAGCCATTCATTGTACTTTCTGAGTGTGTGTTAGGGTTACACTCTAGATCATACCTTTCTACACCATTAGGCAATGATCTTCATGCCTATGGCATTGTACTACATTGTTCATTAATACATATATCTACATTGTTCATTTTTGAGTTCTCTGTCATAGTCTCTGTTAGGCAGTCAACTTGTGGAGATCATATCTCACTCATTTCTTCACCACATTCAAAGATCTATAGCTTGTTGGAACCAGCTCAAAGCTTTCTACATGCTGTCAAAATTTTAATGGTTTCTATTTAGCCATTTCAGAGAAAAGTTTGTCGAGGTGATCACTGGTCAAAGTCTGCAACAATGCTAAAATATCGGGGGTAAAGGTTTACTTGCTAAATTAATTTCTTTGAGCATAGTTAATCTTTTTAAGTCATTCCACTTGGAATAGTTCGCTGGCTAAGCTAATTAGATACCCGCAAAAGGATTTTTTCCAATTCCTATTGTGGTGGTCATATTGAGCAAAAGATGCAGCAGGTGTATTGTAAAAAATAGAAGGTTTTCTTGAAGACTTGAAGTTCAAAGTTGTTTGTTTGGTTTCAATCTTTTCATACATCATTTCCAAAGTACATAGGCTATTTTATGGTGTCATTGGAAGTTTAAAGAGGTCTAATTATCAACTTTGAAGCATCAAAGGGCTGGTACAAAGCAGGATTTGGCAGTACCTACTCATCATCTTGAAGTATCCTTCCATCATTCCCAACAGTGGTATGAGAGCAAAGTCAAGGTAAAATGGGAGATGGTTTTCCTTCATTTATTGATAAATAGGACAGGAACAACTATCAGGCATGGTCTCTAAGGATGAAGACATACCTACAAGGAAAGAGTCTTTTTTATGGGTACATCTCAAGAGATGAGGAATTTGCCCTCATTCAAAACCAGAGGACTACCAACAAAGGAAGAACATGAAAAGCTAAACACATGGTGTGCCAAGGATGCATTAGCAAGGTCTTCCTTACTCAACTCCATCTCTGATTTTCTTTTGCCACATATTAGAAACTGTAAAACATCCCAAGAGACTTGGGAACCTTGTCATCCTATTTCTCTTCCAATACAAGGGCTAGAAAAAACCAATTGTGGGTTGAATTCACTACACTAAGGAAGCAACCTAAGTAGGCTATTTCAGAGTTTGTGACTAAGATTAAAGATGTAATAGATTAGTTAGCAAGCATAGGAGAAGAGATTGAAGAAGAACAGATAGTAAGGCAAGATACATGGACATGCAGATTCCAGATCTTACAAGTCTCATGGGGCAATTGTTCACTCATGAAGCCAAGCTCAACAAGAATGGAGACACATCCAAAGGTAATAGCTCTTCTGCCCTATACACTGATAAAAGTAAGTCTAAAGATAAAGGCAAGAACAAGAAAGGAGAGGATGAAGGCACTACCTCCCAAGCCAACTATGCAGGGAGGGGTAGATCATCAAGAGGAAGGCACAGAGGAGGTAAGCAAGGTAGGGGGAGATCCTATAACTCCTCACCATGCAACATTTTTGGTTTATCAAACCATACTACAAATGAGTGTTTCGGGAACTACAAGAATCAGAGAGGAAGAGGATATCAAAGACATGGATACTCACAGTCAAGAGGCAGATTCAACCATCATCAAGGGTACAACAACAACTACAACAACAACTACAATGGCAACTACCAAGGAGGATTCAAATCCAGAAAGGATTACAACAATTACACAGAAGAGCAAGATGATTCTCTTATGATTATGAACATGACTTCAAAACCAGGTACAAATGATGAACATCTCTTCTACATTGACTCAGGATGCTTAAATTATGTGGCTGGCAATGTAGCTCTACTATCTCACCTTGAAGAACCAAGAGGTAAGCATCAAGTACAAACAGGTGATGACACCAAGCACTCAGTAGTTAAAGTTGGAAATGTTAAGACTTGTGATGGAAATCAAAACTTGTTGAGTAGGGTACTATATGTGCCAACCATTACAAAAAACTTGATGAGTGTTGGACAGATTGTGGAAAAAGGTTTGCAGGTCAGGTTCAACCAATTTGGAGCATTAGTGGAGGATCCAAGGCATGGGTTCAAGAGAATTGCTAAAGCAGAAAAGACAGGTAGACTTTTTACCTTTGAGCTAGAAGATACAAAGAATATTGCACTCTACAATTATAAAGATCAAACACTTTCAGAGCTTGAGATTTGGCATAAGAGATTAGGGCATGTAGGAGAAAGAACTTTGAAACAAATATGCAGGGATCAATGTGTAATTGGAATACCCAACGTTTCCAAACAACACATGATTTATAAATGTGGTGCTTGTCAGTTTGGGAAGTCTCACAGGTTACCCTTCTCAAGGAAAGGCCACATGCATGAGGACTATCTAGAACTTGTCCATACAGATGTTTGGGGACCAAGAAAAGACCCCTCAATCTCAGGATCAAGGTACTATGTATCTCCTATTGATGATTATAGCAAGTGGACTGTATTGTACTTCATGAAGCACAAAGATGAAGTGTTCAATTGTTTTAAAATATATCTTGCACTTGTTGAGAATCCGACAGGGAAGAACACAAAGAGGCTAAGGTCAGATGGAGGAGGTGAGTACTTCTCCAATGAGTTTGAAGCATTCTTGCAGGACAGAGGAATCAAGAGAGAAATCACCACAAGGTATACTCCTGAACATAATGGGGTAGTTGAGAGAAGAAATAGATTGATTATTGAAATAGCTAGGTCAATGTTGAATGAGAAAAGGTTGCCTAACTATTTATGGGAAGAGAGTGTATCTACTGGCACTTATCTCATAAACAGGTTACCATCTAAGTCCCTTGATGGGATGACCCCCTATGAAGCATGGCATGGTAAGAGACCCTCACTTGATCATTGCAGGATCATTCGATGTGTAGCATATGTACACATTCCTTCTCAGATAAGAGGTAAGCTAGATCCTAAGGCTGAGAATTGTATCTTTATTGGATATGATCTAAATCAGAAAGGGTACAGGTTCTACAACCCTTCAAACAAGGGATTCATGGTTAGTAGAGATGTTGTCTTTGATGAAAATGATTCTTGGTATGAGAATGAATGCAGGAAGTTTAAACTACCCTATGACTTGGAGGAGGAGTTTCCAAGTCTTGCTAAGGAAGAATCTACTCAGAATGAAGACACCAATTCAGATGATGAAGACATTATCAATCTTGAAGAATTCAAAGCATGGAAGTCCAAAGGCAAACTCAAAATGAAGAAGCTTGAAGACATACCTGAATATTCAAATCAATCAATCAGGACATCACAAAGGGAAAGCAAAAAAACTATCAGATATGGGTATGACACCTCTCTTGTTACTAAACACTCTATTTATCTTGCCAAAGATTTGTCAATTGAAGAACCAGGATCATATGAAGAAGCAAAAGCTAAGACAGAATGGAAAGAAGCTATGGATGAAGAGATTCAAGCACTCAAAGAAAGTGACACATGGGAATTAGTACCAAAGAAAGAGTCCATGAAGGTAATTGGATCCAGATGGATGTATAAACTCAAAAGAAATTCTGATGGGTCAATAAACAGGTACAAAGCGAGATTGGTGGCCAAGGGTTTTGCACAAACCCAAGGCATTGACTATGAAGAAACATTCTCACCTGTGGTCAAGATGCCAACCATCAGGGTGTTGGTAAGTGTGGCTGCATCTAAAAATTGGAACATGTATCAATTGGATGTAAAAAATGCATTTCTTAATGGATGGATTTCAGAGGAGGTATACATGTCACAACCTCCTAGCTATGAGGATCCAAACAAGGTGACATATGTGTGCAAGTTGAATAAAGCTCTTTATGGATTGAAGCAGGCACCTAGGGCATGGAATCACAGGTTGACCACATACCTTCAAGACCAAGGTTTTGTCATGAGCAAGGCAGACACTTCTCTATTTATCAAGTGATCTTGGTCTACTCAAGTATTTTCTTGGACTTGAGTTAGTCTATACTAACTCTGGAACTTATATCACTCAGAAAAAATACATATAGGATATGTTGAAGAAGTTTCATTTGCAGGATGCCAAAGTTGCAAGTACTCCAATGGAGGTAAACCTAAAACTAAGTGCCCATGAAGGTGATGAAATCGATCACATTACAGGTTATCAAAGCATGGTGGGTAGCTTGAATTATCCTACCTTGACAAGGATAGATATTGCTTATGGAGTTAGTGTGCTAAGTCAGTTTATGCACAAGCCAAGGGCACCTCACTTGGAGGCTGCCAAAAGGATATTAAAATATCTCAAGGATACACAACATCATGGTTAGTATTTCCCTTACACCTCAGATTTGGATATCAAGATTTATTCAGATGCAGATTGGGCAGGATGCAAGGATGATAGGAGGAGTGCTTCTGGATACATTTCATTTGCAGGTGATAAGCCAATATCATGGTCTTCAAAGAAGCAACCTACTATTGCTTTATCTTCTACAAAGGCAGAGTATAGAGGATTAGCAAATGCCATTCAAGAAGCAATATGAATCAAGTTATTGTATACAGAATTGGGTTTGTATACTAGCTCACCATTGATATTTGGGGATAATACAAGCTCACTTCACCTTGCAACTAATCCTATTTATCATGCTAGGACGAAGCATATAGAGGTCCATTACCATTATGTGAGAGAGAAGCTATTAAGCAAGGACATTCAACTAACATATGTATCAACCAACATGTAGTGTGCAGATTTGTTAACTAAAGCATTGGATGGAACCAAAATTTGCAAGTTCAAATCAATGATTGGTTTGCAGGATATACATGAAGACTAAAGATCAAGACCAAGACAAAATGTTTGGCTTGAGGGGGAGCTATTGGTACAACTCACAAGCGTACACATTTGGCTTGTACTTCATACACATATGAAGATTCATAGGAATCAATGCTAATGGTCAATTACCATTTTATCCTTTTGTAAAAGTCATATTTGCCTTGGAATCTTTGTAATCACCTACTCAAGGGAGTCGTGAACTTTATTAGTTGAAAAGCATCAATCAATTAAGAGAATATCTCCTAAGATGTAGGAGCATGATTATAGAGAGCCAAAAGTTTGAATTCAAATTCAAACTTTGAACTCAACTACTATAAAAGTGATCATGGAAAACTCGCGAGTAAGACTCATCAATCCTGAGCCATTCATTGTACTTTCTGAGTGTGTGTGAGGCAAAACTCTAGCCCACACCTTTCTACGCCATTAGGCAATGATCTTTATGCCTATGGCATTGTACTACATTGTTCATTAGTACATATATCTACATTGTTCATTTCTAAGTTCTTTGTCATAGTCTTTGTTAGGCAGTCAAGTTGTGGAGATCATATCTCACTCATTTCTTTACCAAATTCAAAGGTCTATAGCTTATTGGAACTCCTCAAATTTGTCTACATGCTATCAAAATTTGAAGGATTTCTATTTTGCCATTTTAGAGAAAAATCCATCGAGGTGATCACTCGTCGAAGTCTACAATACTCCTAAAATATTGGGGGTAAAGGTTTACTTGCTAAATTAATTTCTCTAAGCATAGTTAATATTTTTAAGTCATTCAACTTGGAATAGTTAGCTGGCTAAGCTAAGTAGATACACCCAAAAGGATTTTTTCCAATTCCTATTGTGCTGCTTATACCGAGCAAAAGATGCAGCAGGTGTATTGTCAAAAATAGAAGGTTTTCTTGAAGACTTGAAGTTCAAAGTTGTCTCTTTGGTTTCAATCTTTTCATACATCATTTCCAAAGTACATATGCTACTTTATGGTGTCATTGGAAAGCTAAAGAGGTCTACGTATCAACTTTGAAGCATCAAAGGGCTAGTACAAAGCAGGATTTGGCAGTAACTACTCATCATCTTGAAGTATCCATCCATCATTCCCAACAAATGTGGATGTAGCTCAACTAAGGCCTGTAGTACAACAAATGATACAAACTGCTATGGATACTCAACAATTAATGATGGAAGCAGATGTTGATTATGATAAAACCATGCGAGAGAAAAGTCAATTCCAAGTTATAAATGAAAGCTTGTTGGAAAAATTAATTCATGCTCAAAGGGCATCTTTAGAGAAAGAGTCGGAAACCAACAAAGCCAAGAATAAATGTACCATACTGGAAACTGAAAACAAGAAGCTGCAAGAAATAAGAGAGCTACAAAGCGAATATGAGGCTGGTGAAGCAGAGAAAGCATGAATGAATACTAGAAGTAAACTCCTTGAATCTCAGGTCAAGGTATACATGGATGAAGCTGACAATCTAAGGAATAGGAACAAAGAACCGATGATGGCCTTACTATACAACCAACCTATAGAAGCATTGGAAATGAGAGAAAGCAACTCAAAAGCATTGGAGAATCAAATAGCAAAGTATGAAGATCAGCTGAAGAAAGAGCAAGCCATCATAGCGGAATGGGAAAAAAGATATATGGACGACAATAATGAACTTAGGAGAAACTGGAAGATGGAAGAGAATAAATTCCTAGTACAATGCAATGAAGACGATAATCAAATTGCTGCCATAGGAGAGGAACCCTTGAAGAACAAAGAAGAAGTCATGTGAGCCACCGAAGAAATCAAAGCAAAGGATGAACTAATAACTAAATTGAAAGCTCAATTAGAACAACAGGTAAACATGGGGACACCAGTAGTTCCACACTCCATAGAAGCTACTGAGGAGACCGAGGTCATCCTCTTTCTCCCCCCATGCATCATTCACTGATAAGGGAGGAAACAAAGACCCACACTGAGAGACATTATAATCGGGCTATTGCAGAACTAAGCCAAATGAGGGGGCACTAGTGGTGTCCCAGCTTACTAACGAATTTGAAGAACAAGTAATCAAAGTAATGAGAGAAGCAAAGATTGAGAGCAAGAATCTAGAACAGGTTATGAAGCCTTTCAATGTACCTTATGGGTTACTCAAAGAAGAAACACTCTAGTACATAAAGACGACCACTAGTAAAGAGCCAAATAGAAACCTATAGTTCAACATGCAGACATTTACCTATACACAAGAGGAATTTGATAAAGAAGATCCTATCTAGAGACAAAAAATTTTGGAAAAGTCATGGGTACAGTGGGAATTGGCACTATATGTACTTCAAGTCAATCCCTCCTTTTGCCTAGTACCTAGAAGATGCTCTTGGATGCAATTTTGGGAAGCATAGCACCAGGGAAGCTTAAATAATCAATGGCTAAACTATCCATTATTACCAAGTCCACCCCATAATTGCTTACCAACTGAAGAGTACATGGTGAAAAAAATCAAATTTTGGATTGCCAGACATGCCACAGTACCAGATTTAGCCATAAAAATGACTAACAAAATTTTGAGTATGCTACTTATAGTAGTAAAGGTATTTCAACATGCACAGTATACATTTTTGAACTTCATCAGAATTAACCAGGGATCAGATGCTCTTGTTTTTTATTTATCTACTATCCCAAGTCAATTAACACTAATGGCCATATATTCCAGATTGCAACTAAGTAAGTAAGCAAGCAATTAAGTAAGTAGGCAAGCAAGCACTTTATTACACCTATTTTGAGGTGAACAAGAGGCCCATGTAAGAAAATCATAGTTTGATATTCTCTCTCGAGAATAAAAAATTAAACTCTTCAATTCTTACCATAACAAGCTTTGTTTCCCCATCTGATGTTAGAAATTTACAAGCTCGTATGTGAACCGAAGCTATGCCACATCACTTCACCTTTTGATAAAGTTTAGAACCACTATTCCATGAGTTTCTTAGCTCGAGATTCCATCTTACTTCATGGAGAAAAGTTGGAGATTTTGGAGGCATGATTTGGATTCAAATTCTACACCAACATTTGGAGCATTATATAAGCAATAGTTTGAAAGAAATTTCTAGCCATCCTCAAGCTTCATTTGTGCACTTTTAGGCTCTCATTTGGAATTTATACTGTAGGTCTAAGATACCACCTTGCTAAGATAGCCCCCTGCTTGCTCAACTCTTCACTTTGGCTAAGATTTTTTGTTTATCTGTATCCCATTGTATAGGTGTTTGTTTCATGAGCAAGATAGCGCATCTTGTAGCTCCTCTTGTAAGGTTTATTTTGGTTAAAATATTAGTATCAAGTGATTATTCTCCTTGAGTACATTGAGCTTGAAATCTCTCTAGTCTATCTCTTCATATTCTCATATATATGTGTGTGAAGGGGTACACATAGGTATAAGCTACCTATTTGGGCAAGTTCTAGTTTCTTTTGTACAAGGGGCTTGACAGAGTTCAAACTGTCAAAATTCAGTGATCTATATCTTTTTCTAAAGCTTAGATGTTCTATTCTCATTGTGCAAAATTTCATAGATTCAATCAATTTTATGAGAGAGCAATTCAATTTTTGGTGGATTGTGCTAGTGAATTGTTTGGTCCTAGGAAGGGGCTATCATTCTTTTGCTCCAACTAGGAGTTTATATAATTCATCAATGGTATCAGAGCTCAACATTGAGCATTGAGGGCATCAAGAGGAGGCCTTCAAGTTTCTTGAGAGCAAAGATTTGAAGAGCATTTGAAGTGAGGGGGAGCTTCTATCATCATTAAAGGTTCAAGACAAGTGGAGGCTCTTGTGGGAAGGTAACATATCATTCTTTCTCAAATCTATCATAATACAAGGAGGGATTAGGAGCCACTTTATAGTCATACATGATGGGAGAATATAATACTTCAATTGAGAAGCTTGAAAAGAGCAATTACCAAGCTTGGAAGTTTAGAATCTATAGCTTCCTCATGGGAAAGGGTCTTTGGGGGTTGGTTAGTGGCATTGAGGTGAAGCCATACATAGATCCACATACACCTACTCAAAATCAAAGGAGGGCCATTAGAGAGTGGGAAGAAAGGGATAGGAGAGTGATCTTCATTCTATCTCAACACATAAGCAACTCCATGACAGGATATATCCAAGACCTAGATACATCCAAAAAGGTTTGGGAGTGTTTTTAAAAAGGTTATACTCTACCTCTATAAAGGCTAGGAAAATTCAGCTCAAGAATGAGCTCGACAACCTTAGGATGTCATCAAATATGAGTATTAATGACTTCATACTCAAAGTAAAAGAGATCTCTGATGCACTTGGTTCAATAGGATGTGTGATAGATGATGATGACTTAGTTGCCCACACACTTAATGGGCTTAGAGAAGATGATAAATGTAAGGCATTGACAACCTCTATGTATGTAAGGGAATCATTTCTAGATTGTGAGCAACTTACTTCTCTTATGCTGACTGTGAAGCTCAACCATGGAGGCAACAAGTCAAAGGGCAGCCAAGACCAACTCTTCTATGCAAGCAATGGAGAAAGAGGCAAAGGCAGCACAGGTGGTTCAAGAGGAAGAGGTAGAAGTAACTACCAAAAAGGTAGTCAAAGCTATCAAGGGAGTCAATCTAGTCAAGATGAAGGTCAATCATCAAGAGGAAGAGGTAGAGGAGGAGGATAGGGACGTAGAGGTTACTCCAACTCAAATTGATGCTTCAATTGTGGGAAGCAAGGACACTATGTCAAAGATTGTTGGAAAAAGCAAGGTGGGAAAATTTACAAAAGGCAAGGTAATTATGCTAAATCCTCAACCAATTGAGAAAAGGAGCATTTTTTAGCTATGAAGCATAGTAGTGACGGTCAACCACATGATGAGGTGTGATATTTAGATAGTGGTTGTGGTAACCACATGTCAAGTAAAGTCTAAGAGTACTTTAGCAATCTTCAAGCACCCAAGCAAAGGGGTTTTGTGGAGACATGAGACAACACAGAGCACAAGATACAAAAAATAGGAGATGTGAAGCTTGAAGGAGGTATTGCACGTTCCTACTATTACAAAGAACTTAATCTCTATCGGACTGATGGTTGAAACAAGATGTCATGTAAAGTTCAACCACAAAGGATGCTTTATTGAAGACCCAAGGAATGGATATGATCTAATGTCAAAAGGAAAGAAGGAAGGAAGGATGTTCACTCTTAACATTGGCAAAGGACAAAGCAATAAGGCAATGTCCATCAACTATGGAGACAAGAAGGTTGGAGACTTGGATTTGTGGCACAAAAGGTGTGGTCACATCAACATTAAAAGGTTGAACAACATGGAGAATAGGAAATTGTTAAGAGATTTACCACATTTTTTATTACAAGTGTTGTATGAGATGTGTGAAGCTTGTCAACTAGGCAAGTCTACTATGCACCCCTTCAAGAAGAGTGGATATGTAGCACATGGTGTGTTAGACCATGTGCACATCGATGTGTGGGGGCCAACCAAAGATCCCTCTCTTGCAGGTAACAGGTACTTTGTAACCTTTCTTGATGACTACTCAAGAAAATTATGATTCTATTGTATAAAGCAAAAATCAGATAGTAGACAGTTACATCAAAACCTCAAGGTCAGATGGAGTGGGAGAACACTTCTCCCATGCTTTTTGTGATTTCTTGTAGGACCAAGGTATAAAGAGGCAAATCACTTGCAAGTATACTCTCCAACAAAATAGGGTCGTAGAGAGGAAGAATATGTATATTGCTGAAATTGCTAGGAGTATGTTAAATAAAATAAATTTGCCTTTAACATATTGGGAAGATGTTGTATCTATTGTTGTGTACTTTATGAATAGGTATCCCACATCATGGGTACATAACATGACACCTTAGGAGGCATGGATTGGAAACAAACTAGACTTTTCACACATTAGAATCTTTGGGTTTGTTTGCTATACACATGTGCCTCAAGAATTGAGAGGTAAGATGGATGTAAGGGCTGAAAGATGGATGTTTATTGGTTATGCTTTGGAGAAAAAAGGCTACAAGTGCCACAACCCTAATACAAAGGAGTTAATGGTATCTATAGTGTTTGGTGAACTCAAACCAGGCTATGCTTCCAAACTTCCATTGCAAGATGAAGATATTGAAGAGGTAGAGAATAGATATGGGTAGAGGTCCAAGCATACAAAGAAGTTCAAGCATGGATTCAGACCATCAATGAGTGAATAAAGGAAAGGCAAGATTGGAAGAGCTTGATGATTATGTACATGAAGTTGAAAAATTTGAAGAACATATGTTAGAAGGGGGAAGCTACATCAAAGGCAAAGAACAAGTCACCAAAGCAAAGAAGGTTCATTCCACCAAGAGGAGAAGAAGGGAGGTCAACAAGGGTAAAACATCCAATCTCAAGGTTTGTCTATGATAGTTATATTGCTAGGTATTATGCTTTCATGTATAGGGTTATCAAAGATCATGAACCTTCTACCTATGAAGAGGCCAAAGACACAAAGGAGTGGCAAGAAGATATGCAAGAAGAGTACAAAGCCATTGAAGACAACAACACATCGCATCTAGTTCCAAGACAATAAGGGATGAAGGTAATTGAGAACAAGTGGGTCTATAAAGTTAAGAGAGATTTTGATGGTTCAATTTCTAGGTACAAAGCAAGGCTTGTGGAAAATGGATTTGCTCAGTCCTATGGGATCGACTATGAAGAAACATTCAGCCGAGTTGCAAATATGACAACAATTAGGGAAATCATTGGGGTTGCCACATCTAGAAGGTGGAAAATATATCAATTGGATGTAAAGAATGCTTTTGTTAATGGTGATTTGCAGGAGACAATCTACATGACTCAACCATTAGGGTTTGAAAACCCTAAATATTCACATTTTATTTGTAGGTGTGGATAGAAAGGGAGTGATGCAAATCCCTCCCTATAACTAAAGAGTTAAGGAGGACTAGTTGTCTACATAAGCATATATATGGATGAATTCATTATAAGAGGAAGTGATGATCTAGACATCAAATGGATAAAGACTAATCTTGGGAACTTTGAATTCAAGATTTCACATCGTGGAGCACTCAAATATTTTCTTTGAATTGAAATTATTTTTGTAGAAAATGGTGTCTACCTAGCTCAAAGTAAAGACTTTCCATATATACTTTATACATATGATATGAGTGGATTTAAGCCACGCGCACAACCTATGGATCCAAACACTAAGTTATGTGCAAGTGAAGGGCATCCTCTTGAAGATATCTCAACATATAGAAGCATAATTGGAAGCCTTAAGTCTACTACCATCACAAGATCTGACTTGTGATATGTTGTAGGAGTTCTTTCTCAATTTTTGAAAACGCCAACTGATGTTCATATGAATGCAGTCGAGAAAGAGGTTAGGTACATCAAGTACATTGACAACCAAGGGTTATACTACCCTTATGGACATGCATTACAACCTTAAGGCTTTAGTGATATTCATTGGATTGGTTCAAAGGAGGTCAAAAAGAGCACATCTTGCTATGACTTCATGCTAGGTCAAACAGTCATCTCATGGATGTCCAAGAAGCAAACTACAATTGCATTATCATCTACTGAGGCTGAATATAGAGCCTTAGCACTTGCTACATGTGAGTTCATGTGGCTCAAGAAGCTCTTCAAAAAATTGGATGTAGAGGTGAAAGAGTTTACTCTATTTGGAGATAACATATCAAGCATTGATCTAGCAAGCAACCCTATGTTCCATGCAAGAATCAAGCACATAGAGATCCATTAAGGATGTTTCCTAGTTTATAATAGGTTAGGAACACTAAGCAGTCTTTTGAGTGCCTCCTTCCATAAATAGAAGGTTCTTTCCTCATGCTCAAAATCGCAAAGTAGTGTGTCTTGATTCAAACGTTTGTGATCAATGCTCCCAAGCACTATGGTATATTCTTGTGTAATGTACAAGCTTAATGAGTCTATTATAGTGTCCAAGCAAGAAATAAGTAGTTCTAAGGCAAGATTTTGCAAAGACCCTCTCATTTCATACTCTACCATCACCTCCTCACAAAGAAATGCTATGTACTTTCTAGAAGCTTGTTGTATCCAACATCTCATTGGAAATTCTAGAATCCTTGTTCACTTGGTGTTATTATTGTTCCAATGTCTTCCCTTGCCATGTTGAACAATAGACACAAACACTCTCTTGCATCAGAATTCTCTTCCATGCCTAGATCCTCTAGTTCATCATAAAAAATGAACCCATCATTTTCCTCTACATTATGTGAAATTGTTGCAAGTGCATAGCCTTTTTTGTATGTTGAATTGTCTTTGAATGTCACTAAGTAAAAAGTATTTATTCCCTTTTATCTTTGAATCTAGCAAAACTCATAATGGCAAAGATGGGTCAATCAAAGGCATTTCCTCTACATTCTCTAGGACCTTGGACACATCGTTCTTCATATCCCTCAAAACAATAGACATGGCCTTTCTCTAATCGGAGAGTAGACCTCTTCAGCTCATACCTCTTCTATGTTGAGTGGACCCTCAAGAGAATCATCGATTTTTTCCTCCACTAACCCATATATCAATTCTGCATCTATATTAGGAAAATCTTTATATAGACAATGCAAGAAAATTGTAAAGCCCATTTTATCTGACACTAGTTCACAATTATTTTCATGTAAAGGGAACCAAGATTTCATGTGGTTTTAGTGAGAAGAGCAGCTTGCTTATATGCAATATTGTTCTATCATTTTTTCTTTAAATGATCTAGAAGGCGAACACTATCAATGAAATTTGAATTGACTTCAACATTCTTCACTTGTGCTTCAAAGACTTTGACCTCATAGCTATAAAATCCTATTATTGCTTCAAGTATATCCTTATAGGGAACGGTTTTGATGAATGTGTCTATAAAATCAATGTAAAGAGAGATGGTAGATGCAATCTGAAGATGAGTTGGTGCTGCTACAACCAGCTTCATACTAGCCAACTGAGACTTCAGAGTTGGTTAGTAGACCCTTTGAGCTTCCAAAAACCACAAAAAAATCACCCAACTATTCTGGAACAAGTATCTCAAAAGTTTGAGTCAAGATAAACTAGTTGCAAAATGATAGCTCCCGAAACTTGCTATTTTTGTACATACACCTACTAGAAAAAATGAACAATGCTCTCAACCTTGTAGGGATTATAACAATTCCTTTTGGACATAGCAATTAGACACAGATAGGTTGCTAATACAAGTTAAAACACTTCAATTGATCAACTAAGCACTGAGAAAAAGATTTAGCAAAATCTGGAACACTCCCACCATTTTGGAGGCTCTAAAGAGATTCGACCAATGAGCAAAAAAACATAGATTTCTCACAAATGCTAAATTCAATGATCATTAAATTTTATCATCATAAACTAGCCTTGAAGAGAAATCGAATGCACTTTATAACTCTGAAAATGGTTATGTATAATCCGCAATACCAGTTTTCAAAGTTACGGTTCTGAGTGAGTATAACAGAGACTAAAACAGAGAGGAAGTAAATGATGAATGTATAGATTCACATATAATTAAAACCACATTGGCAATGAATACTTGCACAATAGGAGTAGAATGATAGAGCTATGGAGTAAGCTCTTCAATCTCTACAAATGAACATGAAGTGGACACAAAACAAGCTCACTTATGGTGACTTCCTTCTTGCTCTTTTTATAGCTACTTTTGGAGGTAGTTTTGAATTTGGATTCAAATAACTTCTCCGAAAAGTGATGCTAAGAATCAAGCGATATTCTCTCAACTGATGGATTCGTGGTTTTATGTAGTTAGAGCCATGAATTTCCTTTTTACATGATGGATGACTTAAGCCATTCTGTCTTTTACAATTACAAGAGATAAAATATACTCTTTTACAAGAGGTGTTCATATGTCTACACATATGACTACAAATGAACATAAATCAAATCATATCAAGCATGTAGGCTTGGGTGAAATGCACCAACAGATCCCCCTCAAGCCTAACATGATTTTCCTCCAAATAAGTCTTCAATTGTCCTTGATTTCCTACAAGCCAATCATCAACTTGAATCTACTCAATTTTGTTCCATCAAGAGCTTTAGTCAACATGTTTGCACATTGCATATCTGTAGAGCCATAGGGTAGTTGAATATCCTTGCTCATTAGCTTCTACCTTAAATAATGGTAGTGGACTTCAATAAGCTAGGTTCTAGCATGGTATATTGGATTAGCTACAAGATGTAGTGAGCTTGTGTTGTCACAAAAAATGTGAGGTGTTGAAGAAAAGAGTCCAAGATCTGTATACAAAGATTTTAACCACATGATTTCTTGAGTTGCATTAGCCAAACCTCCATATTTGGTTTTAGTAGAAGATAATGCCATTGTTAGTTGCTTCTTGGATGACGAAGAAATGATTTTTGAACCTGCAAATGATACATACTTGGGTGTGCTTCTTCTATCATCTCTAGATTTGGCCCAATCTGCATCTGAGTAGGCCTATAGCTCAATATTTGAAGTAAATGGATAAAACAAAGTTCCATTTATGGTCCCCTTTAAGTACTTGAGGACTCTCTTGGCCGCTTCCATATGTGTTTTTCTTGGCTTATGCATAAACTGACTCAATATGCTAACACTATAGCATATATCCACCCTTGTGAGTGTTGCATAGTTCAAACTTCCAACGAAGCTTTGACAGGTTGTGATGTCTTCAATTGGCTCTCCTTCATAAGCACTAAGCTTATGATTTTGCTCCATAGGTGTACCTACACAGTTGGTGTTCTCCATCTTGAACTTGATGAGCATGTCATGCACATACTTCCTTTGTGTGATATATATACCTAAACCTATGTAGATTAACTCCAATCCAAGAAAATAAGTGAGTGGTCTAAGATCACTTATTTTGAACTCCTCCTTCATTTCATTCTTTACCTATTTGATTCCTTCAAGATCCCTTGCTAATTTTGAATCCTTGGTCCTGCAAATAAGTCACCAATCTCAAATTTCAAGCTCTTAGAGCTTGCTTCAATCCATACAAGGCTTTCATTAATTTGCATACATATTTAGGATGATGTGCATCCTCATATACTGGAGGTTGTGCCATATACACTTCCTCAGAAATCAATCCATTTAAGAAAGCACTCTTTACATCAAGTTGATAAGCTTCCAATTTCTAGATGCAAAGACTAATGAGAACCCTAATTGTAGGCATTTTTGCAACAGGAGAGAAAGTCTCCTCATAATCAATACCATGACTTTGAGCAAAACCTTTAGCAAGTAACCTTACTTTATGTCTATTTATACTTCCATTTGGATTCCTCTTGATTTTGTATATCCATCGAGATCCAATTACCTTCATAGATGGCTTGTTAGGTACAAGCTCCCGAGTCTCATTCTCCTTCAAGGCGTCCATTTCTTCATCCATTGCATCTCTCCAAGCTTTCTTGCTTTGTGCTTCTTCAAATGTGCTAGGTTCTTCATTGGTTGAATCCTTAGCAATGTAGATTGAGTGCTTTGTAGCTCAAGCATAAGCACCACCTCCTTTACTTGTCAATCTGTGGCAAGGTTGTTAGCAACGTTTTCGCAACGTCCAAGGCAACGTGTTGCTAATGCATTAGCAACATCGCAACGTTTGGACCTGGACGTTGCGAACCATTTCTTTTTTTTTTCAATTTTTTTTGCAAATATAGTAACCTAGATGTATATTATAGTATATACATATATAATATGTATTATATAGTATGTATTATGTTAATTTATGTAATATGTATTGAATATTTAATATTTATGATTCATTCCAAATTCTCGAATCCCTGTTCAATGAAGTGATGGAAGATGCACAATGCACATTGCACATGTATGATGTCAGAATTTACAACTAATCATTATCATGACTCAATGACTCATTCTAAAATTCAAATTCACAATGCACATTCAAGCAACTCATATGACAATGGACATCAATGATGAGAGTCCAGACAAATACTATTATATACAACTTACAAGTAACATTGAAATTTAAAACAAACTTCAAAGAATTATAATTTATGACAAAAACATGTGAAAAAGTCAACCTCATCTCAAAATTATGACACTGGTGACTATCATGACTCATAACTCATATGTGATATCAGAATCCAATGTCCATAATACATATACATCAATGATCATACCAGACTCTAGTAACCATCATCCATGTCACATGATACCACTAAGTAGTCAAATAATAAACTGCAATGTCAATAATACAATGATCAATCAATATCAAGTAAATCATAAGTCATAATATCATAATACATATGACATGTCACATGAGCAGTCATCAATCCTCAAAATCCTCTGAGTCACTAATAACTATCACCATCAGCATCATCATCACTATCATCATCATCACTATCATCATCATCATCATCATGTGGTGCTCGACTAATAGATGCCTCCATCCTACTAGTAGATGGACCTGGTACACTGTGTGCTCTATGACTAGAACGAGTCCGAGATGCCCTCGTATCATGTTGTGGCACTGTCAACTCCTGATAGAGCATGTCATATAGATCAAGGTCCTCTACCGGAATGCTAGGTATATCATGGACCCTCTCTATATCAAGCTCATCGACGTTCACCTGCCGCACCTCTGCTGAGTGGCCACCACGCTCCAATAAACGCAAGTTGTAGTGGCAATAGACAAGCCGCTCCAACTGCAATGTAGATAGTCTATTCCTCTTCTTTGTATGGAAGAGGGCCCATGTACTCCAATTCCTTTCACATGGACTGGCACTACAGTCTTGTGAAAGTATGCGGATGGCTAACTTTCTCTGCAAGATAAAAAAGAAAGAGTTCATTAAGAAGAGGAATGACTCATGAGACAAACTTCAAAGTTATAACTTATTAGTTAAAGACTCAAAAGGAAATTGGAATGACTTGTCACTTACTAGCTCAGGTGTACCAACATCGTATCTCTCCCACCATGTCATAGGCATCAACTGCATGCTTCTCAAGCATGCCGTGTCTCTACCAAAAAGTCCTTCATTATTCTGAAATAGGGTGAGCTGAAGCTCCAACTTCCCACGTAGCTCCACATCAGAAGATCCATACAAACGATCTACATAGTCATTCCAAGCAGTCACAAGCTCCATATCCCAAGACTGTGATGTAGATCTCCATAACGGATGTAGTAGATTGGCCATCCCATGTATAGGGCGATGGAACCAATCCCACCTCTTCCTCCATATTCCTTTTATTTCCTCTATCCTATGGATAAAAAACAAATCAAGTTAGACAACAATAAGATTTAAGAATGTTGAAGAGTCAAGACTTGAAAGTTGAACATGAATGCTCATACAAAAAATAAAATATGGTTACCCAAGTTTCAACTTACCTCTCCAATGTCAAATAAGGACATCTCTGTATAGACTCTCTGACACGATCCATGAACTCATAAACAAGTCCAAGTGTGCAGCCCTCTCTATCTGCTATGTGTATGAGTGAATATAAGGGCTGTAAGGCCCGCACTAATCCCTCCACATCCCTCCAAAAGATATCATCCAAACATGTGCGTCGTACAAGCTCTGCCTTTCGACTAGTATGTCCATCCCAAGCTAACCAATCAGGTGATACAACTGTCTGCATCAGTGCTTGCCTCACTCTTAATAATCTTTCCATGACTATGCACATGTATGCAAATCTGGTCTTCGCGGGCTTCACCAAATCAATCACTGTAAGACCGAAATATAGCAAGCAATCTTGGTCTCTTTGTGAACAAAGAGACCACTTTTATGCAAGTGGTAAGAATGGTGTAAATCCATGGTATCTTCCCCACATCCTCTATCAGCAAATCAATGCAATGGGCAGCACACGGTGTCCACACAATAGAAGGGAATTCTTCTTCTAGAAGCTTGCCCATAGCCACACAATTGCTTCCATTATCTGTTACCACCTGGACTAACTTTTCTACACCAATGTCCATGATAGCTTGACGGATATGATCATAAATGAATCCACCTGTTTACATATAACACAATGAATCATTAATCAATTGATAAATTATAATTTATCTTGACATGTGTCATGCACATGCACAATGCACAATGCAGATTGTAAGAGAACGAAGGATTACGACCACCACATGCTAGAGAGATGACTCTCCTCCCAACCAAATGCCTCTATATATAGCTCTCTCCAGGGGACTGCCTTCTTGGGCAGGTGGATACTAACCATCCAAGTGTTAGCCATGTAACTACATGTGCGCCAAGTGTCCCAGTTAACTCGAGTTAACTCAAGTGGATGCTTCTAGAAGGCTCTAGAGCTCTTTGGGCAAAACGCTCTCCCCATATACCCCATGGGGGTTGAACCCAAGACCTCCTCCTTCACAACCTTGAGACTTAACCACTAAGCTAAGTGGATCACTTGTTCACAAGAGCACAAGACCTCCTAGTAAGTCTAAACTCAAGATCTTTGGTCATACACACGGATGACCAAACGGTGTCCGATTTCAGATCTGTCTGAACCGGCCAGATCCTTGGATCATAGACTTACTTTATTACATTCTTCCCCCCTTGGAAAAGATTTTTGTCCTCGAAAATAGAGCTATATACATACTGTAGGCAACCCCCGAGCCTCATGTTCTAAAACTTGAAGAACATGGTCATGTTCTAGAATTGGAAGAACATGTCTCATCTCTGTGGTGGCATCCTTGCCCAAATGATTCAAAACACTATCTGGGTTTGTACTTTGATGAACGGGACAAAGTACAAACTAGTAAAGAATAATGAGGGTGGATCTAAAAACATCCCTGGCCAATTCAAAGTTTCTAGATGTGCGATCTAGGCACAAACATGTGAATTGGATGGATTCAAATTACTAGTCCATTTCTGGGCATAACTGGTGCATGGGCTTAGTAATGAAGGTGGGATTCTTATCCCTCGCAAGACTTTGAGAACTCTTGATTCACTTGAATTCGTTTTGGAGAACTTGAAGTTTGAATGTCCCATACATCTAACTTTAGATGTCTGTACAATGGTTTACTTTTATCTAACAGTTACTTGATTTTTTCACCCGACTAGAGGACTACTTTGTCCCAATGAGTTGAAAAAATCCTATGTAAACTGTAGGAGAAAGTTTACCATTTCGGTGGAATCAACCATACTAACTTCACCAATTCAAATTCAAAATGAAAATGGTCCAACTTAGGACACTTTTCTCAAAGACTTTTAACTGAAAGTTCTTGGGAATTGTCAATCTGCTGAGCAATTCCTAACTTCTTTATTCTAGAGTAATCATTTATGCTATAACTTGAAGCAAATTCAAATGAATAAGTCCACTAAGACTTATCATCTTTTTGAAGATTGAGAAGGTTCTTGTACATAACATCTATCTAGGATGTTCGAGTTAGTTATTTTATTCTAACTAGCTAACCTTGGTCTTTTGCAAAAGGAATCAGATAATATATCTGAGTCAATTTCAAAAGATTTGGAAAGCGAGAAGAAATAACTAAAACTCTGTACAACCAATTCAAACTTTGAATATACATAAACTTGCTATGAGTCAAAGTCTAGTTGACTCAGGACATTAACTTTGCAAAGATTTATGTCAACAAGGTATTGAAGCATTGTCTTTATCTTTAAGAGAAATAAGCTAATTTCTCACAAAGATTTAAAGAAAATCAAAAACATCATCCAACCACAAAATACTAGTGTGGTAACCAATATCAGTGTGTCGACCCACTGAGGTTCTGTCGATGAGTTTAGTATTCAAATAATGCTTCACTTGAGACTAAGTTGAGGTCACATTCAATCTTTTGACTTCTTACTGGAAATGCAATTCGTGTGCGTTTCTTTGAGTCAAAAGAGTGAATGTACCAAGTTATACTAGAAACTTGGTGCTTGACTTAGTCAATCAAATCCTTGGTTGAAAAGAGCAACTCAAAGTCAAAGTCCAACTTCTTTCATAAATTTATCAAATATTTCTGATCAATAACACTTAAGCTTGAAGTGTTTTAAGAAGATCTTGGAAGTTACTTACTTCATATCTTCAGTTACCTTGATCTTGAAGTCGTCGTGAAGTATCTTGAGATCCTTCTTGAATTAAAACTCCTTCTTTGAAGTTTTAATTCCCTTGAAGATCAAACCTAACTTCAAGATCCAAACGAAGACTAAAAGATAATCATCATCTCACGGTCTGATGTCCCATACCATCTTTCCTACATCAATCTGAGTATAAAATCTGGTGTCCCATACCACCCTATTTTATACTCACATTGACGTGTGAGTGAATTTTATCCTAAAGTCTACAACATCTCTAGATAGAGAACCTTCTAGCTTTAATTCTTGACAAGAATTTTGCAATTTCAGGCACTATCTCTATCTTGATATTCTAGGTTTTAATCCCTTGACATGATCGTTTCACGATCTTGTGCTTAACCTTGGGAACTTGAAAACCTTTAATAGAATATCTCCAATCTTTTTTGCTAGGGTTTTCAAATGAAAACCAATTAGAATTCCAAGTACTTGAATTTTCTCGAATTCAAGTTCAATTGGTTTATCCTTGACCAATTTCGTAGTGACAAGAGCTTTTAGCTTCTTGTCTTTAGATTCCTTTCTACTAATGCTTTTAGGTACCTATCCTGGCCAGGAATTTTATAGGAATCTCTCTACTGCATAAGTCTGAGCATCCGCTCATGCTTTTGGTTTTGTACCAAAATCCCTTTCAGGATAGGTAAACATTTATGTTTTACCTTCCACAGACTTAAGTACCGTTTGCACGGTTGCAAACTACATTCTTGGAATGACTTTACTTTGTTCAGACTTGGAACAGCTTACTTTTTTCACAATTTTCCATTCGATAAATGGAACTTGAGTGAATCATTCCTAAAGAATTGTATTGCCAATACTTGGGCAATCTACGGGGTAGTTCCAATCGCATGTTCTTGGACAATCATGGCCAAGCTTGATCAAGTCTGGTTGATACTTGTGACAAAAATAAAGACTTAGTCTTTATCTTTTAAGATCTCTTAAACTATCTTAAGCTTCGTTGCTTACCTGCAGGATTTTTTAGAGATCTTTCTCAAGTCCAAGCATACACTTATGCCTCTCAGATTCCAAAGCTAAGAATCTTTGATATACCTTTAGGTTATATCACAAATAGGACTTGAAATACCACTTCTAGTGGTTTGGGATGCTAAGGAACTACTTACAGACTAAAGAGTATGAAGAATTTCATTCTTAATACTGGAAAGAATGCCATTCTTCAAAGACTTGAGATTCCTTCTAGGGAATCAAATAACTTGAGCAAATGATTCATCTTGGAATCTTTTACAATATTAAAAGAACATTTGAAAGAAATTCTTTCAAATAATATCCAAAAAATTTATTGATTCAATTGTATTCATTTCTTGAGTATCAAACTAAAGACTAAATATCACCTTTTGGATATGGTTTCCCATGCCACTATGAAAGTTTAAGTTGAACTTTCATTTATGTGATATCGACTTTGAGTGTGATACAAAACTCATTATTATTGGTCAATCTTCAGATGTTACTAGAGTCCTTTAAACATATTTCACCAATCAAAATTGTGTTTAAAGTCCAAGCATCTATTGATGATTGATCCAATAGTAATGTTACTGTGAACACAACTTTGAACTTTATAACTTGTTTAGGAGAAGTTCATGGATTGAAAATCCATTTCTTGGAACTTTCTATTCCTAAATGAAAAGTTCACACTTGCTTCAAGTCCTTAGGGACTTATATTATTTTCCTAAAGATTGCTTAGCTAGTTGCATCATTTACCAGAGATGCAACTATAGAACCTAACATCTTTTTATTGACGTCAAGGATCAATTGATGTTGAGGTTTAACCTTTGAGTTCCATCACCCCTTGGGATGAAATCAAATGAAAATTTATAAAATCTTGGTACCTTTATATCTTGGCAAAACATTTATATCCTAAAGAGGTTTTGCCTTCATCATTCCTTGGACCTATCATATAATATGAATTTATGTGTATTTTGGGAAGAGTTCATGAATCAATTAAGATCCTCTACTTGGAACATCTACCTTCCCAACAATAAATTCATCTTAAACATGGTAGGAGAATGATCTCACATGAAATAGAAGGCTTGACTATTTCATATCTCAATTCCAAAAAGTTACTTACTGAGGTTTCATCATGAGATACAAATCTTGAAACCACAAAGAAACTTCTTTAAACTTTCGAAATCTTCTAAATAGAAGAGTACTCAAGGAACTTGGAAATATAGTTGACGTTCTCATCCAACCTTGGGATGCTTGAGAAGTTACATAAAGTATGTAACTAATCAAGTAAAGCTTATCCGCATGACTTTCTAAGTACATCTAGGACTTAGAGTCATCCAGATACAAATCTTGAAACCACAAAGAAACTTCTTTAAACTTTCGAAATCTTCTAAATAGAAGAGTACTCAAGGAACTTGGAAATATAGTTGACGTTCTCATCCAACCTTGGGATGCTTGAGAAGTTACATAAAGTATGTAACTAATCAAGTAAAGCTTATCCGCATGACTTTCTAAGTACATCCAGGACTTAGAGTCAACATACATCACAAAAGAGTTTGCAATAATTAAATTTTCTTGGTCATCAAGAAAATTTATTACTTAACTTTCTCTTAGTGCTTACTTATACTTAGCAAGACATCTATCATACTTAATTATTATTAAGTATTTGTCTTTGATAGCGGAGTATCAACTTGGGAAGAAATCGGCTAATTACTTGAGTTGCAAACTAGAACTAGTATGTCTTTGCAACTAACTAGTCCTTGGTCTTCCCTAATGTCAAACTGCGAGCTTTATAAAGTAAGCTAAATACTAAGAGAGTACATTCTCATATCTACTTGCAAACAGCATTCCATTCTATCATGCAAATGCATGTATCTACATGCAAAAGCATATGCTCACATGCGTATGCATGCATGTTCTTTGCATGCCCAAAAAATTAATACAACAATCATGCATAAGCTTGATGCATGATTTTTTTCTTGTACTAAGAATGTATATCATGCAATCCTGATGCATGTATATCCTTTCCTTTGTCCTAATGCACTATGATATAAAAACATAACCTTGATGTGCAATAGAAAACTTTACTCAATGGAGAGGAAATATGTATTTAAACTACCAAAATACATTCTTTGATGCACAAGGATCTTTTGAAATCAAGTCTTTCCTTAATGCAAACTAATGCTTGGAATGGATTAATTCATTATTATAATCTAGACTTAATCAATTGAAATCTTGGCTATTTCAATGTGCATCTAGGATTAAATGTAGAATAATGAAAACAAGATAAATCAAGCATTAAGGCCAAGCAAAAACTGGAAAATACTTAGCTTTGATCAAAGCTTCGTCCATCCCTTGATCCTTGCCAGGAGCTATTCACCATTCTTGAAGCTTCCTCGTCAAGAAATAGTCTCAAATAATTTGGTCCATCAAGGTCGACGAAGTTAGGCCTCCGGATCTTCACTCCACAGCTCCACTTCTCTTAAACTTTAATTGTCCTTGCTAGTTTCTTTGGCTTAAAGAAGATTGCTCCCAAGACTCAATAGATTTGGAGTTTCGGGCAACAGTTGCTTGAATCTTCTTATAATCTGTATCCTTGATACTCTCGATCTTCGGCGCTGCATCAAGATTCAGTTTATATTCTATAGATTCTGGTCGAACAGGAACTTGAGCGCCTTGGCTACTTCGTACGACTCCCAAGCTTGCCGCCTGGGTTCGAATCCCGTGGGCCAGCAGCAGAGAAGATTAGATGTTTTAGCTCCTTTTGAAGTCTTTCTACAGCAGAATAACGATGATTAATGGTCTCACGAACGAACACTCGCGCGAACGGCTGCAGCTTCGTGGATAGGATAGCACCCTCTGAACGGGGTGACGAGGGTTCGAGTCCCGTGGGACTTATGGCAGAGATGATGAACCTTTTGTGTTCCTGGTGGGGAGCTTTTATCGAATAAAAGAATGTGGTCTAGAGTAGTCTTCGCGAGCGCCTGTTGGTCCTTGTGGATAGAGTAACATCCTCCGAACGGGGGAACGAGGGTTCGAATCCCTTGTTCCTCACAATAGAGATGGTGTTATGTTTGGCTTTTGCAAAGCTTCTCTCTAAGCTTTATAACGCGAGCATACTTCTCCTATCAGCCGTGAGCCATCTTCGATTTCGTAGAAGGACTTATGCACACGCAATAGGAGAGAGCAAGTTGATGAGCAAGATGATGAAAAGTAGAGAGCTCTGGAGTAAATGGCTCTGATACCAATGCAAGAGAACGAAGGATTACGACCACCACATGCTAGAGAGATGACTCTCCTCCCAACCAAATGCCTCTATATATAGCTCTCTCCAGGGGACTGCCTTCTTGGGTAGGTGGATACTAACCATCCAAGTGTCAGCCATGTAACTACATGTGCGCCAAGTGTCCCAGTTAACTCGAGTTAACTCAAGTGGATGCTTCTAGAAGGCTCTAGAGCTCTTTGGGCAAAACGCTCTCCCCATGTACCCCATGGGGGTTGAACCCAAGACCTCCTCCTTCACAACCTTGAGACTTAACCACTAAGCTAAGTGGATCACTTGTTCACAAGAGCAGAAGACCTCCTAGTAAGTCTAAACTCGAGATCTTTGGTCATACACATGGATGACCAAACGGTGTCCGATTTCAGATCTGTCTGAACTGGCCAGATCCTTGGATCATAGACTTACTTTATTACACAGATGTGTCATGCACACTGCACAATGCACATGCACATGCACAATGCACGTGCAATGTGCATGTGCCTGTGCATGTGCATGACACATGTGCATTGTGCATGTGCATGTGCATTCTGCATGTGCATGTGCATTGTGCATGTGCATTGTGCATGTGCCATGTACATACATAGTACATACATACATATTACATGCCAATGCACAATGCACATGCACATGCCAATGCACATGCACATGCCAATGCACAATGCACATGCACATGCCACATGCACATGCACAAGCCACATGCACATGCACATGCCACATGCACATGCCACATGCGCATGCACATGCACATGCACATGCACATGCACATGCCACATGCACATGCACATGCACATGTGTCATGCACATGCACATGTGTCATGCACATGCACATGTGTCATGCACATGCACATGCACATGCACATGCACATGCACATGCACATGCACATGCACATGCACATGCACATGCACATGCACATGCACAATGCACATGTACAATGCACATGCAAATGCACATGCACATGCGCATGCACAATGCACATGCACATGCACATGCACATGCACAATGCACATGCACATGCACAATGCACATGCACAATGCACATGCACAATGCACATGCACATGCACAATGCACATGCACAATGCACATGGCAACATGCACATGCACAATGCACATGCACAAGGCAAATGCACATGTGAGATGCCACATGCATGCAACATGATTGATCATTGCACAATCAAATATAAATTGAAAATTCAAAAATCAATTCACTCACCTGTGACTATAGTACTAGCAGTTGATGCATCTATGGCTCGAAGGAACATGGTCCCTTTGCAACAATGCACCAAAATGTTGTACACATTTCTCTTTCGTATGTCCGTCCATCCGTCACACATGATTGTGCATCCATACTTTGCCCATGTCTCTTTCATGGGCTCAAGCTCTCTCTCTAATGCTTCCTTTGTTTTTTTGAGCTCCATTGTCCTCAAGTCTTCATAGGTAGGCCCTTGCCAACGAAACCCTAATAGTGAAACCTTCTCAATGGCATTTCTCCATGCCGATGTCCGTGCAACATTAAAAGACAAACCACATTGTATAAAAGCTTTCATGATGGCTTGTGTGGCTTCTTATTTACGTTGTTGTTGCAAGCTAGCACGTATAGATGCTCCTCCAAGAGAGCCAAGTGGGTGCTCTTGTGGATCATGCTCTACTCTTGTACTCTTTCTTGGTGGCTCATGCTCTATGTCAATGTCTATGGAAGCCTCATGAGCTTGAGATGCTTGAGTTTGGGGATCACAAGAACCATGTGAACCGCTTGCTTGCGATCTAGCTTGGGATTGGGCTCCACTATTCCTTCTACCTTGGGCTTTTTGAGCTACCCATGCCATTAGATCTCCTTCTATAGCTTCGGGCATTGGCTCTTTGCAAGGTGCAACTCCTATGCCACTTAATTTTCCAAGATGCACCTTGATCCTATCGGCTCCACCGGCTCCACTATAGCCACAAAGCTTGCAAGTCCATCTCTCACTACCCCCGGAGCCCATCTTTCCTTGGCTTGTCACATATTCCCAACATGCTTGTTTTGCTTTAGGCATGTTGATGGAAGAGGTTAGAAGCTTGGAGAGGACTCAAGATAGGAAGCAAGCTTAGGGGGGTCACGTGTATGAGGGTGTGTGTGTAATAAAGTACCTTGAACCTTCTTGATGCTTGCGTTTTTCTCTTCCACGGTCCAAATCTAAGCTCTCGGGTCGCCAGTCAAAAATGCCGCAATGAGGCCGTTTCGGCGAAACGGCCTCATTTGAGGCAAATGTTTTTGTTTCTGATTGCAATGCGTTGCAAATATCGCAACGTTGCGACGTTGCATTGCGAACGTTGCGAACGCATCGCAACGCGTTGCGATGCAACACTGATCCGCGGAGACATGAGGACCGGTATGAAGACCACGAGCAAGTGAAAGCTCAAGTGCGTGAGTGAAAGCACACAAACATGCACACACATACACACACGCGCACAAAGTAAGATCAAAGAGAGGAACAATGGAAAGCTTCTATTGCAAAAGAGTTCTCTTACAAAAGCTCTATTCTCTAACAAGCTAACCCCGAAAAATGAGCTCTCTAGCTCTTTTTATAGTTTTTTGAGTAGTTTTGGCCCTGTCTAGACCTAGTGTCTGGCCTAGTTAAAAATTAGGTTCCAGGGCTTATTTGAGGGCTCAAACGAAGTCTAAAAATTATGAAAATTGGTACGATGGTAATTCTAATACTCCTCAAGCTCGAGGATTCCTCGGCTTGAACAAAATGGAGTTATAAAAATAGATAATGGTAATTACCATGGTTTTTAGTGATGAAAATCACTATTTTTGTAGGGGATTCTTCTGAAAATTTGACATACACTTCTTGGAGCTCCCTACTTGCTCCTTTTCCTTGTCCACCTTTTGATGTGCTTCCATGCTTTGTCCTTGACTTTGAGCTTCAACACTGCCCCCCTCTCGAGTCTGTCGTCCCTGACAGACCCTTGTTGTAGTGGTTGTTCCAAGTAGTGCCTTGAGAGGGAGTGTCCCTTCTGTATGAACAAAAGTCGTCTGACTTCCAGATGTGTCTGGTTCTTCATCTATCACTGTGAGTCTTTACAAGTTGTAGTCTCTTGGTATATGCTTCTCCCTAGGATTCCAGCATGACTTTGTCGTTGTGAGTCTCCGTTGATGTTTTCTAGATCTTCCACAGTTGATGTTCATAGTAGTCATGCCAAGTACTCATAACCCATATTGAGTGATGGGTAAGTGTGTTCGTGCATGGGTTGAGGAACATATGTGACTTGTGCACGGCCTTGTAATGTAGCCCTATGGATGCTTACGTGGAAAATGCATCAGAAGAAGTATGGTGCAAAAATTGGGGTCTTGAGCTAAGTGCTCAAGGGTATGCCGACAAAGAGGTTTCCTAAGTTATCATGGTTATGGTGTTTCCAGAGTAAAGATACTTACCATGGAGAAGGTTGATCGATGTTCATCTCTTCCTGTTGTACACTCGGCCTTTGGGATGGAACATTGTTGATGAATGTCCATGTTGATGATCCACTGATGAGATCTTTTGAGTGGTTGATCCTCTCTCCTCTTTTCAAAGCAACATTTGCCAAAAACTGAGAATTGAATTTCTTTATATTCTTTGGCATAACAACATTGGGTAACTACATCAAGCTGAGTTTCACATATTCTCTTGAGCTCACCATAAGCAGGAGTCTTCTCCTCCAGAACTACCCTTTGCAGATATCTCCTTGGATGCTCTCGTACATGAAGTAGTTAAGCATCACTCAAGTTGCGGACCTTCAGGCTCTTCATTCCTACCATGGTAAGAGAAAATCATAGTTGTAGATGCCATGTTCATGCCAAATGCTTGCCATCTACCAGATAAGGCAGCAATAATATGATCTGCTAGCCGAGACACACTTCTATCCAAATTGATAAATGCCTAGTAATAAAAAATTCCACCTTCAACTAAGCATGACTCATTCATGTTTCATAAGCCAAACCTGGGAACAAGCTCTTTCCCTCTCTCTCTCTCTCTCTTTTTTTTTTTTTGAGGAATGTCACAAAACAAGAAGACAAAGTTTAGTATCAAAAAGTGGTTTACATGTGTCAATGTGCTCTAGTGCATGGGACTCTCAGTTGTGTCTATGCACGGCCATGGAATGTGGCCCTATATAATGCATACTTTAGAAATGCATGACCTGAATGGTGCAAAAGACAAGGTTGTGCAAGGAGCACATGGTTGTCGCTAGTCAAGGCCTGATGTCACTTGCAGATGTTGGTGTCATCTTTGTTGGAGGTATCCATTGGATCTCGAGATGACCACTAATCCTTCCTCTTTATAGGGATCCATTTTAGAACAGCATTTGGCACTGTAGAGATTACTTTAGGCGTCTTCCTCTTTGGATGCGTTTTGACTGTGGTATCCAGTGTGGTTGGCGCTTTGGTTCGATGGAGGCTACTTGTACTTTTGGCTTCCAAACCCATATACTTTTTGCACGTCTTCCTACTATTGTTGAAGAGCTGATTTGATCTTCTTTGGGTCTCTGTACGTGGTTCTTACCCTCTTCTCTTTTTGGCTTCTTTGTTGAGACCTTTCGCATGTGGGAGAACATAGGTTTTTGTAGATGTAAGAGCTTCTTAGGTAGCCACATCTGTAATCGCCCTTGTTGAGCTACAGCTAATTTCTTAGGCACCCAAACTTGTTGGATACCTTGTGATTGAGCTTGTCCGAGCTGTTTCCTTCGTCTTTTGACATGGTTGACTTGTCTGGATGGGGTTTGTGGGGCCAAGGGTGATGGCTGCTCTCCTTTTCGTATCCAGATTTGCTTCATGCTCGGCACTACCTTCCTTTGAAAATCTCGTTGTCTATTTGATATAGCAATTGTTCTGTTCGGTTGTGCTTGCTTTGTTGGTTGAGTTGTTGTGGTGGCATTAGTCCCTGCCCCAGAGGAGAAGTCCGCTTGTTGTTGAGCCTGTTCTTCCACGATTGACTTCTTCTACATCATAGAGCTTTTGACACATACATCTTCTTCCATATGATTAGTCTTAGAAGAACTAAGAGAGTGTGTGGTGCCATGATCTGGGAGCATGCAGTTCTCTAATTCTATTGTAATGCATTGTTCATGTACCCAAACTTAAAGAATTTGACTTCTTAGGTTTAAGTTTACTGCATGGTCATAAATCCAATCTTGACCCAAAACAAGTGGTTCTGTAAGGTTCTCATCTTGACACACCAACGCTTTGACTTTCATTCGAACATCTTGAAGGTAGATGGGAAGTTCCACCTCACCCAAACAAGGGGTTTCAACACCTCCTAATCCGATGAGATAAGCTTCTATGGGATTGATGTTCAACTACAAGTCTTATCAGTAGGATAGTCTAACTGCACTACTTGCTGCTCCTGAATCAATCAATGCTTTCATAGTCCTTGCACCCTTTCCTTGTCCTATCTCTATGGTCACAAATGGACGTCGGTCAATGACTTGGGAAGTCACTCTGCCTAATTTTTGGCACATATCCATGTGATATTTTGGAGCTTTTGAGTTGACATCTAGGCCTAATCGCCTTAACTTATTTCGCCTAATACGCTCTCTAGCCTCTGCCTGTGCTTCTTCTCTCACTCTTAACTCTTCTTCTTTTCGTTTTTTAGCAATATTGAGTCTCATTAGCATGTCCTCTGTAAGAGGTTCTTGATATAACTTGACTCTACATCCACTAATATAGTTTGGCAAGATATCTCCTTCTAGAGTGGCCAACTGAACTGCACCACTAGTGGAAATTCTATTAATGATCATGGGTCCGTATCCTCTTTTTTCCAACTTACGGGCATGTTTTTTTAGCGTGTAAACCAACACTAGATCTCCCTCTTTCAATCCCTTATCCTTGATGTGTGCATCAAAGTATGCCTTTTTCCTCTTCTTTGCAGCGTAGATACCTGCTGCCGCTCGTAGCCTCGTCTCACCTAAGCATTCGAGATCAAAGATCCTAGAGGACAATTCATGCCCATTCCACTCATACTCTTGTGCTACTTTTAAGGCATGGATTAAGAAATCTAATGGTAGCACAGCGTTCTGTCCGAAGACCATCTGAAATGGGGTGGCATTGAGTACCGTTTTGTAGGCAACTCGGTAAGCCCAAATAGCATGATGAAGTTGTTTGTCTCAATCAGAGCATTTATTATTTACCAGTTTTGTCAATACATTACAAAGGATCTTATTGGTACTCTCGGCTTGTCCATTAGCTTGTGGGTGATAGGGGGCAGACTTCTTATGTATCACCAAGAATTCTTGGAGAAGATTTTCAATGACTTCATTCAAGAAGTGTGTGCCTCTATCGCTCACCAACTTTATTGGTAGTCCATATCTCGTGAACACATTCTCGAATAAGAACTTAGCCGTAGTCTGAGCATCATTCTTTGTTGTGGCTTTCACTTCTACCCACTTTGTAAGGTAGTCTGTGGCTACAATAATATATTCTGCATGGGAGTTTCTAGCTGGGGGGTTAATAGGACCTATGAAGTCTATGCCCCATTTTGAAAATGCACGTCCTCCCATCATTGGTCTCAAAGGCATCTCGTCTTTTCTAACTGGATATTGTGCACGTTGGCATGTGTCACATTTCTTCACATAGGTATGTGCATCCATATGAAGAGTGTGCCACCAAAGTCCTGAGAATAGAATGGTCTTGATCACTCGGTCAGGACCAAAATGTCCCCCTGCAACACCACTGTGTGTAGTCTCTAAGACCTTCAAATAGTCCGATTCATGAACGCATAGTCTTAAGTAACCATCCTTGCCTCTTCGGTATAGGTTCTCTCCTACTAAGGCATAGCCTTGAGCCTCTTGCTCCATGCTTCGTCTTCTTGCTAGACTAGCCTCTTTGGGTAATCTTCCCGACCTCATAAACTCTACCAATGGAGCACTCCAATCTGGAATTAATGACACTTGATAAAGGGTCGCATGCTCCACTGGGGGTCTCTCTCTGCATATTGGACAATTCTTAATCCACTCATGTATTTCTTTGTCCATGCTAGGCCAATAGACGCTTCAGATTCTGTAATGTTCGTTGTTTAGAATAGTGATTTCCTAGCAATCCTTCATGAGCTTGCTGCAACCAACTACTATGTTCATCATCCTCCACACAACAAGCTAATATACCCTCAGTATCTTGTTTGTACATGCTTCCTGCCAATATGTGATATTTTTGTGATTTTACAATTTCTTCTTGTGATGTTTTCACATTCTTATTTGCAGGTCTGAAGGTTAGGAATGGTACCAACTTATTTGCCCCTTTAGGAACAACTTCTAAATTGAACAGATAAGCATCGGGTAATTCATCAGACACTCCTTGCGGTGACTCTCTTGAAGTGATGCGAGAAAGGTGATATGCCCGAAGGTGGGTTCTACCTTTCCTGACAACAACTTCAAAGTCATATTCCATTAGTAAGAGGAACCATCTTACTAAGCGTCCAGTATTGCAAGGTTTATTGACCAAATATAACAAAGCTTGATGATCAGTGAAAAACTTGAACTTGTTGGCCAATAAATAGTGTCTAAACTTCTTGACAGCATATACCATGCCTAAGCCCTCTCGCTCAGTTGTGGTATAGTTTCGTTCAGCTATGGTGAGTTGTCTACTAGCATATGCTATGGGCAAGTCTAAGTTTCCTTCACCTGTGGGTTGTGCTAGCACACATCCTATGGCATGATTGGATGCATCCACATGTACATGGAATGATTTATTCCAATCAGGAGTGGCCAGTATTGAAGCTGTGCACAAACATTTCTTCAGTTCATTGAAAGAATTCTCGCATTCATTGTTCCACTCAAAATTAGACAACAAGGCATCAAGGGGTCTAGCTATGATCCCGTACATGTGGATAAACCTACGGTAATATCCACAATGGCCCATAAAAGCTTGAACCTCTTTAACATTCCTTGGCCTTGGCAGCTCTGTTATGGCTCGTACCTTATCTTCGTCGGTTGAGATTCCATTCTTAGAAACAATATGGCCTAAGATTTTACCTTGACGCACCATGAACACACACTTTTCTGGGTTCAAACACACTCGATATTCTCTACACTTGTTGAAGATTTGTCTGAGTTCAGGGATGTGAAATCTTCTTTCTTGGGAATGAGCACATAAATCATCCACATATACTTCTAAGCTCTTTCGCAAGAACTCTTTGAAGACATGACACATGAGCCGTTGGAATGTTGCAGGTGCATTTGTGAGCCCGAATGGCATAACACAAAATGCAAAGATTCCCCACTCTATGGCAAAAGCTATTTTGTGTTGATCTTCTGGGGCAATGGCTACTTGATTGTAACCTGAAAATCCATCAAGGAAGCTATAAACTTCCTTGCCTGCAACACGCTCCAATAGATGTTCCGTGATTGGAAGTGGATAACTATCTCTGATTGTAGCAGCATTAACTTTTTTAAGGTTAATACACACTCACAATTTCCCGTTCTTCTTGGGCACCACTACAATGGGGGACACCCATTTAGTATGCTCAATCTCATAGATGAATCCAGCTTCAATCAGCCTATCAATTTCTTCTTTTATCTTGGATGCATAAGTGTCATTATATGTGTAGGGCTTATGTTTGGTGGGCTTGGCATCAGCAGTCATGGGGATAGTATGAGAGCAAATTCTTGGATCTACCCCTTTCAAGTCTCTATAGTGCCACGCAAACACATCCCTATATTCCCTTAATAGAGCTACAAGCTCCATTTCTTCTCTTGCACTTAGGTCTCCTATATATGTGCATCTCTCTTCGTTCTCTTCGATGGTCACTACAATCTTCTTGGTCTTTTCTTTATTATCATATGATTCTCCTATGATGGCCTCTCTCTTAGGCATTCGTACTAAAATTTTGCGGTCGTCAACTTCATATTTCTTGAAGTTTTCTGGTACTTCAAACAATGATTCCTCCTCTTCTTGTTTCACTACTTTTCTTTTCTTTTTCTTTTGACTGCTCTCACTTCCATCCTTTGAATTTACCATTTTAATACTTGTGAGAGTTTCTTCTTCTTTCTGGGTGAACACTTCTATATCTTCTAGATAGTGCTGCTCTGAGTTAAAGCAACTATCCATCACAATGGACTCTATATCATCGTCATTCTCTTATTCTTCTATGACATCACTGGGGTCACATTCTTCTAGCAAGGGCTGACACATGAACACTGAGATATCATAACCCTCCTCATCACAATGAGGTGTCCATTGTTCTTCATTGACAGCAATGTCCATGGTGGCTAAGATTTTTGGCCAGCCATGAGGCTCAAATTCCTCATCTGGAAAGATCATCGGTGTATAGGCTGGGTCTTTAACTATTCTATCTCCTGGTGAAGTTCCTTCTTCTCTCGCTTTCAAGCATTTTTCCTCTTCCTCTGCGACCTTGCACATCCACAAATGAGTATCTTCGTGCAGCCATGATGGATCACGTGAACTTTCAGAATGCACAGAGATGGAATCTTCTTTCGCTTTGTGGATAGGATTCCACTGTAGGGGCGGTACATCTCTGAAGGAGTAATCCTTCAAATTGACCTTGGTGGTGACCCCTAAGTGTTGTAAGTACAAGGAGTCGGTTCCCCAATCCTGTACTATTTGCAATTGTCGTAGGAAGGGTCTTCCTAGGATCATCTCATAGACGTTATTTTTCTCAAAGTCACATATAGCAAATGTATGTTCGAACTCCACACCACAAGTGGTTAGAGTTATCCCTTCGAGCAATCCTAGAGGTCTTTCAAAATGACCGTCAGCCATTTGAAGCTTCATTCTAGTTGGTTTTAATGTGGGTTTGCCCCATTGCTTCCACAAGGAGGTGGTCGCAATAGCAACACCAACACCGGAATTTATGATTGCTTTGGTTGTGTAACCTTGGTAGGTGATTGGAAGATAAGTATTACCTTCTTCACCCTCACACATGTCCCCTATTTTGTCTAGAGGTATCTCTGGTACCCTTTGCTTAGAGCTTGCTTTTGGCATGTTGGAATCAAGTTCTGGAACCTGATCCTTCACATGATTCCATAGCTCAGGTTTTGCTTTGAGCAGCTCTTCTACAGTGAGATGACACTGAACCTTAGTGTTCTTCATGACATCCGTGTTCCTTGGAACCACTGAGTCTTCATTTCTTACTAGTATTATGGGAGCTCTAATCTGGAGAGATTGAGATTCCCATGGGCGTGGGAATTGAGGCAGTTCTTCTAAGGTATTAGATTCAAAATCTAACCTTTCGTCTTCTTGTTGTTCTGCTTCATCTCCGTAAATAGATGGAATGTCTTGGGGAAATTGATCATGAAGATCATCAATCTCAGGAATAGGAGGGGAGTTACCCTTCTCCTTGGCCCATTTATCTTCTTGTATTTCCCGCAAGAACTCTTGGGAGTACTGTTGAATTGGAGGAGGTATTCCGACATCCGTGGAATTAGGAGCATAAGCTCCCATTGGTGGTGAGCTTCCTCTTTCAATAACTGGTTGAGCCTGTGGAGGTAAAGAAACTTGTGGTTTGTTTACCAATTGCTCTAATCTTTCTAGTAAGCCTTGGAAATGCAAATCCGGTTTGTCAGAGTTTGTCTGATTGATCTTTTGACTAGTCTCCAGTATAGCTTGAGCTTGTTCTACCATTTTCATGCACATTTTCATCCGTTCAATCTCTAAATCTGCAGCTGTAGGCCCTTCTTGAAGTCGAGCCTGGTAGGCCTTGAACATCATGTCCAAGCATTCTGGGGTTGGATCTGCAAGAACAGACCCTGGTTGTGGTCTATTTACAATGGGTGGTGGGGTGGGATGAGGTGGAGTGGATGGAGTTTCAACATGCGAGGGGTTTTGAGATGCAATGTCTTCTATTTTTTTTTTTGCGTCTTTCAAGCTTTCTTCTAGTTTCGATAACTTTTTATTCCACTTACGATTGGCCTTTTCTCTCGTATCCTTCCATGTTCTTGTTTTCCTCTTACTAGGCTCTCCTGATTCACTCGACTCTGATTGTTCTGCTGGTTTATCTTGTTTTAATGCTTGTGCCCTAGTAACTACCTGTACAAGTGCCACATTACTACTACTTGAACTTGAATCCGCCACTAAGCCTACCACATTAATGGGTGTAATCTTGAGTGCACTGGAGGGGTTTCTTAGACAATCTCTAGGGAGATGGTCTTTTCCACAATCAGGACAAAAAGCTTGTATTGTGATAGCCTATCCTTGACTTGGAGATGGTGGGTGGGGACAATCACGAAGGAAATGGTCGCCCTGACATCTAAAACATGGTCCTCTAGGGGCTTGTGGTCTTACTTGTCTCAGTTGGGGCCTAGGGTTAGCATTTGCATACATGACATTGGAATATTCAGGCTCCCAATTTTGTTCCATAGGTTGTGCCTCATATTGATATGGGTAAATCTCACTATGTTCAGGTGACTCTGTGTAATAAGCATGTGGACTACCTTCATGGGAGTAGTCTGAACTATGAGCATGAGAGTCATTATCTGGTATCAATGGGGTTAGTGGGACCAATGCTCTATTTGGATTTTCCTCTCCCGCGGCATACTTGACTGGAATCACAATGGTAGGAGTTGGTGGTTGGTTTCCCAAGACTGGTTGTGGCCTATATGGTGCCTAATATTGCTGTTGTGGTCTATAATATGGCTGTTGGTATTGGTTTTGATACCTACCTTGTGGGTAGGGTTGCTGATAATTCTCTTTAATAGCCTACCTATTGTAGGGACAATCTTGAGCCATATGGTTCGTGTATTTTCTCTCAATAGTGCAATATGGAGCATTCCTTTCTCTAATGTTTTGGTTTTGCATTGGGCATACGTTAGCCATGTGGTCCCCTCCGCAGGTATAACATCGATTCAATGAGCTGACTCTTGGTATTTGTCTATTTTGAACTCCTAGCTTCTTGGCAACTTGCTCAGCTATCTCATCTATTTCCGTGGAGATTTTTGAAGTATGACTAGTAGAACTATCAGAATCCTTATAGAGTTTGGACAATCCTAATTCCTCACCCAAGTTATCTTCTATGTCAATGCACGTCCCCACACACTCTTCTATGGATCTAGGCTCTTTCAAGTACACATATGATCTTAACTTAGTGCTTAGTAAGCCATCTAAAAACAAAGTCACTTGTTTGGCTGGTGTGGGTAACTCTAGAGCAGGGCATCTCTCTAGATACTATCTGAACCTTCTACCTACTAGCCGCACTGTTTCTTGGGGTGTCTGCTTGAAGCAGTGGATCAAAGATGATGTGTTATGCCTGATACCACTCTTGGAAAATTCTACAATGAATTCGTCTAGCAGTTGACCTATATCGCGATAGTTGCGACTACTCAGTGGTTGAAACCAAGCTAAGGCAGTGCCCTTAAGAGTCAAACCAAATGCCTCATACTGGGTGAACAAATCCTCAACCTGTTCAGCTCTTAACACTTGTTTAAACTCGGCCACATGATCATAAGGATCTCCTGACCCGTCAAAATAATTCTTCATTGCCTTGATCACGTGAGTGGGTCTAAGGGTTCTTGGGTGCTCTGGGGGTCTAGGCAATGGAAAATCTTGTTCATCTCTTTGTTGCCTATGTGCTTGATGCCTCTCTCTTTTAGGTCTTTCATTTTCAAATCCTGACCTATTCCTGCCCACGGTGTGTGCAAAACTTACCTCAGGTTTCTCTTTAGTTCTTTCTCTCTGGGCTTCATGAGCGTGGGATGATCCTACTCCTTGGAGGCCATGAGAAACATTGGATCTTGGTGGAGGGAAAATCAATTCACTCTTCCAAGTATATGCATGTCTATCATGTTCTGTTACCAAGAAAATTTTCTCTGACGTGTTATCCAAGTAGACAACTTTGCCTGGTATCTCTGGATCCTTGAACTCGTAGATGATGACTATGCCCAATTGGCTAGGTTGATCTAGCTTGAATCTCCAAAAGGCTTCCTCTATTTCTCTATTCAAGAAGAGTTCTATGCTTTTGTTGTCTTGAGGGATCCAATCTGGTGTAATCACTCTGGTCAGAACTGACTTACCTCTAAGAGTATGGGGTCCTTGTCCTACATTTCCTTGTTCTAGGTCTCCTATCTCATTCTCATGAATGACATTTCCAAACTCATCGGTCCTATCTGGTTGGTTGGTAACCACATATATGGTTCCTTCCTAATCAATGTATGAACCCTCTTCGAACTTGACCATCGGGTGTTCAAGTCCAAAGGATTGATCTGGATTTTTGAGTTGGACCACTGATCGCCTCAGGCCATCCTCATAGATGCGAGCACCTAATCGGTTGGTCCGAATATATTCCAACTGTGTCTTATAGGGACCTTCTGGTGTTTGTAGATGGGCAGTCCCTGAGCCACCTACAGGTTTCCCCATGCTAAAAGACATTTCTAAATCACTTGTGTCTGAACTTAGTCTGTAAGGATGACCACTTAGTTGTTGCGCCCAAGACTTAGCTGTATGGTTGACACTAGCCTCAGAAGATCTAATGCTTTGTTTATCCTTGCCTAGGTGTCTACCAGACCTCAGGTTCATAAGCTTTGTCTAAGAGTCCAAAATTTCCCCTTGGTATGGTTCAGAAATCCTTTGGAGTCCCCTTGGGTTCCAGGTCCCACTTGAAGGTCCAGCTTTCCAACGAGCTATAGAGCTCAAAAAATGGACTTTGGATGAAAACGTTATGTCAAATTAGGCTCTTGGGGGTCAAAACAGGCAAACAGGACCTTTTAGAGAAAATCGTGATGTTGTGAAATCAAGAGAATCGCGATTTTGTGAAATCAAAGAATCGCGATTTTGAGCACAAAATCGTGTTTTTGAAAATCGCGATGTTGAGCACAAAATCGTGTTTTTGAAAATCGCGATGTTGAGCACGAAATCGTGTTTTAGAAAATCGCGATGTTGAGCACAAAATCGTGTTTTAGAAAATCGCGATTTTGAGCACAAAATCGTGTTTTAGAAAATCGCAATTTTGAGCACAGAATCGTGTTTTAGAAAATCGCGATGTTGAGCATAGAATCGTGTTTTAGAAAATCGCAATTTTGAGCAGAGAATCATGATTTCACAAAATCGTGGTTTACAGAATCGTGTTTTTTGACATGAAAATCGTGATTTCTGAGAATTGTGATTTTGAGTACAGAATCGTGTTTTTCATAAAATCGTGTTTTCGAAAATCGCGATGTTGAACACAAAGTCGTGTTTTGAAAATCGCGATTTTGAGCAAAAAATCGTGTTTTCACAGAATCGCCTTTTTCATAAAATCGTATTTTTACTAAAAATCGTGATTGGTGAGAGTCGCGATTTTGAGCAGAAAATTGTGTTTTCACAGAATCGTGTTCTAGAGAATCACGATTTTGTCTCAGAGAATCGTGATTCACAGAATCGTGTTTTCTCAGAATCGTGTTTTTTGGCTAAAATCGTGATTTGTGAGAATCGCGATTTTGAGCACAACCACAGAATCGCGATTCTGAGAATGACCACAGAATCGTGATTCTTTCAGCAAGCTTTTAGTCGGGAAACAGAAAATCGTGATTTTTCAAAAAAAATTGAATTTTCACAGAATCGCGATTTTCATCACAGAATCGTGTTTTTTGGCGGGAAATTCAAATTTTTGAGCGCCGGCAATGGCGAGCTCCGTATGAGCAAAAAATCATGAAAAAACACAGCGCTTGCTCTCCCTTGCACCTCCTAACTCCTTCCAACACAATAATGCATGAAAAATGATATGAAAATGGTGAAAATGCACTAAAAAACAAGAAATTTCTATGAAAAAGAAGATGGAAGAAGGTGGAGATGATGATGATGATGATGATGAAGAGGAAAAAACAGAAAATGAACTGAAATGATAGTTTTTTTACCTTTCAACATCGCAAATCTACGATCTTACCATCACAACGCTCGTCCTCGAAGCTCTCTCCCCGGCAACGGCACCAAAATTTGGTGTAGCTCAAGCGTAAGCACCACCTCCTTTACTTGTCAATCCGCGGAGACGTGAGGACCGGTATGAAGACCACGAGCAAGTGAAAGCTCAAGTGCGTGAGTGAAAGCACACAAACATGCACACACATACACACACACACGCGCACAAAGTAAGATCAAAGAGAGGAACAATGGAAAGCTTTGATTGCAAAAGAGTTCTCTTACAAAAGCTCTATTCCCTAACAAGTTAACCCCCAAAAATGAGCTCTCTAGCTCTTTTTATAGTCTTTTGAGTAGTTTTGGCCCTGTCTAGACCTAGTGTCCGACCTAGTTAAAAATTAGGTTCCATGGCTTATTTGAGGGCTCAAACGAAGTCTAAAAATTATGAAAATTGGTACGATGGTAATTCTAGTACTCCTCAAGCTCGAGGACTCCTCGGCTTGAACAAAATGGAGTTATAAAAATAGATAATGGTAATTACCATGGTTTTTAGTGATGAAAATCACTATTTTTGTAGGGGATTCTTCTGAAAATTTGACATACACTTCTTGGAGCTCCCTACTTGCTCCTTTTCCTTGTGTGTCCACCTTTTGATGTGCTTCCATGCTTTGTCCTTGACTTGAGCTTCAACATGCTTGGTGACCAAAAATTTTTCATAACCATACCTCTCTGCTTTCTTCTTCTCCCTTGAAGACCTTTTAAGTGGTTGATGTGAGCCCTTGGGTCCATATGTAGCATCTTGCATCTTTGCTTTACCTTTGCTCTTCCATAGGTTTAGTCTTCTAGGTCAATCTCCAAATCACTTTCTTCAATTTTCTTTGGCTCCTTTGGTTGAAGTGATGGAAAATCTTCATCCTTTAGTGGTTGGATTGTACAATCTATATCCTTTTTGGTTTTGGTCATAACCAATAAATATGCACTTCTCTACCTTGGGATCCAATTTCCCTCTTACTTGAGAAGGAATGTGAGCATAGCCTAAGCATCCAAAGCTTTTACAATGCTCTAGACTAGGTCTTCTTCCATTCCACACTACATATGGAGTGGTTTGATCTAGTGACTTAGATGGAAGTCTATTCATGAGATATGTGGCAGTCGACATAGCCTCTACCCATATGTAGTTTAGCAATCCCTTTTTCATTGAGCATGGACCTTGCCAACTCAACAATAGCTATGTTTCTCCTCTCTGCTACACCATTGAGTTTGGGTGTATACCTTGTAGTGACTTCCCTTTCAATGCCTCTTTCATGCAAGTAGGCATCAAATTCAGAAGAGACGTATTCTCCTCCACCATCTGATCTGAGTCTTTTCAAAGTTCTACATGTTTGGTTTTCAACAAGAGCAACATACTTCTTAAAGAAATTAAAAACTTCATCCTTGTGCTTCATGAAAAATAGAATGCTCCAGTTGCTACAATCATCTATGAAAGACACATAATATCTTGAGCTTGATATAGATGGCTCCTTTCTAGGACCCCACACATTTGTGTGCACTAGATCCAAAGAATTTTGATACACATATCCCTTCCTAGTGAAAGGTTGTCCTTGCCAAATTGACAAGCTTCACACTTATAAATCATGTTTTGCATTGTGATAGGCAAACCAATTACACTTTGGTCCTTGCAAAGTGGCTTGAGTGTCCTCTCACCAATGTGAGCAAGCCTTTTGTGCCATATCTCCAACTCTATGAGAGTTTGAGATCCATAGCTAAATAAAGCTATGTTCTTTGTATCTTCCACTTCAAAAGTGAAAAGCCTTCCTGCCTTTTCTCCTTTGGAAATCCTTCTAAAGCCTTGCCTTGGTCTTCAACATATGCTCCAAATTGGTTGAATCTAACCCGCAATCCTTTTTCAAAAATCTGCCCAACACTTATTAATTTTTTGGTAATTGTAGGGACATACAAAACTTTTCTTAAGAGGTTCATATCCCCATCTGCTGTCTTCACATTACCTATCCTCTCCACCGAGTGATTTGTATCATCTCCTGTTTGCACTTCATGTTTGTTGTGAGGATCTTTCAAACCAAAAAGTAAAGCCACATTTCTTGCTACATGATTTGAGCATCCCAAATCATTGTAAAAGATGTGATCATCATCCTTACCCTTCTTCACTGATAGATTCATAATCAATAATGAATCTTCTTGACTTTGGTCCTCTACATAGTTATTTTAATCTCTGCTTCCTCTATGGACACTTTGATAGTTGTTGTTGTTGTTGTTGTTGTAATTGTTGTTGTAGTTGTTGTAATTGTTGTTGTAGTTGTTGTAGCCTCCATTTTATCTGCCTGTATTTGATCCATAGCCACCTCTATTGAATCCTCTTCCTCTTGAGTTCCTTGGGTTCTTGAAACATTCTTCAGTAGTATGATTAGATAAGCCACATATATTGCAAGCTTGAGATGATTGGAATCTCCCTATGCCTTTGTAACTCAGTGATGAGTAGCACCTCCTTAAATGTCAATCCGGGAAGACGTGAGGATGGTATGATGACCTCGAGCAAGTGAAGGCACAAGTGCGTGAGTGAGAAGCACACAAACATGCACACACATACACACACACGCGCACACAAGGTAGGACAAAGAGAGAGAAGCAATGGAGTTCTTAGATTGCTTTCAAAAAGCTCATACAAGTTCAATTCAGTTACAAGCTAACCCTGAAAATGAGCTCTCTAGCTCTATTTATAGTTTTTTACTAGGTTTTGGCCGTGTCCAGACCTAGTGTCCGGCCTAGTTAAAAATTAGGTTCTAGGGCCTATTTGAAGACTCAAACGAAGTCTAAACATTATGAAAATTGGTAGGTAGCTACTTCGAATGCTCCTCAAGCTCAAGGACTCCTTGGCTTGCACAAAATGGAGCTACAAAAATATGAAATGGTACCTACAATGGCTTTTAGTGATGAAAATCACTATTGTTGTAGGGATTTCTTCTAACGATTTGACATACACATCTTCGAGCTCCCCACTTGCTCCTTCTCCTTGTGTGTCCACCTCTTTGATACACTTTAGTTTCCTGAAAAAATACTGGCCTACTTGCCAGATCGTCGTTGACTACTCTGTCTGATTGTGCCTTCTCTTTGCTCTGACTCCCTTCGTAAGCTTCCTTGCCTTGTGAGTCCTTCAGTTCCTTGACTACTGCTAACACCCCCCCTCTCTCGCATGTGTCGTCTCTAACGGACCCTTTTGAGTGTGTCGTTGGATGTAGTACTCCACCACATCTGTGGCTAAATGATGTTCTGCAATTCGCAACCCTTTGGCCAAGTCAGTAAGTAGAGCATCCCAATCTACCGGCCCAAGAACCTCTGGATGTGGTATACGTAACTTTTCTGAATGGAGAGATTGTTCCACTACAAACAATTGCAATAAATGTGATGGTCTGGGAATGAATATCTCTTGATCATATTCCTAGAACCCCGTGACAAACATTTCTTCAAACGTTTGTTTGAAGCAGGCAGGTAGATACTTTATACGCGCATGCCATGCATATATGACATTAATCGATGGTGTGGTGCTCATGTCGTAGACAAGGTCCTGATTACCTTCATTAAATCCGAGAGCAGACAGATGAGGTTCCTTGACATTCTTGAAGGTCTTGAAGGTGACCAACATGAGCTCAAAAATTTTGAGGCACATTTGGGCCATGACATCTGGTACATTTTTGAACCTAACCCCCCAATGCCGAATTGTCAAAATCATATATCCTATGGTAGGTTGGCCTTTAGGTGTTGCTAAGTAGACATAATTGAGCCATTTCTCATGTCCTTTGGTTGTAAGCGCAGTTTTTGTGTATTCCAACCAAGACCTCCTTCGAAAGACAGGGCAGTAGCGTTGGTTGTATTTGATATACAAAGGCATGTTATTCCACGTCCTTACCATCTCCGAGTGTGTTGACCTAAGTATCGACTTAGGGACTTGCGGAGAAAGAGACTATACCTCTATCCCCTCACAAGTGCATATAGTGGGGATACACGCTTTTAATTATCAATCCAAAGAGTATACAAACCTAGCCGAGTGTATGAGGACATGCAATCATGTAATGATCAATGCAAATGAACTACTCAAAGAATGTAAGTGAGGCAAAGACTTATCCAAACAAGTTCAACTGTTGGTCCAGGCGAAACGATACTTGGTGTAGCAGCCGTCAGTATTTTGGACTTTTCTCCCAGCTCCGAGCTCCAAATATAGCAAATAGCATATGCGTTTCGAAGCTCTCGAGAAGACGCATCCAATGGCAGTGGTTTCACTCAATTCTGACGCTCCTACTTCAAATTATGGGCAAAATACTGAGTCGCGGGAATACTTTCCTACACTTCAGCACTTCCTACACCTCGCACACACCTTACCTACAGCTAATAGACACTCTCATGGACAGACAACACTCACAAGCACTCTTTCCAAGCAATACACATGCATACAAGCTCACGAAGAAGAAGATATGGAGTGAAGAAGACACAAATTCGAATTTCTGTGCTCTCTATTCTCACAATGGCAAAAAGTTCTTTACAAAGAGTCACATTTGACTTATATACTAGTGCCCTAAAAATGGTCCTTTCACACAAGAGACCGGCACTTTATTCACTAAAAGACCAATTTCCTACTATTTTACATGGGTAATCTTCTAATCTTCTACGGGGATGCATCTAGAGGACTCCTCTAGTGCCTTTACAACGGGAAATATATTACAAGAGTGATTATGATACAAAAATATGATGTCCATATCGGAAAAATTTTGGGGCCCGTCTTTTTTCTGCTTTGTACTTCTTTAGCTCTGCAACACTCTCCCCCTCTTCGTCTCTGTCGTCCCTTGACAGGCTTTGCTTCTTGTCTTCAGTTTGTTCTCTGCACGCAACCTTTGCTCATTGTTACCTGTTTATAAAACAGGTGTTCAGTTTTGACGGCCTCTTCTTAATTCTTGTTTTACATTCTCTGGGCCTGATGCATTCGACTTGCTTGCCCGCAACCCTTGTAGTTAGACTGACTACCTGATATTTCGCAGTTTAATTCACCTATAGGTTCTTAATTCTGGGTTGCCACGCACGCCACCAGTGGAAGGTTGAAGATGTAGTGCTTCAGTCTTCGATCTGGACGTTCCAACAGATCAAGAGGTTGAAGCACCCTTGTGGGTTGCGTCCTTTCCTTGGTGTGTGTGCCCCTGCGGGGCTCTGTGCAGAGATGGGTAATGCGCCCCTATGGGGCTTCCTGCAGAGATGTATCTTCAAATCTTGCTTTTTAGTGAAGCTACTTCTTTCGTTGTCTTCTTTTTTTCTTCTTCTTACTCGATTCTCCCTCAATACTGCCCCTCTCCTGGACTCTGTCGTCCCCGACAGGCTTTGATAAGCGACGGGCATATGTTTGATAAACTCTTTGCTCTGTATCATTCAGCTGATTGGCTTCACGTATCATGAGTTGTTTCCATTGTTCTACCTTCACACCATCATGGGGTGGTTGTCTGTGATCTGCGAAGAAGCTTAATTCATATGCTACGAGTCTAGCATTCAGGTTGGATGACATCTTCAAAAAGATCTCTAAATCTATTTCAAAGAATCCTGTAAAAAACGCTTCTTCAAATGTCTGCATATATGGACTTGGCAAGAACATAAGCCTGGAGTAGTAAGCCATTATAGTTGGTCTGCTTGGCATCACTGATAGATAAAAAACAAGTATGTCTGTGCCCTGATTAATTCCAATAAAATTCAAAAAGGTGTATGCCGCATGGTTGAAAACTTTCAGTACAGTGAGTAGCATACTAAGTATTTTGTTTGTCATTTTGACAGCTAAATCCGGTACGGTTGCATAATTTTGTAGCCAAAATTCTATGGTCTTGACCATATAATCCTTCGTTGGTAAATAGCTATGTGGAGGGCTTGGAAGTAGTGGATAATTTAGCCACTGATTATTTATTGTACCATTCCTTTGCAGGTCCAAAAATGCTCTAGCTTCTCTTCTACAAGGTACAAGACAAAATGCAGGGTTTACCTGCAGGGAATATGGAGCAGCTTGCCAGTGTATCCTTAGTGTTGGATGTTTCTCCAAAAACTTTCTTCTCCAAACTGGCTGTGCGGCTTCAAATTCTGCTTGAGTGAAATTGAATGTATCATTCTCGAAGTTGAGCTGCTCATCAGGGCTCGTTTTGGTGATCTTCTTGATATATTGACGTGTTTTCTCTTTCAGTAATCCGTATGGAATATTGAAAGGCTTCATAAGCGTCTCTAAGTCTTTTCCTTTGATCTTTGCGTCTTTCATGACTTTAATAACTTCATTTTCAAAATTCTCCGTCAATCGGGACACCACTAGTGCCCGTTCCTTCTGACTTATTTCTGCAGTATATGGCATAGGATGATCATCATGTAGATCCACCACCTGCTCACGTATGGGAGAATGATAGATCGGTTGAGATAGAGGGCTTACCTCTACCTCGTCAGTAGGATGTTTCTTTTCTGGCACTACTGATGTCCCGATCTGTGCTTGCTCTTTCATCTGATTCTTCAGCTATTCTATGCATTCATCTTTTCCTTTTATCGTTTGCCTGGCTTCTCCGAGTGCTTCTTTAGTTGCCAATAGTTCTTTGCCTATGTCAGCTACATGATCCATGTTTTCACTGTAGCTCTGGACCAGTTTTGCCTGTGCTGTATTTAACTGCCTTTTGAGCTCATCTATTTCTTGATTGTGCTTCCGTTCTGATTCTTCTCGTATCTCTTTCGCTTGTCGCAGTAACTCGGCATACTGTGCTATCTGCTCTTCTAATTCTTGTTCTTTAGTGTCTGAGGGTCCTTGTTGGATGAGAGGTTGATCATATAATAAGGACTTCATTAATTCTTTATTTCTATTGCGTAGGCTGTCATTCTCTTCCATATATAGCTTGAGCTGTTGTTTTAATAGTGTGCTCCACATTTTTATTTTCTCTTTCTCAGCCTCGCTTGCTTCGTGTAATTTTTGCAACTCGGTTAGTTGTGTATGCAGCTGTTGATTCTGAGCGATGGATGCTTCATGTTGTGTCTTGATTGCCAACACTTCAGTACTTTTGTTTGCTAATTCTTTTTGTGTTGCAATCAACTGTGCCGATAGCTGTTCACTCATGAGTTGAAACTGATTCTTTTCTCTCCTAGCTTGATCATACTCGGCATCTACATCCATCATCTATTGTTGAGTGTCCATGGCTGTTTGAATCATCTGTTTTACTACAGGTTTCAACTGCGTAACATCTACATTAAGCCATGTTTTTGGTATGCTTGGTTCTTCTCCGGTATTGATATCTTTTCCCTGAGCAATGTGTAATGTGGTGTCATGGGGCTGCCTAATCTGAAGTTGGATCCTTGGCTCAGCCCCCATGTCTGCTTTATTTCCCTGAGGTGTGTCATCAGGCACCTCGAGCACAGTCTGTTCTTGGTGTTGGAGCTTCTTCGTTTCGTTACTCACTGGAGTTTGATCTTCCTCTTTAATAGGTTGTTTTACATGTGCAACACTGGTTGTGTCTTCTTTAATGCTTATCTTTGTGGTGTCATTCAATTGAATGACGTGCTCCGATTCCAGAGATTCTTCGACTTCCTTTTTCTTTTCCTCCTGTTTTTGGGGCGTCACTTCCACTTGATCTATCTCGTTCCATTCACCTTCGTGTGATTCAGTCCGTATATCCGTATCTAATGTATCTTTTTCCGGACTAGAATCCGTATTTGTGCTGGAATCATCAATGCCTAGCTCCTTGTATCTTCCTGCTTGTTTTGGTGTTTGCTTTGGAATTCGTTGTGTCTGCTCTTGACTAGCTTGTCTATAATGATGTCCTTGAATGTTCAAATTGACCTGCCCTTGCATATACTGATGTGTTTTCTCGAGAGCAGCGGACAAATCTCTCTTAGTAATCGGCATTTGTGTTGTCGTGACCTTCGGTAAGAGGTGCGTTCTCTTTGATTGCGGTGTTGCTTGAGCTTCCTCTTCTCGTAGGCGCTTCGTACCTCTCATGGGTTTTTGTATGCTGGTTCCAACCTCTTCAACCATAGCTACAGTTTTCTTCTTCTTCGGGACCGTCGTTGACTTTACATATCTTGCTAGTCCTTCCGAAGTTGGCATCTCTCTCAAACAGTTCTTCATTTCTAAAGCTTCATATATTAACAAGGTCAATGCAGAACTGCCATTCAGAAACTTCTTCTGTCCCCACTTCTTCTGGGCTTCGAATAATCTTTCCTGGACATATCCTGTTAGATTGATTTTGTTTCCAATTTGCCTCATGGCATGCGATAGTAGTTGGACTACAATTTTCTGTGGAGCTGTATACCTGTGCATACTGGGAAAACAAAAATGTTGATGTACCAGTCGTACAACATCCTCTATGTCAATTCTGTTAATTTCCAAGAATGACCTCTTCTTGGGATCGTGGCATTCTTCTTTCACACTAGTTGTGCCTGCTTGATTCCATCCAAAAGCTTTATTAATCAATTCATGTGTGAACTGGATGGTCTTCCATGTCCCGACTTTGTCCAATACTCTTGCTTCTGGGACTGAGATCTTTGTCGCCGCAGGCTGCATGGTGTTCATCACCTGTGCACACCTCTGAAAGTCTGGTACATATATAGGTAGTTTAAGAAATGCCTCAATTCCCGCTTGTGTCCACACATCCTCAATATGAGGTAGTCCTTGTATTATTGTCTTGAAATCCTGGGACATGATTGGAAAGTAGTGATCTGTGTCCATGATTTTGATTGTAGCCATGAAGATTAGTTCTGCCACTGGTTGATCATCCCTAAACCAGTGACCTCTTGCTTTTGTTACTGATTCCAACGGAAGAAGTTGCACCTCTTCTTGCTGTGTAGATTCGGAATCAGTGGATGCCATCTGCACTCAATATAGAGTATGAATTAGTATCCATGTGTTCTCAGAAATCTTTCTCTATATGTTGGTTATAAGTTTGAGGTTGCTCCGAGTGCATGGTGTCGTCCCTTTCCCGTGTGTGTGAGAAAGGTAATACCTGGATTTTTCACCTTTTTATGTATTTTTATATTTTCTGCTGAAAAGAAAAACAAAAAAATTATTCTATAGCCGAAGCAGTTATTAAAGTTTTTTTTTTTTTTTTTTTTTGTTGAGTATTTCCTTAGTATATGTACAAGTGCTCTCCTATTTCCCCCTTAGGAAAATGTGCTTGACTATCCTGAAATAGAAGAAGGATGTGCCGAATGCTTGGCCTTGTAATGTGGCCCTATCATGCATACTTGGGGTCTAGAAAACTCCATATGTGTGCAATTGGAAGTAGTTGGCGTATGCATGTCTTTTGTTCTCTCTTTCGGCTTCCAAATCTGCTGCATTGTGCTGGGCTTCGTTGTATTTTGCCCACGTCCCTTGAATGTGGCTCTTTTCTTCTTGTTGTAGGTCTGCTTGGTCTGATTTGTGAATCTTGTAACGTCTCGGGCTGCCTTTACAGACTCTTTTTTTCTCCAAAAACTCCTTTTCTGTGGCTGTTTTGCCTGTGGATCATATTGGTTTTTCTTGTTTTGGGGATCATCCTGTTGGTTTGGTTTCTTTGTAGTGCATGACTTAGGAACCCATATTTGCGAACGATCCGGTTGAGCGGCTACTACTTTCTTTGGAACCCATATTGTAGCGATTCGTTGATGACTTCGTTGTCTCGACTGATTTAATTTCTCCCTTGATTGTTTGTTCTGATGTCAGTCGTGCTTCTGTTGTTGAAGATACTCCTCCACTTGATCTTTCTTTATCCATGCTTGATTGGAGTATGGAATAGGGTATATTTTGATGGTTACAGATTTTGAATTACTCTGAGGTTTAGTCTCTCTAATGCATGGTGTTTCAGTGAGGTTGGTTTCAGTTTGATTGATACTCTTAAGACTTGCTAGATTGGAACATGGTGTGCAAGCAGAATTCAATGTGTCCTCACATATAGTACTTGACGAAGGAGTTTCTACAGTGCTAGTGAACATACATTCATGACTTTGTTCATTAAAATGAACTGTTTGCTCCGTGCTCACCGATTTTAGTGATCGCTCATCTAGCAAACTGAATACTTCACGATGTCCTATCCTGGCTGAGATATATCCTAACGCCAATTGAATGGTCACCTCGTATTCGTAAATCCAGTCTTGACCTAACACTACCTCTTCAAGTAAATCTTGGTCATGACACACTAACAGCTTTTGTTCCATGGTGTTGTTGCCAAGATGCAATGGTAAGGTGATCTCACCTATGCATTGAGTAATCGTTCCTCCTATTCCTATCAACTGTGCCATCGAAGGGCGTATTTCCTCTTGGAATTTTTGGGTCAAAGAGAGTTGGATACAGCTTACGGCTGCTCCTGAGTCAATGAGAGCATCCACTAAGTGGTACTCCGTTCTACCTGCTCCCAAATTTAAATATGGTTGTGTTCTTTGCGATCCTAGGTTTTGAGTGGCTCTAAAGTTAGCCATCGGGATGAGTTCCTCTCCTTGACGATATCTTTCATCTCGCTCTCTCATCCACTCTTTTCATTTCTTTATTCTTTCCAAGGCTTCTTGTCTCGCTTCTTCCCGTATTCTTTCCTCTTCTAAGCGCCTGTTTTTTCCTTTGATTAGTCGAGACATAGTTTCTTCTGTTAATGGTTCTAGGTATTTTTTTACTCGACACCCACTGATGTAGTTTGGTAATACATCTCCATCTAAGGTTGCTAAGCTAATGGCTCCACTTGTAGATATACGATTAATGATTAATGGACCATATCCTCTCTTTTGCAACTTCTTAGCATGCTGTTTCAAAGTGTATACCAAAACTAAATCTCCTTCCTTCAATTTTTTGTCCTTGATATGCACATCAAAGTAGGCTTTCTGTCTTCTTTTAGCAGCATAAATACCTGCTACTGCTTGTAACCTAGTCTCATGAAGCTTTTCTATTTGATCCAATTGAGCTGATAGTTCATGGCCCGTCCACTCATAAGCCGTTGCTACTCTCAGAGTGGGAATTAAGAAATCAATTGGCAAAATAGCATTTTGTCCATACACTAAGTTAAAAGGAGTAGTGCCTATAGCGGTTTTATAGGCTACTCGGAATGCCCATAAAGCATGATGTAACTGCTTATCCCAATCTGATCTACCATTGTTAACGATTTTGGTGAGAACTGTACACAAGATTTTATTAGAGCTTTCGACTTGTCCATTTGCTTGTGGGTGATAAGGAGCAGATCTCTTATGAATTACTAAGAATTCATTCAACAAGGCTTCTATCACTTCATTAACAAAGTGCGTACCTCTATCACTCACAATCTCTATAGGTAGTCCAAATCTAGTGAAGACGTTCTCAAAGAGAAACTTGGCCGTGGTTCTTGCGTCATTTTTCGTTGTTGCTTTGGCTTCAACCCATTTGGTCAGATAATCAGTGGCTACAATTATATATTCAGCATGGGATCCTTTTGCTGGTGGGCTAATAGGTCCTATGAAGTCTATTCCCCATTTCGTGAAAGCTCTAGCACTCATCATGGGTCTAAGTGGCATCTCATCTCTTCTAATTGGATATTTCGTTCGTTGACAAGTATCACATCGTTGCACATATGTTACGGCATCTTGGTGTAGAGTTGGCCACCACATTCCAGCAAAGAGGATCATTTTCGCTGTTTTATCTGCAGAGAAGTGTCCTCCTGCGGCTCCTGTATGGGCCATCTCTAAAACAGAAAGATACTCATCTTCGTGAATGCACATTCGTAATTGGTTATCTTTTCCTCGTTTAAAGAGTTGTTTTCCTATAATGGCATAATCTTTACTTTGTTCTTCAAGTGCACGTTTCCTTGCCATAGTGGCTCCTTTGGGGTATTCCTGAGTTTTCAAGAACTTTACCAGAGGCATGCTCCATCTTGGTGCTACTGTGGAATAGCATAGAGTTGAGTTCTCTTCTGGATTTTGTTCTTGACAGATTTGACATGCTGATACATAGTTATGTGAGTCTCTTTGCATGGTTGGCCAATATATGCCAAATCTCTTGAGAGTTTGCCCCGTTCCATTTGCATTCAAATGGGTTCTCCATTGGTTTATGTGAGCTTTCTGAAGCCACATTTCTTGTTCCTCTTCTTCCACACATCTCATCAATAATCCACTTGAATCCTGGTGATACAAACTTCCCGCAATGATGTGAAGGTTTTTGGTCCTCCAGAGATCTTGTGTTTGATTTGGTGTGATCCCATCTTTAGGTCCATGTGTAAGTATAGGGATCAATTTTTCTGCCCACTGTGGACATACTTCTAGGTTAAAAAGATACGTATCTGGTAGGTCATCAGGTACTCCTATGGGTGGTTCTCCATGGGTCATTCGAGATAAGTGGTCTGCTCTTATGTGGGTATTTCCTTTCTTGACTACCACCTCAAAATCAAATTCCATTAGCAATAAAAACCATCGTACTAGTCGTCCTGTATTGCAAGGTTTGTTGACTAAGTACAATAGGGCTTGATGATCAATGAAGAATTTGAATTTGTTTGCCAGTAAGTAATGTCTGAATTTTTTGACTGCGTATACCATCCCTAGGCCTTCTCTCTCCGTAGTAGTATAATTGCGTTCTGCTTGATTTAACTGTCTACTGGCATAGGCTATCGGGTGGTCTAATTTTCCTGTGTCAGCCGGTTGAGCTAAGATGCAACCAATGGCAAACTTGGAAGCATCCACATGAATGTGAAACGGTTTATTCTAGTTAGGGACTCGAAGGATTGGTGCTGAACTCAATCGATTCTTTAACTCGTTAAAAGCTTTTTCACATTCTTCGGTCCAATTGAATAAAGTCAATAGTGCATAAAGAGGTCTAGCAATTATGGCGTACATATGTATGAATCTTCGATAGTAACCACAATGTCCCATAAATGCTTGAACTTCTTTAGCAGTTTTAGGTCTTGGTAAATCCAAAATCACTTTAATTTTGTCTTCATCTGTTGAAATTCCATTCTTAGAGACAATATGTCCTAAGATTTTCCCTTGTCGCACCATGAAGACACATTTTTCAGGATTGAGGCATACTCGATATTGTCGACATTTAGCAAAAATCTTTTCTAGTTCAGGTATGTGCTCTGCTCGTATAGCTGAATATGTACAAAGATCATCCACGTATACCTCCATACTTTTTCTCAAAAATTCTTTGAACACATGACACATCAATCTTTGGAAAGTAGCTGGGGCATTCGTTAGACCAAAAGGCATGACTCTAAAGGCGTATACTCCCCATTCAGTTGCAAATGCTGTCTTATGTTGGTCCTCAGGAGCAATGGCTACCTGATTATACCCTGAAAAGCCATCCAGAAAACTATAAACTTCCTTCCCTGCTACCCTTTCCAAGAGATGATTAGTGATTGGTAAGGGATAACTATCCCTTATGGTTGCGGCGTTTACTTTCTTCAAATTGATGCACACTCTTAACTTTCCATTCTTTTTCGGTACTACCACCAAAGGTGACACCCATTCCGTGTGCTCAATTTCATAGATGAATCCAGCATCTAGTAACTTGTCTATTTCTTCCTTTATTTTTGCTGAATACACATCATTGTAAGTATATGGTCTTTGTTTAGAAGGTTTGGCTTCGGATGTCATGGGAATTCTATGCGCACATATAGATGGGTCGACTCCTTTCAAGTCCTTATAAGTCCAGGCAAAGACATCCCGATATTCTCTAATGAGACGAATTAACTCTTGTTCTTCCTCTAATGAGACATCCTGTCCTATGAAAGTACATCGTTCTTCTCCCTCTTCTAACGTTACTACTATCTTTTTGGTTTGTTCCTTATTATCGTATGCTATTCCAGGCTGTGCCTCTCTCTTTGGCATTTGAATAGCAATCTTTCTCTCTTCTACTTCATACTTCTTGAAGTGAGCGGGTATTTCAAACTGATCTTGGGGCTTATTTTCTTCATTTTCTGACTCTCTTTCAATTTCTAAATCCCCCTTCTGTGTGAGATCCTGGTGTTTTACATTGGCTGTGATCTCTATGTTGGTGGTACTATTTCCTAGATCCCTTGGTTCGGGCTCCATTTCAATGCTCTCGTAGTCCTCCTTCCATTCTTTCTCTATCACTTCTCCCTCTTCACCCTCCTGAAGGATTACCATATACACGCTAACATCATAGCCCTCCTCATCAATACATTCGTTCATGGTCACTACTTCTTCATTTACACAGACATCGAGGGTGGCTAAGATTTCCATCCAGCCGTGAGGTTCGAATTCTTCATCAGGAAATACTTGTGGCATGTAAGCTGGATCTTGTACCGATCTCTCTATTCCTTGTTTTTGTTGCCAGCCTTTTCTTCTCTCCTCTTCCTTCTTTGCAGCTTGACATATCCACAGATGAGTGTCCTCGTTCATCCAGGATTGATCACTAGAACCTGCACTATGGACTGATTGGTCGTCTTCCTCTTTATGGATTTGATTCCATTGTAGAGGTGGCACATCTTGATAAGTGTATGTATGTAGGTTTATCCTAGTGGTGGTTCCTGCGTGTTGTAAGTATACTGCATCTTTTCCCCAATCTTGTACGACCTTTAGCTGTCTCATGAAAGGCCTTCCCAGAATCATTTCATAATTGCTTGGCCTTTCAAAGTGACAAATTGCTAAAGTATGTTCAAATTCCACTCCACACGTGGTGCAGACTACTCGTTCCAACAATCCTAAGGGTCTTTCTGTATGTCCATCTGCCATTTGTATTTTCATGCGTGTTGGTCTTAATGCTGGTTGTCCCCATTTCTCCCAAATTTCTTTGGTAGCAATGCCAACACCAGCTCCTGAATCTAATATGGCTTTGGTAGTGTAACCCCTATAGGTGATTGGAAGACATGTATTTCCCTCATCACCTTCACTAAAGTCTCCTACCTTATCCACTGGAATTCTCACTGTGTTTACTTCATCTGCTATCTCTTTCTTTTCCTCCTTGACTTCCCATTGATTGATTAATTTTTCCTTCAAATGTGGTTTTACCTTTAACAACTCTTCAAACGTTAGGGTACATGGGATTTTTACCTCTCTAAGGCGTTGTATGATTTCCGAAGTTTGAACTGATGGGTTCAGTTCCCGTCTCCTTATTGAGGGAATGCGATACAATTCTGAATTATGCTCGTACTCCCCGGTGTAGTTGGGCAATTCCTTTACCTCTTCTTCTTCTTTGTCACTTGCATCCATTGGAAAAATTTCTTCGGAATTTAGTTCAGGAATTGAACCCTCTAATTCATTTTCTGCTTCTATTTCTTCAAAGGGTGGTTCAATTCCTTCCACCTTTTTCCATTTGTCCTCTTGGACTCGTGCACATAGATCCTTAGTCCAGTCTCCTTCTACTTCGGGGACTATGGATCCTTCCTTACTCTTAATACCAATTTCAGCATTCAGAGGTCTATTTACTTCAGGCTTTTCTTGAGGGTTTAGGCACTCTTGGAATTCTCCTTGGGAAATTCGGTTATTTGGTAAAGGCGATGCAGGTTTTTCTAAGGTTTGTTGTGCAACTTCTATCAATTTCTTGCAGATTTCTAGTCTTTCTTTTTCTAAGTCGCCTCTTGGATATTCTCTCTCGTGTTGTTCTATGGTAGGTCCTTCTCTTATTCGTGCCTTATATGCCTGAATCCACATGGCTAATTCTTCAGGTATAGGATCTGCTAAGACTGATCCAACCTCTTCTTTTTGATACTTTTCAATTTTGATTTCTTTTTCCTTCTTTGGTTCTTCCTTTGGTTTTTGTTTGTTTTCCTCCTTTTCCTTCTTTTGTAATAACTTCTTTTCTTTTATCCTATCTCTTCGGTGCTTCCATCTCTGGGACCTTTTACTTGCAATACTTTTCTCCGGTTCTTCTGAGTCTTCGACTCTTTGAGGGATGGGTATGTCCCTCTCCTTGTTACTTTGATTGTTCTCCTCCGATTTATCAGGGGTCTCTCTGGCTTTGGCTCTCGTTATTGCTTTCAATGGTACTGTGTATTCTTTATCACTCCCTGATGATTCAATTACTTCTATTACGTTGATTTGTACATTTGAGGTAATCTTGTTGGGGTTCTTAGGGCAATCTCTGAAAAGGTGTTCCTTACCGCAATCACTACAGTAGCCTTCCCAGATTCGTTGTGGTGGTGGTGGGTTTGGTAATGTGCATTCTCTGATATAATGATCACCTCCACACCTGTAACATGGTCCTCTGGGTACAGGTGGTCTGTTCATGGGTCGGGGTGGTATAGTTGCTCTAGGAGCTGTGTACATCAATGGCACATAGTCCTGTTCGTAACCGTATGAACTATCTGGTACTTCCATGCCATAGGCATATGGTTCATACAATTGTCCATATTCCATCATTGAGCTTTCATAATTAGGGTATGCTCCTTGACTAGAGTCATAAAACGAGTCATATGGTTCACTACAAGTCAAAGGTGTGTCTGGCACTATAGCCCTTTCTAGGTTTTCCTCTGGTTGTGCAATCTTGACTGGGACAACGTTCTGAGGGTGGGGCGGTTGTTGTCCTAGTACTGGCTGTGGTTGGGTGTATCCTTGATATGTGTATGGTCGCGGTACTGGTGCCTGTGGCTGATAAGTGGGATATATAGTGGCTCCACCTCCTTGATGATTCTGAGGGTATCCATAAGGTCTCATGTATGGTTGTGCTGGTCTCGCTTGCCTATTGTAGGGACAATTTTCTGTGCTATGATTTGTGTATTTTTGTTCCACACTGCAACATTGTAGAGGTCATGGGACAGTAGGTCTATTATAAGCATAAGCTGGTGGTGGAACGACTCCCCTAGTACACAGATGAGAAGGATGATCACCTCTGCACTGCATACATTTTCTGAGCATGGGTACTCTCATTGGATTATTAGGGTAGTTCCTCTGTCCTTGAACATTCAACTTTTTCGCTAACAATTCAGCTATTTCCTCTACATTGTTTTTAGGTATGGATGAGTTACTGGTCGAATCTTCGCTTTTTGAGCTTCCTTGAGGTATTTTCAGGTCCTCTACAAGGTTATCTTCTAAATCTATACATTCCTTCATGCATTCTTGCAAAGTCTGAACTCTCTTTACATACACCAATGATCTCAAGGATCCGTTCAATAGTCCTTCCAAAAATAATGACACCATTTTATTTTGTGTCGGCCTCTCTTCCACTCGGCATCTGTCTACGTATTGTTTGAATCTTCTGGCAGCCAATCTTACTGACTCGGTAGGGGCTTGTTTGAAGCTATGGATCAATGATGAAGAATTGTTTTTAATTCCTGATTTAGTAAATTCTTCAATCATTTCTTGGTATACCTGCTCCATGTTCTGAAAGGTATTCGGGTCCAATGGCTGAAACCACGCCAAAGCTGTGTCTGACAAGGTAAGACCAAAGGACTCATATTGAATCAGGAAGTCATCTACCTGCTCGGCTCTAACTACTTGTTTAAATTCTGCTATGTGATTGTAGGGTTCACTAGAGCCATCATAGTGATTTCTCATGCACTTGGCAACTTGGATTGGCCTTAACCTTCTTCCTACTTCGGGATGTCTAGGCATCAGTGGGAAAATAGGTCTTCCTATAGGTATGCCTGGTCCTCTTACTACCGGTGGTCTGACTGGAGCATGAACTCCTTGTCTTGGGTCAATAGTCGGTTGAGGTCAGTAGTTAGGGTTATTTGCAGGCATTGCGAACTGTACATGTGGTCCGACTGGGATCTGGGTTTGTTGTGTTTGCTGTGTTTGTCCCGACTGTTGATATGAATCATTCTGGGATGTTCCAAGTGGATTTCTTGACGTAGTGGCTTGGTCCCTAGGTGGAAAGACTGGGATATTCTGATATTTCAACTCAGCTCTCTCCGCATCTGTCATGGGCCAATATCTTCTCTGATTTTTATCCAAATAAGTGATAATGGTGGAAAAATCAGGATCCTGCAACTCATAAATGGTGACTGGATTAGGAGCAGCTTCCCAAATTGAGGAATGTGCTCTAAGGAGATGTTCCATCCCATTGATCAAATATACATCTATTAGAGTGTCATCCTGGGGAATCAGGTCTCCTCTCCATATCCTAGCAATTGTAGATCTCCCTCTGGGTGTAGTTACTTGCTCTTCATTCCCTCCTCCATTTAGGTTTGAAGCATTATTCTCCTCACCATGCTCATTAATGTTTTCTGGGTGTTCTGTGACCACATATTGAATATCTTGTTTGTCCATGTACAATCCTCCTACGTACGTGACTGCTGGTCTAGGCACTATGTAAGCCTCTGAAGCCTTCTTCAGTCTGGCCACTGATCTATTTAGACCATCCAAATAGATAGGGATCTCATTGAGGTTAGTGTTCACATACTTCAAGGAGGTTCTGTATTCTCCCTCTATGATTGACATCATGCCAATCATGGGTACAGTGTTTTGCATATCCTCTGAAGCCATGGGAATTTCTCCTTCTGACTCACTGGAGGTCTCAGAATAGTGTGAACGGTTACTTGGTTCGGCTACACTCCCTACAGAAGAAATCACACTTCTTCGGCTTCCTAAGGTTCTTCCGGATCTCAGGTTCATCCACTTAAGAGCTCTGATTAGACTTTAATACCCTTGGGCCTTGAGCACTCTTCACTACAAGTAAAAATGTCTAGAAGACTTAGATTGGAGAAAAGAGAAAAAATAACTGAAGAAGAATTTTCTACAGTCACGATACTTGTTCCCAAAAATTCACGATACACGATCTCTGACAAGTATCGCGATACCTGCGAAACGATACCGATACCTGAAGGTAAACGATACACGATATCTGGTTTCAGGCGATACACGATACTCAAAGGGAAACGATACTTGTAATAGACGATACTCGATATGTGGGAAGTATCGCGATCTTTGCTCTAAACGATCTCTGAGCAAAACGATACTTGGCTGGAACGATACACGACACTTGAAATCCCACGATATACGATATCTACACTGAAACGATCGACGATACACGATATCTAGCAGATATCGCGATCTCTGAAGATCCGACGATACACGATATCTGAACCAAACGATACTCCAGACAAACGATACACGATCGACCGCAAGTATCGCGATCTCTGAAGATCAAACGATACACGATACTTGAGCACCACGATACTTGATCTCTCGCAATCGATCGGCACGAAACGATACTTCTCAAGTATCGCGATTGGCACGAAACGATACACGATACACGATACTTGAAAGGTGATCGCTGGAAAACGATCTCTGACCAAGTATCGCGATCGGTATGAAACGATACACGATCGATGGGAAATATCGCGATACTCAACCACAGGAGCAAAACGATACTTGTGAAGTATCGCGATACTCGACCGCGGGAGTAAAACGATACTTGACCCTTGGACAAATTTTAGCAAATGTTTTTGAAGTTTTGATTTTCCCCTTTGATCTCCTAGCTCCACTCTCCTCTCTTCACTATCTGTATCAATCAAAACACAACTTTTTGCCCCCTGAAAATTCTAACGATACCTGACGCAGATCGTTTTTCTTTCCTAACTTGATTTGTTTGAGAAATGTTGATTAAAATGATGGGCAAGCTTACCTTGGTGGCACCTAGAATCACTTTATCAATTTCCCTTGCTCTGTGCACTCCCCAATTGCCTGGTTCCTCGCCCACGATCTCTGCCACAGCTCACGATACTCGACACTCACGCTCACGATACTTGCTCAAACAAGTAACTTACAAAATGAATTTTTTTGGCTTTTATAGTTGGAATTTTCTTGCTTACAAAAAGGAACTTTTCTGAATAAGACTAAGCTCTACCCTAATGACTTGGTCCACTCTCTACTCACTCCTACTCTACTCCTTCTACTCACTTCCCTAAACTAACAACTCACTACACACACTCCAAGAATGAGAAGTAGCAAGTGCGGCTGAAAATGACTTACCAAAGAAGAGAAGATTTCCACTCCTCCACTTACTTCAATGCAAGAAGCTACTTACCATCACACGAATGCCTCGGTTTGATTCATCACTCCCCGGCAACGGCACCAAAAAGTGTGTTGACCTAAGTATCGACTTAGGGATTTGCGGAGAAAGAGACTATACCTCTATCCCCTCACAAGTGCATATAGTGGGGATACACGCTTTTAATTATCAATCCAAAGAGTATACAAACCTAGCCGAGTGTATGAGGACATGCAATCATGTAATGATCAATGCAAATGAACTACTCAAAGAATGTAAGTGAGGCAAAGACTTATCCAAACAAGTTCAACTGTTGGTCCAGGCGAAACGATACTTGGTGCAGCAGCCGTCAGTATTTTGGACTTTTCTCCCAGCTCCGAGCTCCAAATATAGCGAATAGCATATGCGTTTCGAAGCTCTCGAGAAGACGCATCCAATGGCAGTAGTTTCACTCAATTCTGACGCTCCGACTTCAAGTTATGGGCAAAGTACTGAGTCGCGGGAATACTTTCCTACACTTCAGCACTTCCTACACCTCGCACACACCTTACCTACAGCTAATAGACACTCTCATGGACAGACAACACTCACAAGCACTCTTTCCAAGCAATACACATGCATACAAGCTCACGAAGAAGAAGATACGGAGTGAAGAAGACACAAATTCGAATTTATGTGCTCTCTATTCTCACAATGGCAAAAAGTTCTTTACAAAGAGTCACATTTGACTTATATACTAGTGCCCTAAAAATGGTCCTTTCACACAAGAGACCGGCACTTTATTCACTAAAAGACCAATTTCCTACTATTTTACATGGGTAATCTTCTAATCTTCTACGGGGATGCATCTAGAGGACTCCTCTAGTGCCTTTACAACGGGAAATATATTACAAGAGTGATTATGATACAAAAATATGATGTCCATATCGGAAAGAATTTGGGGCCCATCTTTTTTCTGCTTTGTACTTCTTTAGCTCTGCAACAAAAGGCATGTTATTCCACGTCCTTACCATCTCCGAGTAGGTTTCAAGCAGGCGAATCCTCCAAGTAGGTTGACGTATATTCCACTACTCGGCACTTGCAGGGATGTCGTCCGGTGCAAACTATGTTGCTGAGGTTGGTTCTTTTGATGTGTGGTGCTTGATTTCAGCATTGTAATCCGCCATTAAGACACAGAATGGAACATACAAATCATCGGATGTGCTGATCCACCTATGATGGGAGAGATTTCTAAAGTAATCCGATTTTATGATGACCTCTTCCAATCGAGACATTGATGCAATCTGTACTGCGACCCTCTCATCATGGGTTGTGGCCACTTTCTCTAACCTCTACATCCATTCAGGCACCTCAATCTCAATGGTGTCCATGCCCTCTTCTATTTGCTTACCCCCTGGTGCAGGCATGGGAACATATGGGTCTTCAAAGCTTTCCTCTACTTCAATTGGCACTAAGTCCTCAGGTTTGGGTTCTACAATCGAAGAGGGTTGACGCTCGTATTGCATGACTTTATTTCGTAATTCTTCTAGTTCTGCTCTGGGTTTTGCGACTTCTTCAGACGTGTCGGCTGCAGTTGTGACTCTGCTTGGTGACTCCTGCTGGGTTGCCAACTGCTTTAATAGATCATCTCTTTCTCTTTATAATGCTACGTGGGCTTCCAGGAGGTCGGCATGGGTTTCTAACACAATTTGCATGTTTTCTGAGGGGATGGCCTTGAACTTCTTGGGGTCGATTTCCTGTGGGGAACCCTCCATTGCTGCTTCCAAGTTTTCTTCATTCTGTTTCTATAGTCGTTTATTTTCCTCGAGTGTTGTAGACGTATGTTTGCATAAGAGGGCCAGGTTGCGTCGAAGCTTGAGATTCTTTGTTATCTGGGAGTGTAGCAGATCATCCATTTGTTGTTTTTCTTCTGCATCTGACTAGGGTGGATTGGCTAATAACTGCTCATGTTGTTCCTGTAAAGTGACATACTGTTGTTGTAGTAGCCGCTTTTCACTTTCTAGATCAATGAATGGTGCTTGAAGTTCTTCATGGCTTCGGAAGAGTCTCGTATGTTGGTTATCAAGATGCTGGTAGCGTTGTTGTAGTTGAGACATACACTGATACATATTATTAAATACATTATTAATAGGGGTGGATGCGGGAAGGGTGTTGAATGCAGAAGGGAAGAGAAAAGGGAAGGGGAGTGTATATGCTGTGCTGGAAAAGGGTGAAGTGGGTGGTGGGGGAATGGGAGATGGTGGGTGTATGGGGGGAGGGAGAGGTGTAGAGGTGGGTGATATGTCCATAAAATCAAAAGTGGATGCAGTAGTGGAAGTGATTGTGAACATGGGAATTGTGGGTGCACTAATAGTGGTGAAAGTGTATAGTGGTGTGTGCAATGGTGAATATGAACCGCCAGGAAATGTGATCGGGGGAATGGGGTTTTTCGTGGTTACAGTGTCCGTGTTAGTGTATACAAGAGAGGTGGAGATAGGGTGTGTGGGTTGCGTGGGTTGACTGATGGTCTGTGCTTCGGTATGGGCAGTGGACTCTGAGGCGGTGATAGTAGTGGTTACACTGGTAGTAGGAGGTGAATGTGGTGGAGTGGGAGGTGGGGTTGGCAGAGGGGGTGACGGTGCACTTGATGTATGGGCTTCCTCAGTGTCATGAACGGTGTGTGTTGTGCCCGTGGTTGTGGATGTGGTGCCTTGTGGTTCTGATACTAATACATTCATTTGTTTTCCTGCCCGAGGGGGGCGTCTGCCGTATCATCGTTCCGATCTTCGTGAGTGTGCGAGAGCGGTATGCACCATCTGAGGTACTCCTAAAGCATCAGATATCATGTTAAGTGTGGTGCGGTATTACTCGTCTACACCTTCCTCCTCAAGGATTTGGTTCATGAGGGCTTTTCTTGCTGCTAGGGACAGTCTATGTTGCTATTGAACTCTGTTGATGGTATCATAGAGCTTTTTCAATTCCTTCATATAAGCCGGGGCACCCTCAAGTACTTGTAGAGCTTCCTGATCATATTCCTGCTCTTCTTCCTGATTGTCCACCACGTTCCTCCTCTTGTTCTTCTTCTTCTTCACCCTCCACTTCGACAACCTCTGGCTGTCTAGGATGGGGTTGGTCTATAACAGTTTGTTGTCCACTAGCTTGCTCTACCTCGACTTCCACGTTAACAGCCTCGATTATTCTGGCTACCTCCTCATCAGTTAGGTCTTCTAATGTGAATCCGTGAGGAAACTCTAGGTCGGTTGGTATAGGTGGAAACACTAGATTCAGTCAATGTCGCACCGCAGGCTTGTGCACAGGGCATCTGAACGGTGCCTCTCATTTTCTTGGATGGTGGCCCTGCGGTTGATAATCTGCATTGAAACTCCTGTACCCTAGTCCAAATCAATGCCCTTTGAACTAGCACATCATAAGCCAAACATCTATACACATTCGTGGTGAGGGCACAACATCTATACAGTACAGACTTTTGCTTTTTATACCACCTTTGATGAGCCAAGTGGATTTGGTTGATAATCCAGTGGGGCATGTTGATTGTCAAATCGAAGGCGTCCGCCAAGTATAGACTAAACCATATCTTTTTGGGTGGCATTGTGAACCTCTCCTGAGTGGGGAATGTGAAATGTTGCATGACCATTCGCAAATGAATGGCAATCGTTGGTGTCATTGCTACCATGTTCTTTAATTTCGTCAGATTCCTGTTCTTCATATTGTCGGGGACCATGGACTCCTTCTCAGTGGGAATGTGCATTCCTCTCATGTCTAGATCTTCCCTTACCAAATTGATAGTCAACCTGAAGTGCTTCAGCTCATTGCCCCTTATGAGAGATGGGAGGACAAAGGTGTTATATCCCTTTTTGTCTTTGCTCGGAGTGAGGGTGCTAATCAAATATGAGCATCTTAGAAAGTCGGGCTTTGGCAATTGGGATTTGAAGTAATCGTAGAGTCCCACCTTCTTCCATATAGGTTTCAGCCCTTCATTATTTTGCAGTTTCTCAAATTCCCTGGTGAAGAAGTGATACCTGCCCCAGCGTCCATTGAATTCTATCTCGGCCTCCCACATGTAAGTGCCTTCACCCAGAGATCCTGCCACATCATTGAACCAATGTGAGTTTTTGTTGACCAGCATTGTGTGCCCCTGTGGAGGATTCTGAATCGGTATGGCGTGTAATGCCCTCAATGCCACTGGGCGTTCCTTCAATTCCTCCTCAATGGGAAGACTTTCAATGTCCACGACTTGGGGGCTGGTGCTTGCCTGCGAGCTAGTTCGTGCTGTATCTGCCATGTTACTTCTTGCCTCCTGACTCTGTGAGAATATAGAAACATGTGTTAACATTGTAAAGGACAAGATAGAACCATTTTTGTCCCCATTACAACATTAACATGAGGTTCAGGAGAGATTAGTAGGTTATTAAGTGCTCGGTGCTTGTGTGTGTAGTTAGGAATTGGGTAGACCTAGGAGCTAAGTGGAATGATGTAGTGTGAGAGTGACGTAGTTAGTAGGTGGGCATGGATTTATAACTAGGGTCCGAGGGTTTATTACAAGTTTTAGGCTGCCAAACACAGTGGATGGGTTTTGATTTTGATTTTGTGGAGACTCTGGAGAGCTTTATAGGAATATCTGCTTGAAAATGAGGCTTTTTAGGGACCCATTTACAAGTGATTCTACTTGTGCTCATGGAAGAATATGTGTCCGTGCATGATGTATAAGAATGGGCATCAGATTTTCGAGTGAGTGAAACATGTTGTACGAGGTGTGGCCTCGGTGTAGCTATTTGAGCCTGCAAGCAAGCCTTAGGCACCCAGATTTGTCATCATTGTGGGCTGGCCTTCATCGACTTCTTGGGTACCCAAATAGACTTTACTTTCGCAGAAGAATTTATGAAAGACTTCTTATTAGCATCGTGTTGTTTGTTGGAGTTAGACGTCTGCGGAAGCACGCGAACAGCACAAGGAAGAAGAAGAAGCTTGGAGCACAACACACAAGACTGAATGTATTACAAGAGAATGTACAAAGATAAGTAGCCCATTAGGGCTATAGGCATATATACAAGCCGGGGGAAAAAAACCTCCTAAAGAGGGAAAAAAGTGCCCCGGCGGTCCTAGAGTGTTCACACACATCACTACCTAAATATATCAACAAATCCCCCCTGGAAGTGATGCGGTGAACAAGGAGCTAGCACTCACGTATAAGGAAGTGCCGAGCTATGTGGAAATCACTCCACAAAAGGAAGTAAGCCCAAAGCTTTGCGGAAAGCTTCAAACTTCTCCCTAGGCAGAGCCTTCATGAAAAGGTCTGCAATGTTCTCCTGCGTGGGCACATATGCCAAGCTGATCTCCCCAGTAGAGAACCTCTCCCTGACATAGTGATAATGCACCTCAATGTGCTTAGTGCGAGCATGGAACACAAGGTTCCTCGCAAATGCAAATGCGCTCTGACTGTCAGTGAAGATGGTGGTGGCAGAAGACTGGCCAACACCCAAATCAGCCATAAGGCATCTGAGCCACACACACTCAACAGTCGTTGTGAATGCTGCCCTATACTCAGCCTCACAACTGGAAGTGGCCACAGTAGGCTGCTTCTTGCTCAACCAAGATATACATGAGCTACCAAGCATGAATCAAAAACCACTGGTGGACACACGAGTCTCATAGCAACCAGCCCAATCTGAGTCAGAAAAAGCATGCAAATCTGGCGGTAGTGATCCCCCCTTGGGATAAAACAACCCAAGTAGCTGACTACCACTCAAGTAGTGAAAGATGCGCTTAACCGCTTTCCAATGCGTGACTCCTGGGCAATGCATAAACCTGCTCATCTGTGAGACAGCAAACTGAATATCTGGCCGAGTAATGCATAAGTAAATCAAGCATCCAACGGCCTGCTGATAGAGAACAACATCAAATGCATCTCCAGCATCATGAAGACTCAATTGTAAACCTGTCTCCATAGGAGTGGCAATAGGCTTACAGTCTTCAAGGCCAAAACGCTGCAATAATGTGTCAATATATTTCGTTTGACACAAAGCCATTCCACCATCAACTTGCATAAATTGAATGCCCAAATAGTGATGCAAATGCCCCAAATCAGACATCTCAAATGAGGCATGCAAATCAGCCTTGAAATCAGCAATATGCTTCTCAAGAGGACCAGTGAGCAGCATGTCGTCTACATAGACAACAATGATCAGAAGCACATCATTAGCACGCTTAACATATAAGGTGCTTTCAGTTGGACTGTTCTCAAAACCATGTGCAATCAGATAGGCATGTATTTTCTCATACCAAGCACGTGGTGCTTGCTTTAAACCATATAACGCCTTCTTTAACCTGCACACCTGGTTTTCATGCCCTTTCTGCACAAAGCCACGGGGCTGAAAAACATACACTTCTTCATGCAAGTCACCATTCAGAAATGCTGTTTTAATGTCCAACTGATGTACATTCCAACCATGATGGGCTGCAAGTGCACAAATGCTCTGAACAGTAGTCATACGGCATGTAGGTGCAAAGGTCTCATCAAAATCAATGCCTCTTTCTTGCGCATAACCCTTTGCAACAAGCCTAGCCTTATACCTATCAATTGTACCATCAGGTTTACGCTTCAGCTTGTATACCCACTTAGTGCCAATGGCCTTCTCGCCAGCAGGCAAGTCACATAAAGACCATGTACCATTCTTCATTATAGCATCATATTCAGATTGCATAGAAGCCATCCAATTTTCTGAATTTTGTGCTTTATCAAAAGAAACAGGCTCATTCTCATCACAGAGACTAGATGCAGCCATAGCATAGCAATCTGATGCAAAGGAGGTACTATGAGAGCCTGAACGAGTACGATATGACAAAGGTGCATCTAATTTGCTGTCCTGCAAAGTCTGCACCAGCCATTTTGGCATAGTTTTTGCCTGTTCAATATCAGCTCTCTCATCAACAAGTGCACCATGTAAATCTGCATCAGAAATGGAATGATCTGCATCATCATATAAAACCTGCAAAGGCTGACAAGTTGCCTCATTAGGACCAGCGCTAGCCTGTCCACCTGTAAAAAGAGGCATCAAAGTATCATACATGTCTTTGGAGCTAACAGATGTCTCCTTAGTACATGAAAGCAATGGCTGAATAGCATCTTCCACAAAGACAACATCACGGCTAACCAGAATGCATTTAGTCTGTGGATGATACAGACGATAGCCTTTACTTTCAGAACTGTACCCAACAAAAATACATTTTACTGCCTTATCATCCAATTTTATGCGATGTTGTTCAGGCACTAATGCATATGCCAAACAACCAAAAACACGCAGATGAGCAACAGATTGCTTGCGGTCATGCCAAGCCTCATATGGAGTGATGGAATGCAACGCTTTGGTGGGAAACCTGTTCAGTACATATGCTGCACACATGACAGCCTCAAGCCAGAAACTATGTGGTAAAGCCTGACTTTTGACCATGCACCTCGCCATCTCCATGAGTGACCTGTTCTTTCGTTCAGCAACTCCATTCTGTTGAGGTGTATACGGCACTGTACACTGGTGTTTTATCCCACGTTCAACCAGAAATGCATTAAAATCTGAAGACATATATTCCCCCCCTCGATCAGAACGGAGGGTGCCCATTTTACATGCTGACAGATTTTCAGCCAAAACCAAAAACTGTTTGAAGCACATGAACACTTCGGACTTTGCTTTGAGTGGATATACCCATGCATGCCTGGAAAGATCATCAATGAAAGTCACGAAGTAAAGGTAATTTCCAAAAGAGGGTGTCTGCATACGACCACAGACATCACTATGTACAAGCTGCAATTTCTGCATAGCCCGAACTGAACCATCTTTTGGAAAGGAAGAACGCTGCATTTTGCCCAAAATACAGCCTTCACAAACATGTTTTCCAGGTGCCTCAAGTTTGGGCAAAGAGGACACCATTTCAGATTTCTGCAGCGCGTAACAAACTAGCAAAATTCAGATGACCAAAGCATGCATGCCAAAGCTTTGCATCTAACATAGCCTGAGAATCATGAACTGCACATGCCGAATCATTCACAGATCTTTCATAGTCTATGAGCTTATACAGCCCACGACATAAAATGCCAGAAGCAATAATCACATTGCCATTTGAGAGATCATGGACTGTACACCTGTCATCAACGAATTTCACAACCAAGCCAATCTTGGCTAATGCAGAAACTGATAACAGGTTCTTTTTTATCCCTGGCACAAATAAAGCATCTGACAAAGTGAAAGAACTACCATCAGCAGTAGTCAGAATGATCTTACCAACTCCCATGACAGGATAAGAGGAGTTATTGGCGCATGTGACAGTATTCCTTGTAGGGGCAGGCTCGAGTGAAGAGAAGAAACTACGCTGCGAGGTAATATGTTTGGTCGCCCCACTGTCAAAGTACCAAATATCTGAGTCTACTGCAGACATGCACTGATCATGAGAAGATGGGTCAAAACTGCAGACAATAGTAAACGCCCATTCTTCTTCCTGCACAAGATTTGCAGACTCTATTTTTGGTGTAGAGGCCTCTGCAACAACCATTCCAGCCTCTTTCTTCTTTGCCTCTTTAGCAGCCAGTTTTGGACAGTTCTTTATAATATGATCATTTCCTTTATAGTACTTGCAGAACAATTTCTGCTTTTCTGATTTCTTCTCATCTTTATCCTGGTTCTTCGATTGTGCAGCATTTGCAGATTTCTGCTTACTAGTAGAAGAGCTCCATTTTCCTTTGCCCTTCTGACTAGCCAGGAAAGCTTGATCTGCAACACGCATAATGGACCTGTTCTGCCTAGACTGATCTTCTTGCAACAGAACAGAGACTAATTCCTCAAATGACAAGGCATTCGGATTGCCTTTCATCATCAATCGAAGAGTAGAGGCAAAACTCTAATATGAATCAGGAAGGCCATTCAGAACGGTCTGCACAAGTGAGCTATCTGGTATAACCTCATCAGCAGAAATCAATTGTTCCTTCAGGTCTTTGATCTTTGTAAGAAAATTGTCCATCAAATCACCTTCATTCATGTGCTCACTCTCCAACTGTTTTCGGAGGTAAGCAACACGAGCCTCATTCCTAGCCTGGTACAAAGTGGTAAGTGTATCCCAAGCATCCTTTGCTGTTCTGCAAGAGCGAATATGAGGAATAATGGCACGTTTGACAGACAAAGCTATCAATGCATGTGCCTGGGCATCTCTGCCATCCCAATGAATCTGCTCTGCAGTAGGTGCAACAGAAACAACAGCACGAACAGGAATCTGTGGAATATCATCTTCGACACCATCTTCATCAGCTCCAACACCTGTATTTGCAGTACCTGTCGTTACAGGTGTAACAGGACGTCTTTCAATACCCTGCACAATGTTCCACAATCCTTTTGCAACCAGTACATGTCACATCATATAAGCCCATAATGGGTAGTTGGTACCATCCAACTTATCCTCAACAGCCAACATACGGAATACATCACTGCTTTCAGCCATGGCCGGTGACTAAAATATCTTGATGCAAAAAATTGACTGTATCTCAAAAAGTTGAATAGAACTGCCCAGACGAGTTCTGCTAGACCTGTAGCAGACTTCGAGACGCTTAAACTGGCGAACAAAAACTGGTATATACCTTTGGCACAAAAGGATGAAATAGCCTGCATAAGCACTGCGATAGTGCGTTCGGAGGCCGAAACGAGCTCAGATTGCGATTTCGGCACCACAAAGCGAAGATGTTTTGATCTCGGAAACACCCTAAGTATGCTCACCAAATTTTGTGCGAATCTGAGACTGCAAACGTAGGAGTGTCGACGGCACCCTAGAAGAAGCAACGACCTGCTCTGATACCAATTGTTGGAGTTAGACGTCTGCGGAAGCATGCGAACAACACAAGGAAGAAGAAGAAGCTTGGAGCACAACACACAAGACTGAATGTATTACTAGAGAATGTACAAAGATAAGTAGCCCATTAGGGCTATAGGTGTATATACAAGCCGGGGGAAAAAAACCTCCTAAAGAGGGAAAAAAGTGCCCCGGCGGTCCTAGAGTGTTCACACACATCACTACCTAAATATATCAACATTGTTGATTATTAATAAGAGGTTTTGGCCGTGGGATTGGTGTGGTCGCAACAGGGTGTTTGCCTTTTCGCACCCACACTTGTTTCAACGGTTGAGACATTTTGCTTTGCACGTTTTTTTGGCCTCCAGTATAGGTAGTACTCTGCTCCTTCTGTATTTGATCTACCTTTGGTTGCTGCATCCCTCTGGCCTTTGGAAAAGTAGGGAGTTCCATCTTATCCTTGATTCCGTTGTTGAGACAATCCTCTTTCTGCATCATACAGTTTTGGACAAGAATAGCATTGTCAACTTCATGTGCACCCCTAGAAGGACCAGGAGTTTGTGCCTTACCTAGTTCCTTGAGTGCCTCATTTTCCAATTCAACTGTAATTCGGCTATGATTTACCCATACCTGAAGAAGCCCACTTCTTAGGTTTAGGTTGACTGCATGATCATAGATCCATTCCTGACCCAAGACAAGAGGTTCAGTGAGGTCCTCATCTTGACACACTAGTACTTTGAGTGTCATTACTTCGTCTTGAATGTAGAGGGGAAGTTCCATCTCGCCCATGCAAGGGGTTTCCACACCTCCCAATCCTATGAGATATGCTTCTATAGGATTGACAATTAATTTCAACTTTTGACAGTAAGAAAATTTAACAGCACTATTGGCTGCACCTGAGTCAATCAAGGCTCTTACAGTCCTTGCACCCTTTCCTTGTCCTATCTCTAAGGTTATAAAAGGACGTCGATCAATTATCCTATGAGAGCTAATATCTGAAACTTCACACATAGCCACATGATATCCTTGATCTACATATGCATCTGTCCTAGGTTGCTCTCTACCCTATCTTCTCAACTTCATTCTCGGGATGCGTTCCAATGCTTCTGCTTGAGCTTCTTCTCAAATTTTTCTTTCTTCTTCTTTGCATTTCTTAGTAGTGTTGAGTCGATTTAGCATCTCTTCCGTCAGAGGTTCCTGATATAACTTGACTCTACATCCGCTTATGTAGCTCAGGAGAATATCGCCTTCTAATGTGGCTAGTTGCAATGCTCCACTTGTTGAGATTCTATTAATGATCATGGGACCGTAGCCTCTCTTCTCTAGTTTCCTCGCATGTTGTTTCAAAGTGTAGAATAGTACTAGGTTGCCTGCCTTCAAACCTTTATCCTTAATGTGGGCATCAAAGTATGCCTTCTGTCGTTTCTTAGCTGCATATATCCCTGCAGCCGCCCTCAGTCTTGTTTCTCCTAATCGTTCAAGGTCAAAAAGTCTAGAGGAGAGTTCATGACCTGTCCATTCATGCTCTTGTGCTACTTTCAATGTAGGTATTAAGAAGTCCAACGGTAGCACTGCATTTTGGCCAAATACCATTTGAAAGGGGGTGGCTTGGAGTACCGTTTTGTAGGCGACTCGGTATGCCCAAATAGCATGGTGTAGCTGTTTGTCCCAATCAGAGCGTTTATTGTTCACTAATTTCGTCAGTACATTGCATAAGATCTTATTTGTGCTCTCAGCTTGGCCATTAGCTTGGGGGTGATAGGGGGCAGACTTCTTATGTACTACCAAGAATTCTTGGAGTAGATTTTCAATAACTTCATTCAAGAAGTGAGTGCCTCTGTCATTGACTAGCTCTATAGGTAACCCGTATCTGGTGAACACATTCTCAAATAAGAACTTAGCTGTTGTTTGAGCCTCGTTCTTCGTTGTGGCTTTTACCTCTACCTACTTGGTTAGATAGTCCGTGGCAACTAGATATACTCAGCATGGGAACCCTTAGCTGGGGGATTAATAGGACCTACAAAGTCTATTCCCCACTTAGAGAATGCACGTCCACCTATCATAGGTTTTAGTGGCATCTCATCTTTGCATATAGGACACTGAGTTCTCTGGAAAACATCACACCGTTTCACATAGGTATGTGCATCCATGTGAAGGGTAGGCCACCACAAGCCTGCAAATAGGATCGCTTTAATCACTCGGTCTGGTCCAAAATGTCCTCCTGCTACACCTTGATGAGCAGTTTCCAAGATCTTGAGATATTCACTCTCATGGACGCATAGTCTGAGGTAACCATCTTTACCACGTTTGTATAGATTATCACCAATGAGTGAGTAATCCAGGGCTTCTTGTTCTAAACTCCTTTTCCTAGCCAGAGTCATGTCTAGAGGGAATGTTTTCATCCTTAGGAAGGATACTAGTGGTTCACTCCAATCTGGCACTATGGACACTTGATAAAGAGTGGCATGTTCCACAGGTGGTTTAGTGCAGCAGATTGTGCATTCCTTGCACAACTTTTGTGTTAGTATATGATCAATGTCTACCCCTCATGATTGTATGCACATTTTGTAAGGCCCCCTTTATGAGGAGAAGCCAAGCGTGCATTACCCAATTGATGGGAATCCCAACTTGAATGTTGGATGAAGGTCATATTGGACCATGTAAGATATTACAAGGAAAGGGAGTTACCAGGGTCCCCAATTGTGGGGTCCGGGGCAGCGGTGAGCAGCCCCAGCTGGGGGGTCCAAGGGGGCCAGCGGGCCCCCTGGCTGGCGGGTCCCACGGGGCCAGCGGCCCCCTGGTGGGGGTCCGGGGGCAGCGCCCCCGGTGCGACGGTAAAGGGAATATTCCATGGAATATTCCCTGTCGGAGTCAAAAATCATTTATATTTGTTAGGTCGGTTCAACCAGTCTAAGCCGTGTATGGCAATTACGCGGGCGGTGGCCGCCCACGCTCTACCGCCCATGTATTGCCGTCCATGGCAGGCCACCCATGATCCTATATATACATGACTTCTGCATTACCTAAGACACCCGAGTTGAGCCAACATACCTCTACCTTGTATCTCCCTATCTAGAGTTGTCTAGATCACCATTTAAGCTCTACCTTGAGAGCGCACGGGTGGACAACGCCATCATCTTTGTACTTGCTGCTAGTAGAAAATTGTTGAGATTCTCCTATATCTGTTATCTTCTCTGCTATTGCTCCTGTGTTATATTGCGTAACTATTGTCTTACATTTTGGACATCAGCTTCCATAGTTGACCAATGCACTCCGAGTCTCCTTAGTGTCTGTAGGGTTCGTTGCTTTGAGTAGTGTTGCTCTAATGCACCTACATGTGCTAATTGCAACCATTTAGCGTACTCATCCTCTTCCACACAACAAGCCAAGATCCCTTGATCTGTTTGCTTGTACATACTTCCTGCCATGATATGGTACTTCTCGGCTTTTACTACCTCCCTATCTTGAGTGTTTATGACTGGGTGGTTAGGCCCGTATGTCAACACTAGCACTAATGGCTTAGCCCACTGAGGTACACCTTCCAAATTAATCAAGTAAGCATCAAGAAGGTCATCTGACACTCCTTGTGGGGCTTCTCCAGATGTGAGCCTAGAGAGATGTTCTGCTCTCAAGTGAGTCTTCCCTTTCCTTACCACAACCTCGAAATCATATTCCATTAGCAAGAGAAACCATCTTACTAATCTACCTGTATTGCATGGCTTGTTCACGAGATATAACAGTGCCTGATGGTCAGTAAAAAATTTAAACTTATTTGCAAGCAAGTAATGTCTAAACTTTTTAACCGCATATACCATACCTAGTCCTTCTCTCTCAGTAGTGGTATAATTTCGTTCAGCTGCATTCAATTGTCTACTAGCATAGGCAATTGGAAGATCCATATTACCTTCACCGGTAGGTTGCGCGAGTACACACCCAATAGCATAATTGGATGCATCTACATGAACATGAAAAGGCTTATTCCAATCTGGTGTGGTCAAGATTGGTGCTGAACATAATCGCCATTTAAGCTCATTGAAGGAATTCTCACATTCATCAGTCCACTCAAAGTTAGTCAAAAGTCCATACAGAGGCTTTGCTATGATGGCATACATGTGTATAAACCGTCGGTAATAACCACAATGCCCCATGATAGCTTGTACTTCCTTGACGTTCTTTGGCTTAGGTAGTTCTGCAATGGCTCTCACTTTTTCCTCGTCCGTAGATATGCCATTCTTTGACACTATGTGTCCTAGAATCTTGCCTTGCCTGACCATGAAAACACACTTTTCTAGGTTCAGGCAGACTTGATATTCTCTACATTTGTCAAAGATTTGTCTGAGTTCAAGAATATGGGTTTGTCTAATGTTGGAATGAGCACAAAGATCATCAACATAGACTTCTAAGTTCTTCCTTAGGAACTCTTTAAATACATGGCACATCAGCCTCTAGAAGGTAGCAGGTGCATTGGTAAGCCCAAATGGCATTACTCTAAAGGCAAATATGCCCCATTAAGTGGCAAAAGCCGTCTTATGCTGATCTTATGGAGCTATGGCTACTTGATTGTAGCCCGAAAATCCATCAAGGAAGTTGTACACTTCCTTGCCTGCTACTCTTTCTAAGAGATGCTCTGTGATAGGAAGCAGATAGTTATCTCGAATTGTGGCTGCATTGACCTTCTTCAAGTTAATGCATACATGCAGCTTCCCATTTTTCTTGGGCACCACTACGATGGGGGATACCCACTCAGTGTGCTCAATTTCATAGATGAATCGAGCTTCAACCAGTCTATCTATCTCCTCTTTGATCTTAGCAGCATAATTATCATTATATGTGTATGGCTTTTGCTTAGAAGGTTTGGCATATGAGGTCATGGGGATAGTGTGTGAGCATATGTCAGGGTCCACACCTTTCAAATCCTTGTAACTCCAAGCGAATACATCTCTGTATTCTCTTAGCAAGGCTATCAATTCGTGCTCTTCGTCTTCCGGCAAGTCATGGCCTATGTACGTGCATCTCTCTTCTCCTTCTTCCATGGCTACCACTATTTTCTTGGTGGTTTCTTTGTTATCATAGGCCTCCCTTGATTGTGCCTCTCGTTTAGGCATTCCTATCATGACTCTCCTGTCATCTATCTCATACTTCTTAAAATTTTCTGGGACCTCAAAGAAAGATTCTTCCTCTTCTAGTGTGACTTCTCTCTTCTTTCTTTTCTTTCCTTCTTCCTTCGGGGTCACATGTGTGGCTAGCCTTACATCATTTGTAAGCTCTCCGTGCCTCTGGGGTTGAAATTCTACTTCATAGAAGTATTCTTCATCTGATGCAAAAGGTGGGTCCATAATGATTGACTCTAGATCGGAGTCACTTGCATCCTCAAATGCATCATGGCTAGGTTCACACTCTTCTAACACTGCCTCTCCCATGATTGGCTCTATGGAGAAGACTGAAATGTCATAGCCATCTTCATCACAGTGAGGTGTCCATTGTTCTTCATTGATGGCTACATCCATTGTTGCTAGGATTTCTGCCCAGTTGTGGGGTTCAAATTCTTCATCAAGAAAGACTACAGGTGCATAGGCTGGGTCTTGAATTGATCTATTTGTTTCTTTTGCACCTATCTCTCTGGCTTTTTCTCTCTTCTCTTCTTCTACTGCTACTTTACACATCCATAAGTGGGTGTCTTCATGCATCCATGAGGATCCTGATCCTATGGAATGCACTGATTCCGTATCATCTTTGGCTCTATGGATGGGATTCCATTGGATAGGAGGGACATCTCTATGAGAGTAATCTTTGAGATTCACTTTGGTCGTAACACCTAAGTGTTGCAGGTACAAGGAATTGGTTCCCCAGTCCTGTACCACTTGCAACTGTTGCATAAAGGGTCATCCCAAGATCATTTCATAGGCATGATTTTTGCTAAAATCACATATAGCAAATGTATGCTCAAATTCAACACCACATGTGGTGAGGGTTATTCCTTCTAACAGCCCTAAGGGTCTCTCTATGTGACCATCGGCCATTTGCAATTTCATCCTCGTGGGCCTGAGTGCTGGCTTGCCCCAACGCTTCCATAGGGAAGTGGTAGCAATTGCAACTCCTGCACCTGAGTCTAGAATGGCCTTGGTGGTGTATCCTTGATGGGTGATAGGAAGATATGTGTTTCCCTCTGCCCTCACTCATGTCTCCTATCTTGTCCAAGGGTATTTCTAGCACTGTTCTCTGGGATCCTACCTGAGAACAAGGTTTTGCTATCTCTGGTACTTGTTTGGCTACATGTTTCCATAACTCTGGCCTTACTTTGAGTAGTTCTTCTAAGGTGAGGTTGCACTGTACTTTAGTGTTTTTCACTACCTCTATGTTCCTAGGTATGACTGAGTCCTCATTTCGTACCATGACCGTGGGTGCTCTCATACAAGTAGACGTAGCTTCCCATGGGCTTGTGAAGTGGGGTAATTCTTGTAGAGAGTTAGACTCAAAGTCTAATATTTCCTGAGATTGGGTGCTCACGTGCTCCTCATAAATGGATGGGATGTCTTGTGGGAATTGGTCGTGTGCATCATCCACAAGTTCAATGGGAGGAGGGACTTCACTTTCTTTAGCCCATTTGTCTTCTTGAATCTCACGTAGGAATTCTGGTGTGAACCGATTCATAGAAGATGATGTGTCTGGCTCCGTAGAGTTAGGCACATAGGCTTCTTGGGTAGGAAGACCTACTCTTTCACTTGCCTTGTCCTTGTGTTGAGAGGCGGGTTCCTTTTCTGATTGTGCAATTAGCCTCTCTATTCTTTCTAATAGTGGCAACTACATCTTAGCTGAACTAGAGATGTTGAAGAGGCGACTAGCTTCAAACATGGTTTGAGCCAATTCCACCATTTTGGCACAGATTTTGGTTCGTTCAAGCTCTAGTTCCGCTCTAGGGTAACATTTTTCATGATCAGTTACGTTTGGCCCTTCTTGGATTCTCGCCTGATATGCTTTGAGCATCATATTTAGGTCCTCAGGAGTGGGATTGACTAGGACTGATCCTACTCTAGGGGGTGGTGGGATTAGGTGAGGCAGGTCGGAAGGTGGCGGGTCGGATGGAGTTGGGAATGGTGGAGGTGGGGTAGTGTGAGAGGGAGTTTGAGATGTGAGTTTGGTTATCCTGGCTCTCGTTTCTCTTAGGCTTTCCTCAAGTTCACTCATTTTCTTTGCCCATTGCCTTTTCATTCTTTCACGACTATCTCTCCAAGCTCTAGTCCTCTTCTTTGTCATGCTCTCCGTTTCACTAACATCTGAGCTCTTTTCCTAGCCTAAACTTTCGTTCTGTTGCAAGGCTTGGGCTCTAGTGATCACTTGCACTGGTGTAGTGGACGTCACACTTCCTGTGGAGTCTACAACTAACCCAACGACATTGATAGGAGTGATTTTCGACATATTATTAGGATTCTTTGGGCAGTATCGTAAGAGATGCTCCTTTCCACACTCATGGCAATAGCCCTGGATCGTCACTAACTGGGGTTGTGTAGGTGGAGGCAAGGGACAATCACGAATGAGATGATCTCCCTGACATCTGTAGCATGGTTCTTTAGGAATTGGGGGTCTTACTTGCCTAGGTTGAGGTCTACAGTTGGGGTTTCTGTACATGACATTAGCATACTCTGGCTCCCAATTAGGTTCACTCGGTTCCTCACTGTAGTAGAACTCGCCATGTTCAGGAGACTTATGTAGTAAGCCTGGGGACTATCAACATGCGTAGAATCAAAGCTATGGTCACTGGGATCACTTTCTAAAATTAATGGTGTTACTGGGACTATAGCTCTATTCAGGTTTTCTTCTGCAACTGCATACTTTACCGGGATCACATTAGTAGGAGCAGGTGGTTGTTGTGCTAGTGCTGGCTGAGGTCTCAGTTGGGCCTGATATTGAGGTTGGTAATTTTGTTGAGGCCTAGTATACTGTATTTTTCTCAGGACACACTTGTAGGGACCTCACAAATCACTAATTGTTTGATAAGTATGCCAAAAATTACCCCAAAAACATGCAAGAGAAAACCCTAGAAATTTGGCCGAAAAAGCCTATCAATCGTGATCGACAGCTCTGTCAATCGCGATTGACAAAGGTGTCCGTCGGGCTTGTTGGTCGCGATCGACACGTCAGTCGCGATTGACAGTGTCAATCGTGATCAACAGAGTCGGTCGCGGATCTTGTCAATTGCGATCGATGGTGTCAATCACGATTGACACATTTTTTGGGATTTTTGCCGTAATTTCAGTCGATCGGGGATGTGTCCGTCGCGATGGACACATGGCAATGCAAAAAATTCAATCAATCGTCAAAATTCAGTCGGTTGCAATCGACGGTGTCAATCGCGACTGACAGAGGTGTCGGTTGTGGCTGTCGATCACGATCGATGGTGTCAGTCGCGATTGACAGGGTCAGTCGGTCGTTTCTGTCGATCGCGATCGACAAAATCTATCGATCGTGGCTGTCAATCGTGATCGATGGTGTCGGTCGCGATTGACAGAAAAACACAGAATTTTTTAGTTTTGTTTAGTGATTTGGAATGTGCTCATCATGTAGATTATGGTGGTGCACTTTGTTTTACCAAATGGGTGATTTTTCTGTCGATCGCGATCGACAGAGGTCTGCGACACAGAGACAGTTTCGAGCTCGTTCGTACCTGCGCGAGGTGCTGGGGAGGATGGAACAGCCAATACCTGCAAGAAACTCACAAAACATGCAAAAAAGAAATGCACACAATTCGCTCTCTTGCTCTCTCTCACAAGTGGAATGAAGGAAATGGAAGGAAGAAGGTGATATGATAAAAAAACTGAAATTCTTCACGATGATGGAGATGGAGATCGGACATGGAGAGGATGATGATGGTGATGATGATGGTAAGGTAAGAAAGAGAAAAATAAGAAAAGTAAAGAAATTACCCACAATGCCAACGTCTCAACTCTATGTCTTACCATCACACGCTCATCCTCAAAGCTCCATCCCTGGCAACGGTGCCAAAATTTGGTGTAGCTCAGTGATGAGTAGCACCTCCTTGAATGTCAATCCGGGAAGACGTGAGGATGGTATGATGACCTCGAGCAAGTGAAGGCACAAGTGCGTGAGTGAGAAGCACACAAACATGCACACACATACACACACACACGCACACAAGGTAGGACAAAGAGAGAGAAGCAATGGAGTTCTTAGATTACTTTCAATAAGCTCATACAAGTTCAATTCAGTTACAAGCTAACCCCAAAAATGAGCTCTCTAGCTCTATTTATAGTTTTTGACTAGGTTTTGGCCGTGTCCAAACCTAGTGTCCGGCCTAGTTAAAAATTAGGTTCTAGGGCCTATTTGAAGACTCAAACGAAGTCTAAAAATTATGAAAATTGGTAGGTAGCTACTTCGAATGCTCCTCAAGCTCAAGGACTCCTTGGCTTGCACAAAATGGAGCTACAAAAATATGAAATGGTACCTACAATGGCTTTTAGTGATGAAAATCACTATTGTTGTAGGGATTTCTTCTAACAATTCGACATACACATCTTCGAGCTCCCTACTTGCTCCTTCTCCTTGTGTGTCCACCTCTTTGATACGCTTTAGTTTCCTGAAAAAATAATGGCCTACTTGCCAGATCGTCGTTGACTACTTTGTCTGCTTGTGCCTTCTCTGTGCTCTGACTCCCTTCGTAAGATTCCTTGCCTTGTGAGTCCTTCAGTTCCTTGACTACTGCTAACAGCCTTGCTTTCCACCTCTATCTATTCCTCTCGCTCTTTCTCTACCTACAACATTTGCTTGGGAAGAGCTGCCTTCATCTTCATTCTTCTTATTCTTTGACTTTTCCTTGAACTTAGCTTTATTAGAACATAAGGAAGAAGTTTGATTACCTCTTGAGGACTCACCACCTTTGCTAATCTTTGCTTCATGAGTGAAGAGTTGGCCCATGAGTGCGTTCAGGTCGGGTACATGCATATCCATGTACAAATCCATGGATGTTGTGAAGGACTCCACTTATCATCTGCTTTGATTCCATTTAGGATTTGTCTAATGATTAATTTTTCCTCTTCAATTACCTTTTCAATGCTTCCAAGTTGATCTTAAATCTCCTTCATCTTTGTGACATAATGAGTCACACTTTGCTTTGGGTTTTTCTTCATTGTTGTGAACTCCATCCACAATCAATTCTTCCTTGCTCGAGTGTTGGCGGAGAAGAAAGAAGCAAGCTCATTCCAAGTCTCTCTTGATGTCTTGCATCCCTTGACATGAGGTAAAAGAAAATCAAAAATTGAGTTTAAAATATAGGACCTTGCAAGTGCATCCTTTGAACACCAATTTGAAAGTCTTTCCTCTTCTTCATGTGATGGTTGCCCTCTATTCCTCATGGTCAGCATAGCTTCATGTCTAGACGTGTCAATTTGTCAAATAGACAACTTGTCCAGACGTATATCCAAATAGACTCCTCCCTTGAAGATAAGCCTCCATCCTTAGAGACCATGGTGGGTAGTTTTCCCTATCCAATTTTTCAATTGTTGATGGAAATCCATCTCCCATGTTGATTGAATATGCTTTGATACCACTGTAAAGAGAGATGGTGGATGCAATCCGAAGATGAGTTGGTGTTGCTACAACCAGCTTCACATCAGCCAACAAAGACTTCAGAGTTGGTTAGTAGAACTTTTGAGCTTCCTAAATCCACAAAAAAGTCATCCCACTCTTTTGGAACAATTATCTCAAAAGTTTGATTCAAGATAGAATAGTTGCAAAATGACTAGCTCCCAAAACTTGCTATTTTTGTACATACACTTGCTGGAAAACATGAACAATGCTCTCAACCTGGTAGGAATTAGAAACATTCCTTTTGTACATAGCAAATAGATGTATATAGCTTGCTAATCCAAGTTAAAAAACTTAAATTGATCAACTGAGCATTGAGAACAAGCAAAATCTAGAACACTCCCACCATTTTTGGGGCTCTGTAGAGATTCGACTACTGCGTAGAACAACACAAATTTCTCACAAACGGTAAATCCAATGACCATTGAATTTTGTGACATGAATTAGACTTAATGATCAATCAAATGCACTTTAAAACTCTGAAAAAGGTTACATATAGCCTGAGATATGAGCTTTTAAAGTGACTATTCTGAGTGAGTATAACAAAGAATAAAAGAGAGAAGAAGTAAATGATGAATGCATAGATTCACATATAATTACAATCACATTGGAAATGAATACTTGCACAATGGGAGTAGAATGATAGAGCTATGGGGTAAGGTATTCAATCTCTACAAGTGAACATGAAGTGGGTAGGAATCAAGCTCACTAATGGCGACTTCCTTCTTGCTCTTTCTACAGCTACTTTTGGAGGTAGTTTTGAATTTGAATTCAAATAAATTATCCGAAAAGTAATGCTATAATCCATTCTTTCTTTCAAAATTACAAGAGATAAAATATACTCTTTTACAAAAGGTGTTGATATGTCTACACATATGACTACAAATGAACATAAATCAAATCATATCAAGCATGTAGGCTTGGGTAAAATGCACAAACAATCAAGCTCATCTAGGTCATAGACAAATTCTAACAGTGCTTCTTCAGTCTCAGATCATATTGGAGCAAATTTTTCCTTTGTGTCAATTGTTTGCTTATGCACTAACTTTTCTCTTAGGCCTCCTCTAAGAAATCAACTTTTCTCTTGTCAGAGTCCCACTTGATCCGCTGATCCAATATGCAGATTGAGTTCTTGCCATGTTAGCGTCAGAAAGGGACACTCCACATGTTTTCTCTTCTTACATTTGTTTATATTATCTTCCTTGTCATCATCTAAGAGAGTAAAATCTCTCTCTCCCTCCCTCTCTCTCTCTCCCCCTCTCCCTCCCTCCCCCCCTCTCTCTCTCTCTCTCTCTCTCTATATATATATATATATATATATATATATATATATATATATATATATATATATATATATATATATATATATATATATATATATATATATATATATATATACCCCCTTTTGTCTACAAAAGCCGACATCTTTATGTGTGTTGCTAGCTCTCTCTCTCTCATAGAAGAAGAGATAGAGACATTAAAAAGGAGCATACCTCTTTTATGAACAAGACCCTTTGGGAATCCTACATGTTATCTCCTTGCTATCTTCCTTATAGAGGTCTCTGTCTATCTCAATGTGTGTCTCTTGTTGCTCACCTATAGAGGAACTATCTATATGCTCTTGTCTCTGTCCTATACATGATCTCTCTCTCTCTCTCTCTCTCTTTCTCTCTCTCTATCTCGCTCTGTCTCCATTCAACCAATCATAGAAGGAATTAGGAATTAGCATCATTCTGAAAAGTCCTCAAGGATATTTTGAAAATTCTGAAATTAGCTACAGTGCCACACAATTTCAAACTTTGCATGCCCTTTCTAATAATATAGAGTTCTTTTATCAATAAAAATAAGTTATCATCACCCACGAAAAATCTAACGTGTGCATGTTCTTCTTAGTTTAAAGTGCTTCAATCTACATAAAAAAGGTGAGCATGCATTGATAAATGTAATAATGATTTAACAAGACACACCATTAGAGACATACACAAAGCAACTTAAATTGAGAAAGACAAACGTTCGACGTGTGTGGAAGTGCCAGAGACACACAAGAAGCACACACAAGGAGCACAAATGCAACAAGACACACAGAGAAGATGGATGGCTAGAATAGCTCTCTCTATTGACAATGAACTAAATTGTAGTATAAGTTGAATAACGTCCCTAAGTACAAAGTACCAACACATATGAGTGTATCAAGTATTTGGTAACATGGGAAAAAACATCTAACAAGCACTAGAGTAAAAAGTGCCCATGTACAGGGAAAAAGGTTCACATCAAAGCTTCTCAAGGAACACATGATTTTAACAAACCCTCCTGCAGAAAATGATGTGAACACATATACGGAGTGACACATTAGCCCCCACATGGTAATAAGCTTTAATATTTTCAAAAAGCTTCAAACTTTTCCCATGAAAGAGCTTTGGTGAACATATCTGCCACATTATCTTGTGTAGGCACATATACCAAATCAATATCTCTTGCATGCAGGTGCTCTCTCACATAGTGATAATGCACCTCAATATGTTTGTTCCATGCATGAAACATTGGGTTTCACGCAATAGCCAATGTACTCTGACTATTAGTGAGAATATGCATAGTAGCATCATTCTCCATGCAAAGATCCATCAATAGGCATCTCAACCATATACACTCCAATGTAGCTATGAAAATTGCCCTACACAGCTTCAAAAATCCATGTCACTATTGTAGGTTTCTTCTTACTCAACCAAGATATGCATGAGTCTCCAAGGAAAAAGCAATTACCACTAGTGGACATGCAAGTATAATAACAACTAGCCCAATCAGTATCTGGAAAAGCATGCAAGCATGGTTGAATATCTCTTCCATAAAAAATACCTAAACTCAAAGTGCCTTTGAGATATAAAGACACACATTTCACCATTTTCCACTTCTTAGTGCCAGGGATATGCATGAATCGACTCAACTTGGAAATTGCATATTGTATATCTAGCCTTGTGTTGCATGCAGATATAAGACATCCCACAACTTGCTGATAAAGAGAAGTGTCAAATGCATGAGTGGAATCCTCAACTCAAAACCTAAATCTTGTCTCAATTGGCATGGAGACTGACTTGCAATCCTCAAACTCAAAACATTGAAGTAGTTTTTCAACATACTTTGCTTGATGCATAACGATTCTCCCCTCAATGGATACAAATTGGATGCTAAGATAAGTGACATCGAAAGTATGCTAAAAATAATCCATGTGAATATCAAGTTTTGCATCACATGACCTAGTCAAGAGTATGTCATCACCATAAAGAACAAGCACTGTATGATCAGCCCCATCTTTGCATACATAGAGCATGCTTTCAATTGGACTACATGTGAAGCCAAGAGCAATCAAGTGCTTATGGATTTTGTCATATCACACACATGGAGCTCGCTTGAGATCATACAAGGCTTTATGCAAGCAACAGACCATATGATGTTTCCTTTTCATGGAAAATCCAGGAGGTTGCTTCACATAGATCTCTTCTTGCAAATGGCCATCCAAGAAAGTTGTTTTCATGTCAAACTCATGTACTCTAAAATCTCATTGGATAGCCAATGCAACCATAGTATGAATAGTAGTCATGCATGAAGTAGGTGCAAAAGTTTCCTCATATTCAGTGCCATATTGCTGCATATATCCTTTGGCAACGATCTAGCTTTGTAGCGATCAATGCAACCATCGGGCTTTCTCTTAATCTTGTAAACCCACTTTGTACCAATGGCATTTTTCCCTTTTTGACAATTCACGTAACTCCGAAGTACCATGCCTATGTATGGAATCCATTTATGATTGCATAGTGCTCATCCAATGTGGATTGTCACATGCATTTTCATACTTAATTGGTTCTTCATTACATGTTGTTGCAATAAGAGAATAATCCACAAAATTACTTGATACATGGTGAGAGCTTAATCTTGTTCCACCAAGTAAAGGTGCACTCAATTTGATGTTTCCCTCCAAAGTTTGTTTCAACCACTTTGGCATACTTTTTGCACTCTTGATAGACATGTGTTGATTATGGAATACATCATCATGTATATCATGATTGGGCTGAATTTCATCCTCGTTTTCAGCCATATTTTGATGCAAATGTTCAGACATATGTGGTTGGAAATATTCAATAATTTTGACAATTCTTGGCTAAAAATATTCATCCATGTTTGGCTAGAAATTCTTTGCATTTTCATCTCTACTTGGATAGAATTTCAAACACATCGTATGAGCTAATTGTTGGTTGTTTTCTGCACTTAAGTAGAGGGAAAATGACTGAATTTTTAGCAAATACCACATCTCGACTCATAGTAATTGTGTTCGTCAATGGATGGTACAAATGATACCCCTTACTTTCAGCACTATAACCAAAAAATATACATTTCTTTGCCTTTTCATCAAGTTTGTGAAGTTGTTGTGATGGCACAAGAGCATATGTCAAACAATCAAACACATGCATATGACTAACACTAGGCTTATGCCCATTCCAAGCCTCATAAGAAGTAATGACTCTCAATGCTTTTGTAGGGTAGCGATTCAACACATAGTTTGCACACATGACTGCTTCCATCCAAAACTTATCAAGAAGGTGCTTTCCTTTAACCATACATCATGCCATTTCAAGGAGAGTTCTATTTTTACGTTCAACAACAGCATTTTGCTAAGGTGTATATGGCACCGTACATTGGTGTGAAACACCTATTTCACATAGAAAAGCATTAAACTCATGTGACATGTATTCACCACCATGATCTATGTAGAGTCAAAAGCTTGTTTGAAAAAAAAAATTCAAACATAGCTAAAAATGCTTTGAAGCAAGAAAAATAACTCATTTTTTGCTTTCATAGGATACAATCATGTATGGTGAGTAGCATCATCAATAAAGGTAAAGAAAATATACATGCTTCCCAAAAGATGGAGTCTTGAGAGGACCACTGTTGGGAATTGAACTCACAACCTCCCGGTTAGGAGTGCGATGGGCTGACCACTTGCCCCAAAAGCCATGGTTGAGGATTGATTCCTAATCCTCTCTCTTAAGGCGTGGTTCAACCATCTCCTACTAGGATTATGTGACATTCCTTCCCCCTTAGACTGAGCATTGTCCTCAATGCTCACTTGTGGACCCTTCTAACTCTTGGACCCACTTTCCATGCATGAGTGCTTCCAGCAACCTCAAACTCCAGCACATGGACCAAATTTGGACCTATCCCACCCTCTCTGGGTGCCCAAATGCCCATGCGCCTTCATCCAAGGCCAGTTTCATACTCACCACAGATAAGCGCTTTTTCCAAGTGCCCACGAATGAGGCGCGAACCTCCATCTCGCCCAATTTCTCAACTAGGCTTCGATACCAATGTTGGGAATTGAACTCACAACCTCCCGGTTAGGAGTGCGATGGGCTAACCACTTGCCCCAAAAGCCATGGTTGAGGATTACTTCCTAATCCTCTCTCTTAAGGCATGGTTCAAGCATCTCCTACTAGGATTATGTGACAACCACATACATCACTATGAACAAGCTGCAATTTGCTTGTAGTGTGTGTAAGACTATCTTTTGGGAAAGAAGCTTGATGCATTTTACCAAGAATAAAACCTTCACATGCGTGCTTTTAAATGGATTCGAGTGTTGGCAATCCAATAATCATGTCCTTCCTTGCAAATGAAGCAAACTATTGAAGCTCAAGTGACCAAAATGAGCATGCCAAAGCTCCATTTGAGCCATGGAAGATGTGTGAGCAACCAAGGCATTCGAGGAAGCCCCCTTGTATGTATCTGTGTGATACAAACCATCACATAATATATCAAACATCACAATAATATCACCATTGTTGAAATCATGAACCATAAACTTATCATCAACAAAGTATACATGAAGTACAACTTTGGCAATAAATGGAACTGAAATTAAGTTCTTCTTGATACTCAGTACATACAATGCATTTTTCAAGAGAATCACACCTCCATTTGCAGCCATAAGCTCAATTTCTCCTACTCCAAGGATAGGATAAGAGGCATTGTTTGCACATACCACATGTCCTCCTTTGGGAGCATCTTTCAAAAATGCAAAAAACCTTTTGCATGAAGTTATGTGCTTTGAAGAACCACTATCAAAGAACCAATCCAAATCAGCCTCATTCACAACCATACAATCAAAATGCAAAGATGCATCATAATGGCATGTAAGAAGACATGCCCAAAAATCTTGAGCCATGTTGGCTTCATCATTCTTTGCATTTGAGGAATTTTTCAGCAATAGACATGCCAAATTCCTTCTTCTTTTCATGGCCCTTAACAAGCTTGCTACACTCACCAATAGTATGACCAACCTTTCAACAATATTTTTAACTCTTCTTCTTTTGCAGATCAGCATCATTAGAGGAATGAGTGGAAGAGGAAGGTTGAGGCTTTGATTTTGATGAACCCAAAGCTAAACCATACTTGCTCTTCCCTTTTCATGAGATAGCAAGTGCTTGCATTTCCTCAATCAAACCACTCTTAATCACTCTAGATTGCTCTTCTTGCAAAAGAAGAGTCACAACCTCATCAAATGCATACATATTGGGATTCCCCTGTGCAATGAAATATGATTTAGTGGCACATCTTTGAAAAGATTTTGGTAATCCTTTCAACAATGTAGAGATGAGTGATGCATCCGGAATGATCTCATCTATGTTTGTCGATTGCTCTTTCAAGTCCTTGATGCATGTCACATACACATCCACGGAATCATTTTCATCCATACATACATCCTCAAGTTGCTTCCTCAAGTATACACCACATGGTTCATTACACATTGCATACAAAGAAGAAAGAGTATCCCATGCTTGTCTTGATGTACAACATGATCGAATGTGTGGAACTATATAATGCTTCATAAAAAGCACAATCAATGCATGAGCTTGAGCATCTTTTCCATCCCATCTAAGTTGCTCTTACATAGGTTGAGGAGTAACCACTATACTTGAAGAAGAGGCTCCATCCGTGACAGTAGACTGTGAAGGAGAAGAACATGCGGCTCTTCGATCTACATCTTCCACTATGTTCCAAAGTAGTTTTGCAACAAGAACATGCTTCATCATGTCACACCACATTGGAGATTTGGTCCCATCAATCGTATCTTCAGCTTGAAGCATGTCAAACAAATCATTGTTGCCCACCATTTCATTAAAGAACATCAATGTGATAAAATCTTTACTTCGATGAAAGCTAAAATGAATGCTCAAATTCCAACTCACAATCTCTCACTCTGATGGCCATTTTGACTATACGAATGACTTTGAAATGGGGGTAAAACTCTAGTGCTAGGGGAGATTTTTCTTGGCAGTTGAAAATCATTGTTCTATGCTCCAAAGTCAATTTGCATTGTTAAAAGTGTATGTATGTTGTGACGTGAAAAATCAAAACTTGAGAAGGAGTTGAACGTGTTGTGATACCACTATTGGGTGTGCATAGAAGTTAGAAAAGAAGCACACACAAGGAGCACAAACACAGCAAACACATGGAGAAACCGAATGGCTCGAATAGCTCTCTCTATTGACGATGAGCTCAATTGTAGTAAGAGTTGAATAATGTCCCTAAGTACAAAGTACCACCATATATGAGTGTATCAAGTATGTGGTAACATGGGAAAAAACCTCTAGACAACACTAGAGTAAAAAGTGCCCATGTATAAGGAAAAGGTTCACATCAAAGCTACTTGAGGAACACATAAGTGTAACAACAAATGGCTTCTCTAGAGACACTTAGATTATTTGAGACTAGAGAGAGAAAAAGAGATCTTGTAAAGGATAGGGACAAGATCATAGAAATATATCCTCTATAGGTGAGCAACAAGAGACACACATAGAGATAGAGAGAGACCTCTATATGAAAGATAACATGTAGGATTGCCAAAGGGTCTTGTTCATAAAAGAGGTACACTCATTTATTTCTCTATCTCCTCATGCACAAGGCTTATGGCTCTTTTATGCCAAATTCGGACTCCCTCCATTTTATATCTAGTGGGTCTACACTGGTGGATATGGATCTCCTAGAGATAGATACAAAAACTTCTATGGATAAAATAACAATAACTACAACAACAAGTGCCAAGGAGGATATAAAAAAACAAGATATTAAAAAAACTATACAAAAGAACAATCCCAAGAGGAGTCACTCCTACTTATGAATATGACAATGAAGGAAGGTAAATCAAATGATCATGTGTTCTATATTCACTCTGGGTTCTCAAACCATGTAGCATGGATGCAGCATTGCTTTTAGAATTCAAAGATCCAAAGAATAATCATGAGGTGCAAACAAGAGATTATGCAAGGAATTTTGTGGGGAAGATTGGAAATGTAAAGCTTCCAATGGTAATATGAATCTTTTAAGCATAGTTCACTACATACCTAGTATTACTAAGAAAATGATAAGTGTAGGTTATATTGTGGAGAAACGTTTGCACATGAGGTTCACAAAGCATGGAGCCTATGTAGAGGATCCACATCAAGGTTTCAAGAGCATAACAAGGGAGAAAAATAGGTAGATTGCTCACTTTGAACTCTAAGATAGTAGGAACATAGGATTGTTTAATTATCATACTGAAACCCTCTAAGAGTTAGAGGTTTGGCATAAAAGATTGGCTCACACTGGGGAAAGAGTGCTCAAGAAAATCAATAGAAATCAAAGTGTGCTTGGACTACCTAATATTTCAAATCAACATATGGTTTACAAGTTCAATGCATGTCAATTTGGGAAATCTCACAGGAAACCATTCACAAAGAAGAGGTACATACATGGAGACGTTCTAGAGCTTGTCCACATAGATGTTTGGGGACCAAGCAAAGAGCCATCCATCTCAAGGTCAAGGTATTATCTATCATTCATATATTATTGTAGCAGATGGACCATTCTCTATTTTATGAAGCATAAAGATGAATTTTTCTCGTTTATTAAAAATTTTCTACGTCTTATGGAAACTCAAACACATAAAAACCTAAAAATACTAAGGTATCATGGAGGGGATAACACTTCTCCCATGAATATGGTTGCTACTTGCAATTTAGGGAAATTAAGAGAGAGATAACCACTATATAGGCACTTGAACAAAATGGAGTAGTAGAGAGGAAAATAAGGACCATTGTGGAAGGAGCAAGGTCCATGTTGAATGATAAAAAATTACCTAATTACCTATGGGCAGAGGCAGTATCCATTGCCACATACCTCATAAACAAGTTACCCTCAAAAACATTGGATAGTATGACTCCTTATGAAGCTTAGAATGGAAGAAGACCAAGCTTCGATCATTTCAAGATATTTGGGTGCATTAGATATGCATATATACCATCTCAAATGAGAGGTAAAGTTGATCCTAAGCATAGAAGTTTGTCTCTATAGGCTATGATCTTAATCAAAAGGGTTGTAGGCTACATAACCCTAGCACTAAAGGCTTCAAAGTTACTAGATAGGTAGTTTCTTATGAAAAAAAATCTTGGTTTGAAGATGATTGAAGAAAGTTCAAGTTTCCATATGATTTAGAGGAAGATTTTTCCACCATTCTCAAGCAAGGGTATGTTGGAGTTAGACGTCTTCAAAAGCACGTGAACAACACAAAGAAGAAGGAGCTTGGAGCACAACACACAATAATGAATGTATTACCACTAGAATGTACAAAGATAAGTAGCCCATTAGGGCAATAGGCATACATACAAGCGGGGAGAAAAAAACCTCCTAAAGAGGGAAAAAAGTGCCTCGGCGGTCCTAGAGTGTTCACACACATCACTACCTAAATATATCAACAAATCCCCCCTAGGAGTGATGTCATGAAGAAGAAGTTGGCACTCATGTATAAAGAATGGCCAAGCTATTTGGAATCAATCCATAAAAGGAAGTAAGCCCAAAGCTTTGCAGAAAGATTCAAATTTCTTCCTAGGCAGAGTCTTCGTAAAAAGGTCTGCAATGTTCTCTTGCATGGGCACATATGCTGTTGAAGCTCAAAGTCAAGGACAAAGCATGGAAGCACATCAAAAGGTGGACACACAAGGAAAGGGAGCAAGTAGGGAGCTCCAAGAAGTGTATGTCAAATTTTCAGAAGAATCCCCTACGAAAATAGTGATTTTCATCACTAAAAACCATTGTAAATACCATTATCTATTTTTAGTAACTCCATTTTGTTCAAGCCGAGGAGTCCTCGAGCTTGAGGAGTATTAAAAGTACCATCGTACCAATTTTCATAATTTTTAGACTTCGTTTGAGCCCTCAAATAAGCCCTGGAACCTAATTTTTAACTAGGCCGGACACTAGGTCTGGACAGGGCCAAAACTAGTAAAAAAACTATAAAAAGAGCTAGAGAGCTCATTTTTGGGGTTAGCTAGAGAGAGAATAGAGTTTTTGTAAGAGAACTCTTTGCAATCTAAGCTTTCCATTGTTCCTCTCTTTGATCTTACTTTGTGCGCGTGTGTGTGTATGTGTGTGTATGATTGTGTACTTTCACTCACGCACTTGTGCTTTCACTTGCTCGTGGTCTTCATACCGGTCCTCACGTCTCTGCGGATTGACAAGTAAAGGAGGTGGTGCTTACGCTTGAGCTACACCAAATTTTGGCGCCATTGCCGGGGAGAGAGCTTCGAGGACGAGCGTTGTGATGGTAAGATCGTAGATTTGCGACGTTGGAAGGTAAAAAAACTGTCATTTCAGTTCATTTTCTGTTTTTTCCTCTTCATCTTCTTCATCATCATCATCTCCACCTTCTTCCATCTTCTTCTTCATAGAAATTTCTTGTTTTTTAGTGCATTCTCACCATTTTCATACCATTTTTCATGCATTATTGTGTGGGAAGTAGTTAGGAGAAGCAAGGGAGAGCAAGCGCTGTGTTCTTTTCATGATTTTCTGCTCATACGGAGCTCGCCATAGCCGGCGCTCAGAAATTTGAATTTCCCGCCAAAAAACACAATTCTGTGATGAAAATCGCGATTCTGTGAAAATTCAAAATTTTTTGAAAAATCACGATTTTCTGTTTTCCCGCCTAAAAGTTGGCTGAAAAAATCACGATTCTGTGATTGTGCTCCAAATCGCGATTCTCACAAATCACGATTTTCAGTAAAAAAAAACGAATTTTAGAAAACACGATTCCCTAATCAAAATTGCGATTCTCAAAAAATCACGATTTTCAGTAAAAAACACGATTTTGTGAAAAAAGGCGATTCTGTGTAATCACGATTTTTTGCTCAAAATCACGATTTTCTAAAAACACGATTTTGTGCTCAACATCGCGATTTTCATGGCAAAAACACGATTCTGAGAAAATACGATTTTCAGTGGGCTCAAAATCGCGATTCTCACAAATCACGATTTTCAGCCAAAAACACGATTTTGTGAAAAAAAAGGCGATTCTATGTAATCACGATTTTTTGCTCAAAATCGCGATTTTCTAAAAACACGATTTTGTGCTCAACATCGCGATTTTCATGCCAAAAACACGATTCTGAGAAAATACGATTTTCAGCAGGCTCAAAATCGCGATTCTCACAAATCACGATTTTCAGCAAAAAACACGATTTTGTGAATCACGATTCTCTGAGTCAAAATCGCGATTTTCAAAAACACGATTTTGTGCTCAACATCGCGATTTTCAAAAACACGATTTTGTGCTCAACATCGCGATTTTCAGAAACACGATTTTGTGCTCAACATCGCGATTTTCAGAAACACGATTTTGTGCTCAACATCGCGATTTTCTGAGTTCACAAAATCGCGATTCTCTGAAAGTTCACAAAATCGCGATTCTCTGAAAGTTCACAAAATCGCGATTCTCTGGAAGTTCACAAAATCGCGATTTTCTCCAAAGGTCCTGTTTGCCTGTTTTGACCCCCAGGAGCCTGAATTGGCATAACTTTTTCATCCAAAGTCCATTTTTTGAGCTCTATAGCTCGTTGGAAAGCTCGTTTCAAATCCTACACGACCTCAACTGTTTTTTTCAAGAATAACGCGTTGATTTTGAGATAGGATAACTTGAAGTTGACCCTCAAGTGGGACTAGGGAACCAAGGGGACTCCAAAGAATTTTGAACCATACCAAAGGACTCTTGACTAAAGCTTATGAACCTGAGATCTGGTAGACACTTAGGCAAGGATAAACAAAGCATTAGATCTTCTGAGGCTAGTGTCAACCATACATCCAAGTCTTGGGCACAACAACTAAGTGGTCATCTTTTACTAAGTTCATACACAAGTGATTCAGAAATGTCTTTTAGTATGGGAAAACCTGCAGGTGGCTCAGGGACTGCCCATCTACAAACACCAGAAGGGCCCTATAAGACACAGTTGGAATATATTCGGACCAACCAATTAGGTGCTCGCATCTATGAGGATGGTCTGAGGCAATCAGTGGTCCAACTCAAAAATCCAGATCAATCCTTTGGACTTGAACACTCGGTGGTCAAGTTCGAAGAGGGTTCATACATTGATAAGGAAGGAACCATGTATGTGGTCACCAACCTACCAGATAGGATTGACGAGTTTGGAAATGTCATTCCTGAGAATGAAATAGGAGACCTAGAACAAGGAAATGTAGGACAAGGACCCCAGACTCCTAGAGGTAAGTCAGTTTTGACCCGAGTGATCACTCCAGACTGGATCCCTCAAGATAACAAAAGCATAGAACTATTTTTGAATAGAGAAACAGAGGAAGCCTTTTGGAGATTCAAGCCAGATCAACCTAGCCAATTGGGCATAGTCATCATCTACGAGTTCAAGGATTCAGAGATACCAGGCAAAGTTGTTTACCTGGATAACACATCAGAGAAAATTTTCTTGGTAACAGAACATGATAGACATGCATATACTTGGAAGAATGAATTGATTTTCCCCCCACCAAGATCCAATGTTCCCCATGGCCTCCAAGGAGTAGGATCATCCCACACTCATGAAGCCCAGAGAGAAAGAACTAGAGAGAGACCTGAGGTAAGTTTTGCACACACCGTGGGCAGGAATAGATCAGGATTTGAAAATGAAAGACCTGAAAGAGAGAGACATCAAGCACATAGGAAAAAAAGAGATGAACATGATTTTCCATTGCCTAGACCCCGAGAGCACCCAAGAACCCTTAGACCCACTCAAGTGATCAAGGCAATGAAGAATTATTTTGACGGGTCAGGAGATCCTTATGATCATGTGGCCGAGTTCAAACAAGTGTTAAGAGCTGAACAGGTTGAGGATTTATTCACCCAATACAAGGCATTTGGTTTGACTCTTAAGGGCACTGCCTTGGCTTGGTTTCAACTATTGAGTAGTTGCAACTATCGTGATATAGGTCAACTGCTAGACGAATTCATTGTAGAATTTTCCAAGAGTGGTATCAGGCATAACACATCATCCTTGATCCACAGTTTCAAGCAGACACCCCAAGAAACAGTGCGACTAGCAGGTAGAAGGTTCAGACAGTACCTAGAAAGATGCCCTGCTCCCAAGTTACCCACACCAGCCAAACAAGTGGCTTTGTTCTTAGATGGCTTACTGAGCACAAAGTTAAGATCATATGTATATTTGAAAGAGCCTAGATCCATAGAAGAGTGCGTGCGGACATGCATTGACATAGAAGATAACTTGGGTGAGGAGTTAGGATTATCCAAACTCTATAAGGATTCAGATAGTTCTACTAGTCATACTTCAAAAATCTCCACAGAAATAGAGGAGATAGCTGAGCAAGTTGCCAAGAAGCTGGGAGTCCAAAATAAACAAACACAGAGAGTCACTCTAGTGAATCGGTGTTATACTTGTGGGGGCGACCACATGGCTAATGTATGCCCAATGCAAAACCAAAACATTAGAGAAAGGAATGCTCCATATTGCACTATTGAGAGAAAATACACAAACCACACGGCTCAAGATTGTCCCTACAATAGGCAGGCTGTTAGACAGAATTATCAGCAACCTTACCCACAAGGTAGGTATCAGAACCAATACCAACAGCTATTATAGACCACAACAGCAATATCAGGTACCATATAGGCCACAACCTGTCTTGGGAAACCAACCACCAGCTCCAGCCAACGTGATTCCAGTCAAATATGCTGTGGGAGAGGAAAATCCAAACAGAGCATTGGTGCCCCTAACCTCATTGATACCAGATAATGATTCTCATGCTCATAGTTCAGACTACTCCCATGAAGGTAGTCCACATGCGTATTACACAGAGTCACTTGAACATAGTGAGATTTACTCGTATCAATATGAGGCATCACCTATGGAGCAAAATTGGGAGCCAGAATACTCCAATGTCATGTACACAAATCCTAACCCTAGGCCCCAATTGAGACAAATGAGACCACAAGCCCCTAGAGGATCTTGTTTTAGATGTCAAGGTGATCATTTCATTCGTGACTGTCCCCACCGATCATCTCCGAGTCTAGGACAGGCTATCACAATACAGGCTTTTTGCCTTGATTGTGGCAAAGACCATCTCCCTAGAGATTGTCCAAGAAACCCCTCCAGCGCACCCAAGATTACACCCATTAATGTGGTAGGCTTAGTGGCGGATTCAAGTTCAAGTAGCAGTAATGTGGCACCTATACAGGTAGTTACTAGGGCACAAGCATTAAAACAGGATAAACCAGTAGAACAATCAGAGTCGAGTGAATCGGGAGAGCCTAGTAAGAGGAAAACAAGAACATGGAAGGATACCAGAGAGAAGGCCAATCGCAAGTGGAATAAAAAGTTATCGGAACTAGAAGAAAGCTTAAAAGAAGCAAAAACAAAAATAGAAGACATTGCATCTCAAAGCCCCTCGCATGCCGAAACTCCATCCACTCCACCTCATCCCACCCCACCACCCATTGTAAATAGACCACAACCAAGGCCTGTTCTTGCAGATCCAACCCCAGAAGGCTTGGACATGATGTTCAAAACCTAGGAGGCTCGACTTCAAGAAGGGCCTACAGCTGCAAATCTAGACAAGAGTTACCCTAGAGCGGATTTAGAGATTGAACGAATGAAAATGTGCATGAAAATGGTAGAACAAGCTCAAGCTATACTTGAGACTAGTCAAAAGTTCAATCAGACAAACTCTGTCAAACCAGATTTGCATTTCCAAGGGTTACTAGAAAGATTGGAGCAGTTGGTAAACAAACCACAAGTCTCTTTACCTCCACAGGCTCAACCAGTTATTGAAAGAGGAAGCTCACCACCAATGGGAGCTTATGTTCCTAATTCCACAGATGTTGGAATACCTCCTTCAATTCAACAGTACTCTCAAGAGTTCTTGCGGGAAATACAAGAAGAGAAATGGGCCAAGGAGAAGGGTAATTCCCCTCCTATTCCTGAGATTGATGATCTTCATGATCAATTTCCCCAAGACATTCCATCTATTTACAGAGATGAAGCAAAACAACAAGAAGACGAAAGGTTAGATTTTGAATCTAATACCCTAGAAGAACTGCCTCAATCTCCAGGCCCATGGGAATCTGAATCTCTCCAGATTAGAGCTCCCACAATACTAGTAAGAAATGAAGACTCAGTGGTTCCAAGGAACACGGATGTCATGAAGAACACTAAGGTTCAGTGTCATCTCACTGTAGAAGAGCTGCTCAAAGCAAAACCTGAGCTTTGGAATCATGTGAAGGATCAGGTTCCAGAACTTGATTCCAACATGCCAAAAGCAGGCTCCAAGCAAAGGGTACCATAGATACCTCTAGACAAAATAGGGGACATGTGTGAGGGTGAAGAAGGTAATACTTATCTTCCAATCACCTACCAAGGTTACACAACCAAAGCAATCATAGATTCAGGTGCTGGTGTTGCTATTGCGACCACCTCCTTGTGGAAGCAATGGGGCAAGCCCACATTAAGACCAACTAGAATGAAGCTTCAAATGGCTGATGGTCATTTTGAAAGACATCTAGGATTGCTAGAAGGGATCACTCTAACCACTTGTGGTGTAGAGTTTGAGCACACATTTGCTATATGTGACTTTGAGAAAAATAATGTCTATGAGATGATCCTAGGAAGACCCTTCCTACGACAATTGCAAATAGTACAGGATTGGGGAACTAACTCCTTGTACTTACAGCACTTAGGGGTCACCACCAAGGTCAATTTGAAGGATTACACCTTCAGAGATGTACCACCCCTACAGTGGAATTCTATCCACAAAGCGAAAGAAGATTCCATCTCTGTGCATTCTGAAAGTTCACCTGATCCATCATGGCTGCATGAAGATACTCATTTGTGGATGTGCAAGGTCGCAAAGGAAGAGGAAAAACGTTTAAATTCAAGAGAAGAAGGAACTTCGCTAGGAGATAGACCAGTTAGAGACCCAGCCTACACACCGATGATCTTTCCAGATGAGGAGTTTGAGCCTCATGGCTGGCCAGAAATCTTAGCCACCATGGACATTGCTGTCAATGAGGAACAGTGGACACCTCATTGTGGTGAGGAGGGTTATGATATCTCAGTGTTCATGTGTCAACCCTTGCTAGAAGAATGTGACCCTAGTGATGTCATAGAAGAAGAAGAGAATGACGATGATCTGGAGTCTATTGTGATGGATAGTTGCTTTAACTCAGAGCAGCACTATCTAGAAGATATAGGAGTGTTCACCCAGAAAGAAGAAGAACCTCTCACAAGTATTAAAATAGTAAACTCAAAGGATGGAAGTGAGAGTAGTCAAAAGAAAAAGAAAAGAAAAGCAGTGAAACAAGAAGAGGAGGAATCATTGTTTGAAGTACCAGAAAACTTCAAGAAATATGAAGTTGACGACCGCAAAATTTTGGTACGAAGGCCTAAGAGAGAGGCCATCATAGGAGAATCATATGATAATAAAGAAAAGACCAAGAAGATTGTAGTGACCATTGAAGAGAACGAAGAGAGATGCACATATATAGGAGATGACCTAAGTGCAAGAGAAGAAATGGAGCTCATAGCTCTATTAAGGGAATATAGGGATGTGTTTGCATGGCACTATAGAGACTTGAAAGGGGTAGATCCAAGAATTTTCTCTCATACTATCCCCATGACTGCTGATGCTAAGCCCACCAAACAGAAGCCCTACACATATAATGATACCTATGCAGCCAAAATAAAAGAAGAAATTGATAGGTTGATTGAAGCAGGATTCATCTATGAGATTGAGCATACCGAATGGGTGTCCCCCATTGTTGTGGTACCCAAGAAGAATGGGAAGTTGCGAGTGTGTATTAACCTCAAAAAAGTTAATGCCGCTATGATTAGAGATAGTTATCCACTTCCAATCACAGAACACCTATTGGAGCGTGTTGCAGGCAAGGAAGTTTATAGCTTCCTTGATGGATTTTCAGGTTACAATCAAGTAGCCATTGCCCCAGAAGATCAACACAAAACAGCTTTTGCTACAGAGTGGGGAATCTTTGCATTTCGTGTGATGCCATTTGGGCTCACCAATGCACCTGCAACATTCCAAAGGCTCATGTGTCATGTCTTCAAAGAGTTCTTGCAAAAGAGCTTAGAAGTGTATGTGGATGATTTATGTGCTCATTCCCAAGAAAGAAGGTTTCACATCCCTGAGCTCAGACAAATCTTCAACAAGTGTAGAGAATATCGAGTGTGTTTGAACCCAGAAAAGTGTGTGTTTATGGTGCGTCAAGGTAAAATCTTAGGTCATATTGTTTCTAAGAATGGAATCTCAACAGATGAAGATAAGGTACGAGCCATAGCGGAGCTACCAAGGCCAAGGAATATTAAAGAGGTACAAGCCTTTATGGGCCATTGTGGATACTACCGTAGGTTTATCCACATGTACGCGATCATAGCTAGACCCCTTTATGCCTTGTTGTCTAATTTTGAGTGGAACGACGAATGCGAGAATTCTTTCAACGAACTGAAGAAACGTTTGTGCACGGCACCAATACTCACCACTCCTGATTGGAATAAACCATTCCATGTCCATGTGGATGCATCCAATCATGCCATAGGATGTGTGCTAGCACAACCCACAAGTGAAGGAAACTTAGATTTGCCCATAGCATATGCTAGTAGACAGCTCACTGCAGCTGAACGGAACTATATCACAACTGAGCGAGAGGGCTTAGGCATGGTATATGCTGTGAAGAAGTTTAGACACTATTTATTGGCCAACAAGTTGAAGTTTTTTACTGATCATCAAGCTTTGTTATATTTGGTCAATAAACCTTGCAATACTGGACGCTTAGTAAGATGGTTCCTCTTACTAATGGAATATGACTTTGAAGTTGTTGTCAGGAAAGGTAGAACCCACCTTCAGGCAGATCACCTTTCTTGCATCACTTCAGGAGAGTCACCGCAAGGAGTGTCTGACGAATTACCCGATGCTTATCTGTTCAATTTAGAAGTTGTTCCTAAATGGGCAAATAAGTTGGTACCAGTCCTAACCTTTGGCCCTGCAAATAAGAATGTGAAAACATCACAAGAAGAAATTGTAAAATCACAAAAATATCACATATTAGCAGGAAGCATGTACAAACAAGATATTGGGGGTGTATTAGCTTGTTGTGTGGAGGATGATGAACATAGTAGTTGGTTGCAACAAGCCCATGAAGGAATGCTAGGAAATCACTATTCTAAACAACGAACATTGCAGAATCTAAAGCGTTTAGGAGTGTATTGGCCTAGCATGTACAAAGAAATACATGAGTGGATTAAGAATTGTCCAAGGTGCAGAGAGAGACCCCCGGTGGAGCATGCGACCCTTTATCAAGTGTCATTAATTCCAGATTGGAGTGCTCCATTGGTAGAGTTTATGAGATCGGGAAGATTACCCAAAGAGGCTAGTCTAGCAAGAAGACGAAGCATGGAGCAAGAGACTCAAGGCTATGCCTTAGTAGGGGACAACCTATACCGAAGAGGCAAAGATGTTTACTTAAGACTATGCGTTCATGAATCAGACTATTTAAAGGTCTTAGAGACCGCACACAGCGGTGTTGCAGGTGGACATTTTGGTCCTGACCGAGTGATCAAGACCATTCTATTCTCAAGACTTTGGTGGCCCACTCTTCATATGGACGCACATACCTATGTGAAGAAATGTGACACATGCCAACGTGCACAATATCCAGTGAGAAAAGACGAGATGCCCTTGAGGCCAATGATGGGAGGACGTGCATTTTCAAAGTGGGGCATAGACTTCATAGGTCCTATTAATCCCCCAGCTAGAAACTCCCATGCAGAGTACATCATTGTAGCCACATATTACCTTACAAAGTGGGTAGAAGTCAAAGCCACAACAAAGAATGATGCTCAGACTACGACTAAGTTCTTATTCGAGAATGTGTTCACGAGATATGGACTACCAATAGAGTTGGTGAGCGATAGAGGCACACACTTCTTGAATGAAGTCATTGAAAATCTTCTCCAAGAATTCTTGGTGATACATAAGAAATCTGCCCCCTATCACCCACAAGCCAACGGACAAGCCGAGAGTACCAATAAGATCCTCTGTAATGTATTGACAAAACTGGTAAATAATAAACGCTCTGATTGGGACAAACAACTTCATCATGATGTTTGGGCTTATCGAGTTGCCTACAAAACGGTACTCAACGCCACCCCATTTCAGATGGTCTTCGGACAGAACGCTGTGCTACCATTAGATTTCTTAATCCCTGCCTTAAAAGTAGCACAAGAGTATGAGTGGAATGGGCATGAATTGTCCTCTAGGATCTTTGATCTCGAACGCTTGGGTGAGACGAGGCTACGAGCGGCAGCCGGCATCTACGCTGCAAAGAAGAGGCAAAAGGCTTACTTTGATGCACACATCAAGGATAAGGGATTGAAAGAGGGAGATCTAGTGTTGGTGTACACACTAAAACAACATGCCCGTAAGTTGGAAAAAAGAGGATACGGACCCATGATCATTAATAGAATTTCCACTAGTGGTGCAGTTCAGTTGGCCACTCTAGAAGGAGATATCCTGCCAAACTACATTAGTGGTTGTAGAGTCAAGCTATATCAAGAACCTCTTACTGAGGATATGGTAATGAGACTCAACTCTGCTAAGAAGCGAAAAGATGAAGAGTTAAGAGTGAGAGAAGAAGCACAGGTAGAGGCCAGAGAGCGTATTAGGCGAAATAAGTTAAGGAGATTAGGCCTAGAAGTCAACTCAAAAGCCCCAAAATATCACATGGATATGTGTCAAAAGTCAGGCATAGCGACTTCTCAGGTCATTGACCAAAGACCCTTTGTGACCATAGAGATAGGACAAGGGAAGGGTGCAAGGACGGTGAAAGCATTGATTGACTCAGGTGCAGCAAGTAATGTAGTTAGAATTTCCTACTGCCAAGACTTGGGGTTGAACATCAATCCCATAGAAGCTTATCTCATAGGATTGGGAGGTGTGGAAACCCCTTGTTTGGGCGAGGTGGAACTTCCCATCTACCTTCAAGATGTTCCAATGAAAGTCAAAGCGCTAGTATGTCAAGATGAGAACCTTACAGAACCACTTGTCTTGGGTCAAGATTGGATCTATGACCATGCAGTTAACTTAAACCTAAGAAGTCAAATTCTTCAAGTTTGGGTACATGAACAATGCATTACATTAGAATTAGAGAACTGCATGCTCCTAAATCATGGCACCACACACTCTCTTAGTTCTTCCAGGACTAATCATATGAAAGAAGATGTTGCATGTGTCAAAAGCTCTATGATGCGGAAGGAGTCAATCGTGGAAGACCAGGTTCGAAGGCGGGTGGATTTTTCTTCTTCTCCAAAGAATCAAGTAGCCACAGTAGTGAGTCCACCACACAAGCAAACACAACCGTTCACGACAACTGCTACATCAAATAGAAAGACACCATTCGATAAAAAAGCAGTTCCGAGCATGAAGCAGAGATGGGTACGCAAAGGAGAGCAACCACCAACCTTGCCCCCACAAATCCCATCCATGCAAACCAACCAGGCCAGAAGACGAAGGAAGCAGCTCAGACAAGCTCAGACAAGCTCAGTCATGCTTAGTTGAAGGTGGAACTGTTCATTACTAGGCATTTATCAATTTGGATAGAAGTGTGTCTCGGACAGCAGTGAGATTATTGCTGCCTTATCTGGTAGATGAAAAGCATTTGGCATGAACATGGCATCTACAACTATGATTTTCTCTTACCATGGTAGGAATGAAGAGCTTGAAGGTCCGCAACTTGAGTGATGCTTAACTACTTCATGTACCAGAGCATCCAAGGAGATATCTGCAAAGGGTAGTTCTGGAGGAGAAGACTCCTGCATATGGTGAGCTAAAGAGAATATGTGAAACTCAGCTTGGTGTAGTTACCCGATGTTGCTTGCCAAGGAATATAAAGAAATTCAATTCTCAGTATTTGACAAATGTTGCTTTGAAAAGAGGAGAGAGGATCCACCACTCAAACGATCTCATCAGTGGACAAGCAACATGGACATTCATCAACAATGTTCCATCCTAAAGGCCGAGTGTACAACACGAAGAGACAAACATCCATCAACCTTCTCCATGGTAAGTATCTTTACTCTGGAAACACCATAACCATGATAGTTTAGGAAACCTCTTCGTCAGCATACCCTTGAGCACTTAGCTCAAGACCCGCAATTTTTGCACCATACTTCTTCCAATGCATTTTCCAAGTAAGCATGCGTAGGGCTACATTACAAGGCCGTGCACAAGGCACATACTTTTTTCAACCTAGGCACGAACACACTTACCCATCATTCATTATGGGTTATGAGTAGTTGGCATGACTGCTCTCAACATCATCTTTGGAAGAGCTAGCGGATGTCATGGGAACAACATCCCTATCTCGGAAGCAAATTGAAGCCAGTAGTTGCTCCAAATCACTCTCGACAACCTCTTTTGAGCAACTTGCAGTTTTGAAAGCTCACAACAACACATTCTTGCTGGAATCCAAGGAACCAGCTCATACAACAGATGGACACCACCTCTCAAAGCACTACATGGAACAGCCCTTCCAACAAGGGTCTGTCAGGGACGACAGACTCGAGAGGGGGGGGAGTGTTGAAGCTCAAAGTCAAGGACAAAGCATGGAAGCACATCAAAAGGTGGACACACAAGGAAAGGGAGCAAGTAGGGAGCTCCAAGAAGTGTATGTCAAATTTTCAGAAGAATCCCCTACGAAAATAGTGATTTTCATCACTAAAAACCATTGTAAATACCATTATCTATTTTTAGTAACTCCATTTTGTTCAAGCCGAGGAGTCCTCGAGCTTGAGGAGTATTAAAAGTACCATCGTACCAATTTTCATAATTTTTAGACTTCGTTTGAGCCCTCAAATAAGCCCTAGAACCTAATTTTTAACTAGGCCGAACACTAGGTCTGGACAGGGCCAAAACTAGTAAAAAAACTATAAAAAGAGCTAGAGAGCTCATTTTTGGGGTTAGCTGGAGAGAGAATAGAGTTTTTGTAAGAGAACTCTTTGCAATCTAAGCTTTCCATTGTTCCTCTCTTTGATCTTACTTTGTGCGCGTGTGTGTGTATGTGTGTGTATGATTGTGTACATTCACTCACGCACTTGTGCTTTCACTTGCTCGTGGTCTTCATACCGGTCCTCACGTCTCTGCGGATTGACAAGTAAAGGAGGTGGTGCTTACGCTTGAGCTACATATGCCAAGTTGATCTTTTTCCCAGTAGAGAACCTCTCCCATACATAATGATAATGCACCTCAATGTGCTTAGTGCGAGCATGGAACATAGGGTTCCTCGCAACTCCCAATGGGCTCTGACTTTCAGTGAAGATGGTGGTGGCAGAAGACTGACCAACACCCAAATCAGCCATAAGGTGTTTAAGCCACACACACTCAACTATCGCTATGAAAGTTGCCCTATGCTCAGGCTCACAACTGGAAGTCGCCACAGTAGGCTGCATCTTGCTCAACCAAGATATACATAAGCTACCAAGCATGAAGCAAAAGCCACTACCGGACACTGTCATAGTGACCAACCCAATCATTGTCACAAAAATCATGCAAATCTAGCGGTAGTGATCCCTGTTGGAGCAATTCTATGACAAACCTAGGTATTTGCTTGAGTCACAAAGTCATAGAAGAAGCCTTAAAATGAAGACAATGTAAAGTTCACTTGTGAACTACCTCTTGTAACTTTTGAAGACTTTACTTAATGTAAAAGTGAAAGAACCTTACGTGGTTGAGTCCACTTGATCAAAAAGGGAAAGAGGAGCCATGAATTCGTGATTTATGGTAGATAGAGAATCAAATCAATCACTAATGGATTGGAGAGTGATTGAGGGAAGTTAGCCTCCCAAGATCAACTATGAATACATGGTAGTCTTAGTCGTGGTTATGTGAAGACCTCCAAGAGTTGAGCTTTATGCCATATCAAGATGTGATTCCAAGGCACACATATGTATCAGTAAGTCAATTGTATTGTACAATCAATATACTTTCATTTTCATGATCATTTGAGTTCATATTTCCATGTTCTTATGAAGTGTACTACTCACTGCCATATCTCTCAGTTTTCTCAGTCAAATTGCAAATATGATTTCTCTGAGCTTGGTGCATCATTTTCAGTGACTTAACTTGACAAAGTTAGATCTATAAGTCTACTATATTCTCACAAATTTTCATTTCATTTGGGTGTTTCAATCTTCAATTATATTCAGTTGAAGTCAACCATGTCTCTTCATTTTCACTTCTCTGTCAAGTACCTGACTTTTTTACTCATCTTGTCAAGCTGTTTCTTAGTGTGTACTTACCCAAAATAAATGGTTTAAAACTTGTTGGACTCAGCATACTGTCGAGTATAAGGTACCAAGTTTCATAATCATTAGATTCTTAAATCTTGAGTTATGTTCATTTTTCTGCTCACTAGTCTCATTACTGTAGCAGCTGTGAAAATCAGGATGATGTCATCACTTGTTAAACATCATTCTACATGTGTGGTTCATTATTTTTTATGAGATTACTGTTGAACGTTAGCTCTTTAAGTTAACTAGACTTCCTCAAGAGGAATTAAGCTAATTGCTATTGTGCTCAAAGAATTATGCAAAACATTGGACATGTGTATGAACCAAAATAGCAAATTCTTCACCTCTGAGCTAACTCCAACTTATCTGTTTTGATCTATCTTTTTGAGAGTGATCTTCCAAGGTACAAAAGGTGTCTAGTACATCCATTGGAAAGCTAAAAGGGCCCACCACATACTCCTGGAGTTCATTTGGCTGGTGTAGATCAAGGATTTTGCAACACCTCTTCATCGTTAAGCACATACCTATCCATCTCTTGACAATGGTATCAGAGCAAGGTTGGACAACATGGAAGATGTATTTCCTTCATCAATTCACAAATTGGATAGAGGTAATTACTCAACTTGTTCATTAAGGATGGAAGCTTATCTCCAAGTTAGAAGTTTATATGAGATGAAGTTATGCCAAGTTTCAGGAACAAAAGTCAACCAACACAAGAAGAGCAAGAAAGATTGAGCACATGGTGCTCCAAGGATGCACTTGCAAGGTCTTATCTCCTCAATTCTATCTCAGATTTTTTGTTTCCTCACACATTAGAAGTTGTAAGACATCTCAGGAAGTGTGGGATGCACTTGAAGCCTTCTTCTCTTCAAGTACTAAAGCTAGTAAACATCAACTATGGTTGGATTTCCCAACTCTCAAGAAGGCTCCCAAACAAAATGTGACTGATTTTTTCACAAAGCTCAAGGACATAGAAGATCAGTTGGGAAGCATTGGAGAGGTAATAGATGAAGAGCAAATTGTAAGGCAGGTCATCAATGGTTTGAAGGTAGATGACAAGTGGGAAGCATTCACCACAGCTATGTATATGTACATGGGCATGCATGTACCTGATTTCAATACACTCATTGGACAACCACTTACTCAAGAGGCAAAGCTCATAAAAAATGGAGAAAGCTCTAAAGGTAATCAATCTTCAGCTTTATACACTCATAAAAGCAAGTCCAAAGATAACAAAGGAAAGGCAAAGAAAGTGGATGATGAAGCAAGAACATATCAAGCTAACTATGCAGGTAGAGGAAGACATGGCAAAGGTAGAGGAAGCGGAGGTAGACAAGGCAAGGGGAGATCCCAAGACTCCAAGTCATGTTCTATTTGTGGATTAAGTAATCATACAACTGAAAATTGCTTTAGGAATCCCAGGAATCAAAGAGGCAGAGGATACAATAGAGGAAGTTATGGCTACTCAAGAGGAAGGTTTAACAATTATCATGGAAACTACAACAACTACAATCATTCAAACTATCAAGGAGGCTACAAAGGAAGGAGAGACTTCAATAACTACACAGAAGACTCAAACAAAGAGGATTCATTATTGATCATGAATATGGCTATGCCACAAGGTAAATCTGATGAGCATGTTTTCTACAGAGATTCAGGTTGTTCAAATCATGTGGCAAGAAATGTGGCACTCCTATCAAATTTAGAAGATCCAAGGAATAAGCATGAGGTACAAACACGAGATGATGTGCTGTGTATCGTGACCTTGTGTATCGTGTATCGTGCTGGTGGAGTATCACGACACATAGGTATCGAAGGTTCCCTGAGTATCGTGTATCCTTCCAATCCAGTATCATGACCCGAGAAGTATCATGTATTGCCTGAGGTCAAATATCGTGTATCATGGCCATTCCAAGAAGGGAGAACTCAAGCTAAACTAAGCCAATTTCAAGGATAAACATGAGCTTGAGAGGCTTGCAAAAATTGAGTGAGGTATTTAGTGGATGAATCTTCGCTCAAGATGTGTACTAGGAAGCCGATGTAGTGTCATATTGGGAGTGTAAATTTACCTAGTGCCGATTCACAATATTCTGACACTTCTAGTGAATCAAACGAAAAAGATAGGATGGCTTCAGAAGACATGCATAGTTCAGTTCCTTTGACAGGGTTCATGTCCATCATTGAAGGAGAATATAGAACCTCGCTGGAGTATGTGAACACTAATCCACATGACATGCCAATTTATATTGATGGACTAAATAGAATCGTAGCACGAATGAAGAAAGCAAATGAATTGAAGATAGTCCCTCGACCTCCAATGAAGTATGAGGGAGGGTTCTATATGGATAAAAGAGGAATGATTTACGTAGTGACCGATTGTCCAGAGACCATAAGTGAACCATGGGAAAGCGAGAATGTGGACCAATATATTAGTGGAGAAGTAAATGAAGGACAGGTTTCTACACCCCGAGGCAAGTCTAAAATAACTAGAGCTTGGAGAGGTGACAAAATCCCTCAGGATGACGTGTTGATTGATGTGTATATGGTAGCCGGGATGGAACAATTGCTACAAGCCCTTACGTCTTTGTGGGGAGAAAATAGCAATCCAGTCACCATCTATGAGCTACAAGACCCAGAGGATCTTTCTAGAATCACCTATATGGATACAAATATGAGGACTTACTGGCCCATCTCCGATGTGGAAAGAGCTCGATTAAAGTATCAAGGTATTCTCGTGTTCCCCCCTAGAGACTAAGGAACTACATCGCAGAACCCTCATGTAACATACCAAAGTTTTGCTTTTCAGAACTCGGGGCAGGACCAACAACAAAATATCCCTACAAGGACCAATGTTCAGTTCTCCACACCAGGAGCAAATCCTAATTATCACCCCCAACCAATGGAGATTCTAGGAATAGAAATCTAGTGCCTGTAAGACCACCCTTAGGAAGGGGAATTGGAGTTCAAGTAAGACATCCAATAGTTCTTGTTATGCCTAGACCACCCAAACCAGGAAGAAGATTACAACCAATTCAAGTGTCGAAGTGTATGAGAAGCCATTACGATGGGTCCAGTGAACCTTATAATAACATAGCTGAATTCAAGCAAGTGATTCGTGCAGAACAAGTGGAAGATTTATGATCCAATATGAGTCATTTGGGTTGACACTTACTGACACCACCTTGGCTTGGTTCCAACCTCTTGAGCCCAATCAATTCCTATATATGGAACAAAAATTTCAGGAAATGATTGAAGAATTCACTAACACGGGCATTAAGAACAATTCTTCATCATTGATCCATAGTTTCAAACAGTCCCCTACGGAGTCAGTACAATTGGCTGCTCGAGGATTTAAGCAATATGTGGACAGATGCCCCACAAAAGAGAGACCCACCCAATAGAAAATGATTTCATTATTTTTAGAGGGACTAGTCAATGGATCCCTGAGAGCACTAGTATATGTAAAGAGATTCCAAACCTTGAGTGAATGCTTGAAGGAATGAATAGATTTAGAAGATAATTTGTCGGAAGACCTAAAAATTCCCCAAACTAAGAGTAAGAGTGAGGATAGTTCCAGCAGCATCGCTAGTACTAGCAATAATGTGGAAGAAATTGCCGACTTAGTGGCTAAAAACTTAGGAGTCCAAGGATAGAGGAACTACCCTAACCCCCCCTCTACGAATGCCAATTTTAAGAATGTTTGTACAATGTGGAGGAGATCATCCCTCTCACGTATGCAATAGGGGAATTGTTCCATCGAATCCCTACATACATAACTGTCCACCAGTCCAAATTCAAGCCCAGTATTGCAGTATTGAACATAAATATACTAACCAAAACATTGATAATTGCCCTTACAACAGACAGCCTAGACCACTCCAACCACTCCAATTCAAGCCATATGGATACCCAACTAGAGACCTAGGCAGGGAGTTTCCCAGGCACCCTCTGTACTAGAATATAGCTCCCAATCAACGTCCTTATGAATAGCCGGGATACAACCCACCATAGCCGGTCTTGGGACAACAACCACCCCATCCTCAGAATGTAGTCCCAGTGAATTTGGCCTAAGCCGAAGAAAACATAGAGAGTGCCCTGGTGCAAACTACTTCTTTGACTGGCACGAACAACTACAATCAATCATATGACCAGACTTGGGTACATTATTATTCATATGAAACGGAACCTATGAATTATGAGCCAACCTATGAGCAATATCCATATGGGAAAAATAACAATGATCAATCATATGGATATGGATCTAAATATGAAACCCTAATGTACACCAACCTGAGGGCCCAGACACCTTCTAGACCAGTGATTAGACCTCAAGTCCCTTGACGACCATGTTATTGATGTGGAGGAGACCATTTCATTAGGGAATGCACTTTGCCCTACCAACCATCTCACAAGGTTTGGGAAGGATATTTTGGTGATTGCATAAAAGAGCATTTGTTTAGGGATTGTCTGAAAAACATTAATAAGATGAACCACACCACCCAAGTGAACGTAGTGGAGGTACTAGAGCCTTCAAGAACTGACAAACAATATACAGTGCCCTTGAAGGCAATTACAAGAGCAAGAGCCAAAGAAGGACTAGAAGAGTTAAACTCCACTAGACACGCAACCAACAAGCCAGAAAATCCAGTACCTCAAGCAATGCCAAATTCAAAAGAATCTGAAGAAAACTCAAAGGAAAAACAGACTCAAAGATGGAAAGCTCGATGAGAGAAACTAAGAAATAAGCGGACCCAACAAAGAGAGGAAAAGAAGAGCAAAGAGGAGTCATAGCACATCACAATTCCCACACCTAAAAAGGATTCTAGTGGTCGAAGGATTTATGGGCTAAAGTCCAAGAAGAGAGATGGAGGAAAACCGAGGGCATTGACCCTCTCTTCAAAGAGCTGGATGTAGAGGAAAACCCAAGAATGATGAACCTGGAGACAAATTACGAGGAAGGTGAGGAGGGAATGCAAAGCATGGACACACTACCGAACTATATGGGAGAATATGAACGGAATTCATAACTTTATCATGCCCCAACAATAAGAATGAAAGAGAAAGGATTTCTAGCAAGACATCAGACATAGCACAAAAATTGAAAGAGACTAAGGTGCATTGTTCAATCACCTTAGAGGAATCACTAAAAGTTCAACTTCAAGTATGGGGCAAATTAGCTAAGCACTTCATGCTGAAAGAAGTAAAAGCAAGTAACAGGGAAGCCAATGAAGATACACATACAATTCAAATTCCTATAGACAAAGTGGGAGACTTGAGTGAAGGGGATGAAGGTAATAAATGTCTACCCATCACTTTTCAAGGTTACACCACAAAGGCAATCGTAGACATGGGGGCAGGATTAGAGATAGTGATTGTCACTCCTATGTGCCTGTAGATGCAAAGTCTCCCTTCAAAGTCATGATACGACACTCGTGATACCAGATGTAGGTCTTGTCACTCCGCGATACCACCGCTTAGTTTTTTGATGTTTTAACAGTGCGATTCTCTGTATTTCATCCATGCTTAAGCTCTGAACTCTCTCTAAACTCCTTGCACAGCCAAGAATGAAGAACAAGAGGTGAAAATAGGAATGTGCAGTCAAAAAAATCAAAAAAATCAGAGAAGGTGAAGATAAGAGGAGATGGTGATGATGATGGAGATGATGAAGCAAAACTCAACAACTGAAATAAAAATGGTGTTCGTTTTACCTTCCAACATCGCTACTCTATGTCTTACCATCACACGCTCGTCCTCCAAGCTCTCTCCTCGGCAACGGTGCCAAATTGGTGTCACTCTAGCACAATGGCAAGTACCAACCTGAGGAGATTCACCTTATAAATGTCAATCTGTGGAGAGGTGAGGACTGGAATGAAGACAACCAGCAAGTGATGGCTTAAGTGCGTGAGTGAAAGCACACAAGCATGCACAAACACACACTAGCCATTTGTCAATTTGAGAGAGCTACTAATTATGAAATGATCTTGGGAAGACCCTTTATGAGACAACTAAGGGTACTGCAAGACTGGGGTAGAGATGCGGTATATTTACAACATCGGGGGACAACTAAATGAATAAACCTCCATACATATGTATATCATGATGTCCCACCTCTACAATGGAGCCCGATACACAAAGAAGACGATGACCTATCAGTCCATAGTGCGGGATCGGAAGACCAATCCTAGATGCATGAGGATACCCAACTATGGATGTGTAAGGCAGCTAAAAGGGAGCACGAAAGGAAACTAGCATGGCAACAAGGTTGTGGAGTCTCAAGGCCTGTAGAAGATCAACTTTACATGCCACAAGTATTCCCAGATGAAGAATTCGAACCCCACGGATGGATGGAAATATTGACCACGTTAGATGTGTGTGTCAATGAGGAAGTCTTGACCCTAAACGAGTGCATAGATAAGGAGAGGTACGATGTAAGTTTATACACGGTGGTGCTACAAAAGGTAGAGGAAGGAGAGTGGATAGAAAAGGATTGGATAGAAGATTATGAAAGTATAGAAATGGAACGTGAAACTTGAGGAGAAGGACTTTAGTTAGAAAAAGGACACCAAGAAACAAAAACGGGAACAATTCTTTCCAAGAACAAAAAGAAAACCCGGAAGATATCCATTTAGAGGGAATTAACAGAGAAGAGAACATACCACAGGAGAAATTTGAGGTCTGTTAACATTTTAAAAAGTACAAGGTGGAGGAAAGAAAGATTGCTATCCAAATGCCTAAACGACAAGCACAAGAAGGAGTCACATATGATAGTAAAGAACAAACAAAGAAAATTCCAGTAACTATAGATAGAGAAGAGGAAAGATGTACTTACATAGGGAAAGATGTGTCTGAAAATGAAGAACGAGAACTCATAAAGTTGATTCGAGACTATAGGGACGTATTTACTTGGACATACAAGGACTTAAAAGGAGTGGATCCCTCCATTTGTTCCCATCATATTCTTATGACCCCTGATGTCAAACCATCCAAACAACAGCCATACACATACAATGACGTGTATTCAACTTTTGCATAGTTTAATCAGTCTTTTTCTAGTAGTTCTTGTAAGTGTTGCTGCCCAAAATGCATGCAATGGCCTAGGAATGCAAAAAAAAGGCCTGCCACAGAAACGCGGGGATAACTTTTGCAGGGCCCATCCCCGTGTTTCTATGGCAGTACGTTTTTTTGCATTCCTAGGCCATTGCATGCACGAGTTGCCCCATATTGGAAGTCTATGTCCCTCAATTACAACCTAAACTTGGGGAAGTGTGGAAGACTCTTCTTATGTGCAATGATTAGAGAATATCTAGACTCCTCTGAGTGCATATATGCATGCAGCAAGTTTAAGTACATTTGAATGTTCATCAAGATTGTTTATCTATTGGTCAGAGGGTTTGCATGAATTGCACCCTATCTAAGGCCAACCATATGCTCCAATATGCATGGCATATGGTTTCATGGCCTAGAAATGCAAAAAAAAAGGCCTACCATAGAAATGCGGGGATGGGCCCTGCAAAAGTTTTGCAGGGCCCATCCCCGCGCTTCTGTGGCAAGCCTTTTATTTTGCATTCCTAGGCCATTGGATGCATTTGAGGCAACAACAATTTAAAGAACTACTGTAAAAAGATAGATTAAACTATGCAAAACACGTTAAAGAACTATTGGAAAAAGATAGTTTTAGATACATAAGAGAAATATAGTTCAAAACATGTACACTAAGAGACAAACACTTGGGAGAGCAAATATAATAAGAAAAAGATTATATTAATCATTTGGGATATACAAAAAGTTTTCCAAACAAGAGAGTACAAATGTTAAGGGTTATTGCCTCCAATTCTTCTAGCTAGCTGCATATCTTTAGGTTGTATTGTCACTCGCTTTGCATGGATGGCACATAGGTTAGAGTCCTTCAAAATTGAGATAAGATACACCTCTGCAACTTCTTGGAGGGCTTCAATGGCTATCCCTTGGATACGAAGTCTAGCACAATAGCTTTGGATCTCTTCCTTCACAACTCTTGCAAATGACCTTTGTGGAATAAGAAGCTCCACGGACTTTTGATAATGTCGAATCTCGGCAAAGGCTCTGCTTTGCTTTTTGCACCTTTGTAGTGCTCTTGCATTTGGGGGGATGTTGGGTTGTGTTCGACATGGTCTACGATGCGGTTGATAGTTCTTCTTTCTTCTTAGAGCACACCTAGATGGTCCTGCCTCATCATTTACTTGCTTTGCCCAACTTTGCTCTCTTTCTTCATCGGTTGGTCTTTGTCCTTGTCCTACGAGGAGTGTCTTGCCTCCTTGTGTTACTCGATGGTTCACGGGGATATGATCATGGGCCCAAGGGGGCTTGTTAACACTTTCTTCATCCAAGGAACTCTCTAAATTTGATGTTGTCTCCAATATAACTTGTATCCATCCTCGTTGTTTGGGCCTTTTCTTGAGTGATGTCCTCTGTGGGGGCTCATCATCAAATATAGAAGGGGAATATTACATTTCTTGTGTTAGATCTCTCATTTGTTTTGAAGCTTCATCCCCTACTGATGGAATGCTGCCAAAGTCTGTCCCTGCACCCGAGTTTTGTCTAGAAGAGTGGCTTGTGGTTCGACGCTTCTTGTAGGGTGGCATCCATGGTGGGTGTTGAGTACCTTGCACATGGCTAGGGTAGATGACATGATCCTTTCTAGCAGTCTGCTTTGTGCGTGCCATTCTCTTAGGATGTAAAGTGGTAAAATGAAGAAGGACACGTTTACTTATAGCCTTTCACTTAAGAATTGTCGAGTTTACATTTAAATGGATAAAAACTAGTTTTAAAACATTAAAAGTATATTCAGAAAAACATTGAAACTTTATTTGAAGTGAAAGGAGTTATACAAACTTGAAAAAAATAATGCATTTTAAGAGTTGGGAAACTATTTCCAAGCAAAACCCTCACGGACTCTTTGTGCACGCCATTGGGCATGATGTAGCGATCATGACGATGACATTCGCTTCTCTCTTGCATTATCATATTGTATCTTTCTTGTAATCTTTGCTATTCGTGACTCACATGCTCATTCCATTACATATTTTCTAGCAAATGTCGCACAAGAAAAACCACTTGAACATTTCTTCTAAATAGTTTGATGGTAGTAGACCACCCCCATGACGAATATTTTTAAAGTAAATACCTCTAGCCTTGTAATGTGACTTCTCCATTCCTTGTGTATTAAAAATGTCAGTGATCCATATCCGTTCATAAAATATGCTCCATGTGCAAAAAGAATATGTTATGATCTGTTCAATAAGATATACACATGGTATCTAAAACTAAATAAAAAAACGTAAGCAAAACTTACTATGTAATGTGTAATGTTGCTTTCTCCCCAAGATAAGATGAATGATTGTGTAAACTCCTTCAAAGTCAATTGGAATAATTCTCGTTGTGAAGAATTAGTGGAAACCAAACCCATCAAATGTAACAATTGATCCAACGATGACCAAACCTTCTTTCGCTTATTAATGAGATCAACATGACTATCATTGTCTGTCGTAATCCAATAGAGGTCCTTCCAAAGCTCCCATTTCCCATCATCTTGACTATTCACATCTCTTTTAAAGAAATGTCTTGCCTTCTTCAACGTGAAAATTGTTGTAAAATCTCTTGAGACTCACCATACTTCTTAACAATTAAAGATACATGGCCACCATGACAACCAATAGAATTCAAAAGATCTTCTATTTTTTGGATTGCTATTGTAGACCTCTCTAGTGGTCTCTTTGCAAACGCATTGGACACCTCAAAAGTGATATGTCCCATTCCCTGCAATTCCATGAGTCTGTTTCTTCAATTTCTTCAGATTCATGATTACTTTTGTAATCCATAGAGTCCAATTAAAAATCCACGAAATAACTTTGTTTGTTCTTTGGGAACTTCTATAGCACCTAACCACCAGATATCTCTCTCTAATGGCACACTTTAAGTAAAATGGGGAGTGGATCCTAAAGTTTCATCACTCATTGCATGGTCCATAACTTCATTCATTGGCATCACACTCAACCTTTCCAGTCGCATACCCTTTATGATTTGGCACTCATCAAGCTTTAGTATGAACTTTCTTAACATTATAGTCTGCACAAAAGAGGAAACATTATCTTAATATGACACTTGAATGCAATAAAACTTCAACACCAAATAAAATGTAGTAGGGGTACCTTTGATTGTTGAACTATAAAAGTTAACCATTGCTTGTTGAAGCTTCTGAAGATCCACAAATATATTGTTGAATTTAGTGTAAGTAAATCCTTGTGTAGATAGGATCTTTGATTCCTTTTTGGGAATATTTGGATGATAAACAGAGGCAAGCATAGTGTCTTCTATGAATAAATATTGTCCAATAGTATGAGTCACATCCTCATTAGAAGGTTTTTTTGATATACACTTTATATGGGCATGGAAATTTACTTTGAGAAATACCTTGTGCGTGTAAGGCTTGCCTCAGAAGGGTTTACATTGTAGTATACCCATTTCTGTTGATGCTCGCTTCATTACATATTGCCTGCACATCTTGCACTTTGATAAGGTTTTTCAATTTCTCTGAAAACTCAACTTCAACAACAACCCTAATACACTTTCTTGTGGGTGTGTCTATAGCAAAAGTTATTTCTTTGTTGTTTATACATCTATTCATTAGCTTGAATTGGTCTTGTGTTGTTGATGAAGCAGTTGTGTCTTGAATAAATGACCTACACAATGAAAGATTCCATGACAAATCTTCATTAAAACATATAAAAGTAAAACAAACACTTGTCGATATATTTAGGTAGTGATATGTGTGAACACTCTACGACCGTCGGGGCACTTTTTTCCCTCTTTAGGAGGTTTTTTTCCTTCCGCTTGTATATACGCCTATTGCCCTAATGGGCTACTTATATTTGTACATTCTCTAGTACTACATTCAATATTGTGTGTTGTGATCCAAGCTTCTTCTTCTTCCTTGTGTTGTTTGCGTGCTTCCGCAGACATCTATCTCCAACAATTGGTATCAGAGTAGGTTGTTGGTTCATCTAGGGCACCGTCGAAACTCCTCCATTTGCAGTCTCAGAATCACACAAATTTTGGTGAGCATACTCAGCATGTTTCTGAGATCAAAACAGCTTCACTTTGTGGTGTTGAAATCGTGATCTAAGCTCGTTTCGGCCTCCAAATGCATTATTATAGTGCTTATGCAATCTGTTTTGTCTTTTTGTGCCAAAGATATATACCAGTTTCTGTTTACCAGTATAAGCGTCTCAAAGTCTACTAGAGGTCTAGCAGACTTCGTCTGGGTAGTTTTGTTCAACTTTTTGAGATACAATCAATTTTCTACATCAAGGTATTTTAGTCGCCGGCCATGGCTGAAAGTAGTGATGTATTCCGTATGTTGCCTGTTGAGGATAAGTTGGATGGTACCAACTACCCGTTATGGGCTTATATGATGCGACATGTGTTGGCTGCAAAAGGATTATGGAACATTGTGTAGGGTGTCAAAAAACGTCATATCACACCTGCAACTTTTACAACGACAGGTACTGAATCTGATGCAGAAGGTGTCGAAGATGTTGATATTCTGCATATTCTTGTTTGTGCTGCGGTTTCCGCTGCACCTACTGTAGAGGAGATTTGCTGGGATGGCAGAGATGCCCAGGCACATGCATTGATAGCTTTGTCTATCAAACGTGCCATTATTCCTCACATTTGCTCTTGCAGAACAACTAAGGATGCTTGGGATACACTTACCACATTGTACCAAGCTAGGAATGAGGCTCGTGTTGATTACCTCCGAAAACAATTGGTGAGTGAGCACATGAATGAAGGTGATTCTATGGACAGTTTCCTAACGAAGATCAAAGACTTGAAGGAATAATTGATTTTTGCTGATGAGGTTATACCAGATAGCTCATTTGTGCAAACCATTCTGAATGGTCTTCTTGATTCATATCAGAGTTTTTCTTCTACTCTTCAGTCGATGATGAAAGGCAATTTGAATGCCTTATCATTTAAGAAGTTAGTCTCTGTTCTATTGCAGGAAGATCAGTCCAGGCAGAACAGGTCCATTATGCGAGTTGTAGATCAAGCTTTCCTGGCTAGTTAGAAGGGCAAAGGAAAATGGAGCTCTTCAATTAGTAAGCAAAAATCTGCTAATTCTGCATATTTGAAGAAGGAAGATAAAGATGAGAAAAATCAAAAAAGCAGAAATTATTTTGTAAGTATTGTAAAGGGAATGATCATATCATAAAGAACTATCCGAAATTGGCTGCTAAAGAGGCAAAGAAGAAAGAGGTTGGAATGGTTGTTGCAGAGGCCTCTACACCAAAAACAGAGTTTGCTAATCTTGTGCAGGAAGAAGAATGGGCGTTTACTACTGTCTGTAGTTTTGACCCATCTTCTCATGAGCAATGCATGTCTGCAGTAGACTCAGATGTTTGGTATTTTGACAGTGGGGCGACCAAACATATTACCTCGTAGCGTAGTTTCTTCTCTTCACTCGAGCCTACCCAATGAACAACAATATAAAAAACAAAGATGCAAAACTAGTTGGAAGGGAGTCTAAAGATCTGTTTTGCTTGGAAACTGTGTTTTCTTGATTGTGCATGGGTTAAAGTATATTTTTCCATTGTTTATGTCTAAAAATGATAAAATTTGAAAAAAAGTCATTTTTTGGTGGAAGCATAGTCACAGATTTGATGATGTGGCATTTACTTTTGAAGGGAGTTTAAAAATTATACTTTTTCTACAAGAAACTTTAAAAAATGGACCCAAAATAGTGACATTTGATTGACATATTAAAAAATAGGCCCTTTTTAGTTAATATACACTGAAAATGATACTACATGCACGAATTTTAGGATGTGGAAAGTAGATTCTCTTGCTCTCTCTCTAGAAGAAGAAAGAGAGAGGCCTAGTAAAGCCTAAAAGAAAACCTACTCTAGCCTACTAAAAAGTGCCCTATTAAATGCACTTTGTCCCCTTAAACAAGAACGAAATTAAGTTTAATGCCTAAAAAATTAGGGATCCTTACAAGGCCCATGTAGGGTTCATTTTTTCCCCTAATGTTGTCTTTCTTCTTGCCTTTCAGCTTCTTATCCTTCTTATCTCCATATAGAGAACTAGATGAAATACCATGATAGGAGTTACCTTCCTTTATGCTATTGTTGGACTCTTGATTGAAGAGTTGTCCAAGAAAGATGTTGAAACTTGGAGTTTGAAGATCCATGATGAGATCATAAGCCGTTGTGAAGGATTGCCATTGCTTATCACTACAAATCCCATTGAGAATTCGCCTCATCATGGCCTCTTCTTCAATCAGCTCTCCAACGGATGCTAACTGATCCACAACCTCCTTCACCTTGGTAACAAACTCTGTGATGGTTTGTTTAGGTGTCCTCTTCATTTGGTTGAACTCGTTCCAAAGATGATTCTTTCTTGCTTTGGTACTAGCAAAAAAGAAAGTCTCGAGGGCATCCCAAGTATTTTGAGATGTCTTGCATCCTCTAATATGTGGTAATAGAAAGTCAGAGATAGTTTTAGTATGTACAACCTTGCTTGAGCATCCCTTGTGCACCAAAGTATGAGCTTATCTGTCTCCTCTTGTGTAGGTCCTCCTTTGGATCTTGGAATAGGCATAGCTTCATCACATGCTACAATTCCATAAATATTTCTACCTTGCAAATAGGCCTCCATTCTAATTTTCCAAGCCACATAGTTTTGTTGATCAAGCTTCTCAATCATTGAGGGAAAGCCATCATCTATCTTGATCTAGCTCTGATGCCACTAAAAGAACTTGGAGAAGGTTGTAGGAGGTAGAAATGTGAGTTGCAAAGCGACGAAGTTTGGTCTAACAAACCGGCACAAGGCTAGCCCTTGAGCTTATGGAGACTCAAGTAGATCTTATAGGCATGCGATAAGTGCAATAAAAAGAACTATGTACTTTGGAGCATCAAGGAGAAAGAGCCGATACAAAACAAATAGGTTAGTGCATTGACTAGCTCAAAGAACTTACTATCTTTGGTGGAGACAATGAACTTCAAATGCTCATAGCAGCCAACATGATTACAATCGGAAAACATCCTTTTGGAAGAGTGATATAAATAGGGTTGAGTGTATAGAATGCACAAGATTACAAGAAATAAGCAAAATATACATTTGGAATGAACCAGACACTCAACAGTGGTACCTCCTATTTTTCAGGAATACATAGAGATTGACCCTAAGATCAAAAAACTAAGATTTCTCCGAGTCTACTAAATCAAATGCTTTGAAAATTTACAATCATAAATTAGATTTTAATATCGTTCCAATGAGTCCTCTGTCATCCAATTCAAAGATCTGTAAAGAGAGCAGCAGTCTCTGCAAGCTTATTGTTGTTGAAGAAGATGATGCAAAAAAATGAAGGCGCAAGACAATGATGACCATGATTGTATGTCTATTGCTTGCATATAATGTACAAGTGATTTGTAGTCTTTATATAGACTTTTTGAATGCTCCATAACTTCTACAAGTGTATTTTTAATTCAAATTAATATGGGATTAGTTGTTGGAGGGAATCAATTCACTTTCCTACAATCTAGAAAAAATGAAGATCTAGTTTGATCTACTTTTACGTGATTGATTGATTTATTGATTGATTGCAAATCAACCACCTCAAATTCGTGGAGCTTGGTCTCTCTCTTTCTATTTTTACATGTGTAAAACTCAAGGCTTTTACAATGGTCAAAGATCCATGAAAAATCCTTTAAAGAAAGACAATAAATTAACATAAGTAAAAGAACTCTTCAACGGATATTCCTTCAACGTAACCCAAGCGATAGCTTTTGATGTAGATCAAATCCACCTCAAGCATAGTGTAAGCTTGATGTTCCAACAATGCATACTCACATGCATATGCATACAAACATACACACACATATGTATACACACATATACATACATTCATGTACACACACACACACACGCATACATACGCACATGCATATGCATACATACATACACATACATATGCATACACATACACACATACATATTACATACACACATGCATATTCATGCTTGTGCATGCATGCATGCATTCATATATACATATACATACACACTCACATACATACATACATACATACATATATATATATATATATATATATATATATATATATATATATATATATATATATATATATATATATATATATATATATATATATATATATATATATATACACTCACTCACATATATACATACACACTCACATACATATTACATACACACATGCATATATACATACACACACATATGCATACTCACATGCATATGCATACATACATACACACATATATGCATACACATAATCACATACATATTACATACACACATGCATATTCATGCATATGCATGCATGCATTCATATATACATATACATACACACTCACATATATACATACACATTCTAATTAAATGTATGTAAACATTAGGGAAAAAATCAAAATATGCAAAATATATATAGTTAAATATCTAAAAAATAGATCTTTAGATTTTTTAGGATATATATAGAATTCACAAGATTACAAGAAATAAGCAAAATATGCTTTTGGAATGAACGAGACACTCAACAGTGGTACCTCCTATTTTTCAAGAATACATAGAGATTGACCCTAAGACAGAAAAATTGTAATTTCTCCCAATCTACTAAATCAAATGCTTTGAGAATTTAGAATCATAAACTGGATTTTAATATCCTTCCAATGAGTCCCTCTCATCCAATTCGAATCTCTATAAAGAGAGCAGTAGTCTCTGCAAGCTTAATATTGTTGAAGAAGATGATGCAAAAAACTGAAAGAGCAAGACAATGATAGCCACAAGTGTATGTATATTGCTTGCATATAATGTACAAGTGATTTGTAGTCTTTATATAGACTTTTCAAATGCTCCACGACTTCTACAAGTGGATTTAGAATTCAAATGAAGATGGTATTGGTTGTTGGAGGGAATCAATTCACTTTCCTACAATCTAGAAAAAGTGAAGATCTAGTTTGATCTACTTTTAGGTGATTGATTGATTGATTGACTGCAGCTCAACCACCTAAAAATTCATGCAACTTGGGCTCTCTTTTTCTACTTTTACATGTGTAATACTCAAGGCTTTTACAATGGTGAAAGATCCATGAAAAATCTTTGAAGAAAACCTAGTCTTGGACATTGCAAGGTTTTTGGTTGTTTAGCTTATGTTCATGTACCATCACAAATAAGAGGTAAGCTAGATGAAAGGGCAACAAAGGCAGTGTTTATTGGATATGATTCAACTCAGATGCGTTACAAGTTCGTCAATCCTTCAACCAAGCAATTCACTACAAGTAGAGATGTTGTGTTTGAAGAACACATGTCTTGGTATGATGAAGACAAACAAAAGGTAACACTACCATATGATCTTGATTCTGACTCTCATCAACTAAGAAGCAAGCATGATACACAGGTCTAGGATCTAAGAAGTGATATAGACGATGACCAAGATGAAAGAGAAAAGGATTACAAGCTATGGAAGTCAAGAGGCAAAGCAAAGATGCAAGAGGTTGGAGAATGCTCCAAACAAGCACCTAGAAGATTAGCAAGAGAGAAGAAACAACCAGAAAGGTATGGATATGATTCCACATTTGTTACAAAGCATTCAATCTACTTGGAAAAAGACTCTATTTTAGAGGAACCCTCAACCTATGAAGCGGCAAAGGGAAAACCTAATTGGGAAAAAGCCATGAACGAAGAGATAGATGCATTGAAGGAGATGGACACTTGGGATTTGGTTCCAACGTCATCGAATCAAAAGGTAATTGGTTGCAGATGGGTATATAAAGTTAAAAGAAATTCAGATGGATCAGTTTGCAGGTACAAGGCAAGATTAGTTGCCAAAGGATGCTCACAAACGCATGGTAGAGACTATGAGGAAACATTCTCACTAGTTGCAAAGATGACTACAATCAGGATATTGATAAATGTAGTTGCTACAAGGAATTGGAGACTCCTCCAACTTGATGTGAAAAATGCATTCTTAAATGGTTGGATAAGTGAAGAGGTATACATGTCACAACCACCCGGTTTTGAAAACCCTAATCATCAATCTTATGTTTGCAGACTTAAGAAAACATTGTATGGATTGAAACAAGCTCCAAGAGCTTGGAATTATAGGTTGGTTACATATCTTCAAGATCAAGGGTTCAAAGCTAGCAGCTCAGATCCTTCTCTATTCATCAAAAGGGATCACAATGAGGTTATCTATCTATGTGTATATGTAGATGATATTATTGTGATATGTGATGATCTAAATGGCATTCAAAAGATCAAGAGACACATACAAGAGGAGTTCAAAATCAGTGACCTAGGTGAGCTCACATATTTCTTAGGTATGCAAGTGATATACATAGATGAAGGAATGTATTTGACGCAAAGAAGATACATTCAGGATCTTCTTCTCAAGTTCAAAATGGAGAACACTAAACCTGCAGGTACACCTTTGGAGATGAATCATAAACTAAGTGTTTATGAAGGTGAGAAAATTGAAGACATTAAAGAGTATCAAAGCTTGGTAGGTAGCTTGATATATGCTACTCATACAAGGGCAGATATCTCATATAGTGTAGGAGTACTTAGTCAGTTCATGCACTCACCGAGAAGACCACACATGGATGCGGCTAAGAGAGTACTTAAGTATCTAAAAGGTACAATCAACGGAGGTATATTCTATCCTTACTCTTTAGATTTGGATATCAAAATCTATTCAGATGCAGATTGGGCAGGAGCTAAGGATGATAGAAAAAGTACATCCGGTTACTTAGCATTTGCAAGTTCGAAGCTAGTGTCATGGAGTTCCAAGAAGCAACCAACAGTTTCTTTATCCTCAACTAAAGCAGAGTACAGAGGCTTGACCATAGCAACTCAAGAGGCAGTATGGTTTAAAGCATTGTATACAGATTTGGGACTTGTGAGTTCCAAACCTCACATATTTGGAGATAATGTAAGTTCCATGCATCTAAGGACAAATCCTATTTTCCATGCGAGAACCAAGCACATAGAAGTCCATTACCACTTCATCAGGGAGAAGCTCGTGACAAAGGAGATTAACATTTCTTTTGTTCCAACGGAAAAGCAAGTAGCAGATATGATGACAAAGGCACTTGATGGAGTAAAGCTTTGTAGATTCAAAGCTATGTAAGGTATTCAACCTATCAGAGAATGAAGACTCAAGCATACTTTAGCTTGCAGGGGAGGTGTTGGAACATCAAGCTTACATTATGCTTGAGGTGGATTTGATCTACATCAAAGGCTGTTGCGTCGAAAGAATATTCTTTGGAGGGTTCTTTTTCTTATGCTCATTTATTGTATTTTATGAGAGATTTTTGATGGTTCATTTACCATTGTAAAAGCCTTGAGCTTTGCACATGTAAAGGTAGAAAGATAAAGCCCAAATCCCACGAATTTTTGGTGGTTGAAGTTGCATTCAATCAAGCAATCAATCACCTAAAAGTAGATCAAACTAGATCTTCACTTTTCCTAGATTGTAGGAAAGTGAATTGATTCCCTCCAACAACCATTCCCACCTTCATTTGAATTCGAATTTCACTTGTAGAAGTTGTGCAACACTCCTAGAGTCTATATAAAGACTTGAAATCACTTGTACTTTACATGGAAGCAATATACATACACTTGTGACCATCATTGTCTTGCTCCTTCAATTCTCTACATCATCTTCTTCGCCTACAGTAATCTTGCAGAGGCTGCTACACTCTCTCCGGAGCTCAAAATTGAGTGAAAGATGTCTCATTGGAAAGATAAAAGTGTCTAGTTTATGTGTGTAAATGTTCAAATCTTTTGGCTCAGCAGATTGGGAGTAATGTGAGTTTTTCTATCTCAGGGTCAATCTTTGTGTATTCCTGAAAAATAGGAAGTACCACCGGTGAATGTCACATTCATTCCTATAGCATATTTTGCTTATTCCTAATACTTTTGTGCATTCCATACACGCAACCCTATGTGTATCACGCCCATAAAAGTATTTTTTCTAATTGTAATCACGCTGGTTGCTATGGGCATTTGAAGTTCATTGTCTCTTCCATAGAAAGTAAGTTTTTTGAGCTAGTCGACCCGCGAACCTATCTGTTTTGTATCGACTCATTCTCCTTAATGCTCCAAAGTACATAGTGTATTTCTTTGCACTTATTGCATGCCTATAAGGTCTATTTGAGTCTCCATAAGCTCAAGGGTTGGTTTTGTGCCGGTTGTCTTGACCAAACTTTGTTGCTTCGAAACGCACTTTTCTACCTTCTACAAGCCTCTCCAAGTTCTTTCACATTTTGCTCATCTCTTTTGTGTCTGACAGTGTTTTTCTTTATCAAATCATGTTTCGGTTTTCATTAGAGTACACATCACATGTACTCGGGTTTTTTGGGTAGAGTGTATTGTCTTTTGCTACACAACATCATGGTAATGTTGCTGCAGCAAGAGACAATACACTCTGCCCAAAAACAATTTTTCAGATATGTTCATTGGTATAGGTGCCAATATAAGCGTCGATATATCCAAGAAATTACTGATGCTTATACCCATGTTTTACCAATGCTTATACTCATGCTTATATTGATGCATATATTGACGTATATACTGAGGCCTTATATTGGTGCTTTGTTACCGACACGTATATCGAAGCTTACACTAACATCAGGCCGAAATCATGCATGTGTGTTTGCCTCGGTAGAAGCATCGGTATACCCCTGATATGTTGTAGTGCCATCAACACATCCCTGCTAAGTACTCAAGTGCATAAGATACAATTGGATATGACCAAATGCCTAAGTCAAGGGGTAACCACACACTAAATTGATTGATAAACATCAGTTACACAAGGAAAAAACATGCCGAACCTTTCAATAGTGAAAGGACATACAGAATCTCTCAATACAATATTTCAATAGAAGAAAATTGCTCCACTTATTAGGATTGTTAGAATAGGCGGATCCATTTACAAAATTGATAGCAAATAAACGAATAGATCTCAAGAAACTCTTCAAAGGACATAAAGCATTTGTACTTGTCCCTTGAAAAACCATTTGATTCTTATTGAACTAGATGTTTTAGAGTATATAGCTTCTCCAAAGTTGCCACAAGGCCATGCCTATATTTTTATAGCATTTTTGTAGCAATAAATGAGAATATCTTTTGGATCTAACTGCTTGATGCCCTTTATGTTAAGTTAGGGTTGAAGAGTTGCCAAAATTGCTTGCCATGAGAACAAGACACAAGGAGATGAGTGAAATCCTCCTCTCTGCCAAAATTGCTTGGCATGAGAACAATACACAAAGAGATGCATGAAATCCTCCTCTCTACCACATAATTTGCACATGCCCTCATTAGGTTTAATCCTCTTATTTTACTACCCACCCTAAAGCCATTGTGTATAATTAGCCATTAGAGGTAAGAGTAGTTGATGCTAATGAGGAATGCCATATAAAATTAAATATATATCTAGATTGGTTGTTTGACCATTGGACTCTCCATATATTGTTGAGTTTGCCAATAATACATGAGGGAGAGCCTCTACTACTCTTAAATCTATGTAGCATGTATTGAGGTACTTCTTGAATGGAAAATTTTTTGACTCTACAACAAGCCTTCTTGTTGTCTAGAAGCCTTCTTGTTCTCTAGAAGCCTCTTGTAATGAATGATAACGTGTTTTCAAGCAAGTGAAAGATTAATAACTGTTGGAGATAGATGTCTATGGAAGCACGCGAAAAACACAAGGAAGAAGAAGAAGAAGCTTGGAGCACAACACACAATACTAGATATATTACTAGAGAATGTACAAAGATAAGTAGCCCATTAGGGCAATAGGCGTATATACAAGGGTGGGGGAAAAAAGGAAGTAAGCCAAAATCTTTGCAAAAAGCTTAAACTTCTCCCTAGGCAGAGCCTTCGTGAAAAGGTCTGCAATGTTCTCTTGCGTGGGCACATATGCCAAGTTGATCCCTCCATCAGAGAATCTCTCCCTAACATAGTGATAATGCACCTCAATGTGCTTAGTGCGAGCATGGAACACAGGGTTCCTCACAACTGCCAATGCGCTCTGACTGTCAGTGAAGATGGTGGTGGCAAAAGTATGACCAACACCCAAATCAACCATAAGGCGTCTGAGCCACACACACTCAACAATCGCTGTGAAAGCTGCCCTATACTCTGCCTCACAGCTGGAAGTGGCCACAATATGCTGCTTCTTGCTCAACCAAGATGTACATGAGCTATCAAGCATGAATAAAAAACCACTAGTGGACACACGAGTGTCATAGCAACCAACCCAATCAGAGTCAAAAAAAGCATGCAAATCTGGCGGTAGTGATCCCCCCTTGGGATAAAACAACCCAAGTAGCCGAGTACCACTCAAATAGCAAAAGATGTGCTTAACTGCCTGCCAATGCTTGACTCATGGGCAATGCATAAACCTGCTCATCTATGAGATAGCAAACTGGATATCTGGTCGAGTAATGCATAAGTAAATGAAGCATCCAACAACTTGCTGATAGAGAAAAGCATCAAATGCATCCCCAACATCATGAAGACTCAATCGTAAACCTGTCTCCATAGGAGTGGCAATCGACGTACAGTCTTCAAGGCCAAAACGCTGCAATAATGTGTCAATAAATTTCATTTGACAAAAATCCATTCCACCATCAACTTGCATAAACTAAATGCCCAAATAGTGATGCAAATGCCCCAAATCAGACATCTCAAATGAGGCATGAAAATCAGCCTTAAAATCAGTAATATGCTTCTCAATAGGACCAGTGAGCAGCATGCCGTCAACATAGACAACAATGATCATAATCACATCATTAGCACGCTTAACATATATGTGAAGAGATGGATAGGTATGTGCTTGAAGATGAAGAGGTGTTGCAAAATCCTTGATCTACACCAGCCAATTGAACTCCAGGAGTATATGGTGGGCCCTTTTAGCTTGCCAATGGATGTATTAGACACCCTATGTACCTTGCAAGATCACTCTCAAAAAGATAGATCAAAACAGATAAGTTGGAGTTAGCTCAGAGGTGAAAACTTGCTATTCTTGGTTCATACAGCTGTCCAATGTTTTACATAATTCTCTGAGCACAGAAGCAATTAGCTTAATTCCTCTTGGGGAAGTCTAGGTAACTTAAAGAGCTAACTTTCAAGAGTAATCTCATAAAAAATAATGAACCACACACTGAGAATGAGTTTTAACAACTGATGACATCATCCCGATTTTCACGGGCTGCTACAGTTTAAGACCAGTGAGCAGAAAAATCAACTCAAAATCTAGGAATCCAATGATTATGACAATTTTTATGGTTATACTAGACAGCCAGCTACATTCAACAAGCTTTAAATCACTGAATTTGGATAAGTAACCACTGAGAAATGGCTCTGACAAGATGAGTGAAAAAGTCGGGTACCTGATAGAGAAGTGAAGATGAACAGACCCTGTTGACTTAAAATGAATATAACTGAAGATTGCAACATTCAAATGACATGAAAATTTGTGAGCATATAGTAGACTTATAGAGCTAACTTTAGCAAGTTAAATCACTGAAAATGATGCACCAAGCTCAGAGAAAACATCTCTACAAGCGGATTGAGAAAAACTGAGAGTAATGGCAGTGAGTAGTACACTTCACTAGAACATGGAAAGATGAACTCAAATAATCATGAAAATGAAAGTATATTGCTTGTAAAATACAATAACTTACTGATACATATGTGTGCCTTATAATCACACCTTGATATGGCATAAAGCTCAACTCTTGGAGGTCTTCACATAGGTCTCTCTAACCATGACTAAAACTACCATCTATTTATAATTGAGTTTGGGAGGCTAACTTCCCTCAATCACTCTCCAATCAATCGATGATTGATTTGATTCTCTACCTACCACAAATCACGAATTCTTGGCTCCTCTTTCCCTTTTTGATCATGTGGACTCAACCACTTAAGATTCTCTTGATTTTACATTAAGTAAACTCTTCAAAAAATTACAAGAGGTAGTTCACAAGTGAACTTTACATAGTCTTCATTTTAAGCCTTTTTCTATGACTTTGTGGGACTCAAGCCAATACTTAGGCTTGTCATAGACTTGCTCGAATAGCTCCCCCTCAAGCCAAGTATGCTTGAGGTCTTCAATCTTCCAAGATTACCTGGAAACCTATCATAGCCTTGAATTTGCAAAGCTTTGTACCATCCAATGCTTTGGTTAGAATATCTACACATTGTTGATGAGTGGACATATATGATATTTGAATCTCTTTGCTTAGAACCTTCTCTCGTACATAGTGATAATGAACTTCAATATGTTTAGTCCTTGCATGAAAAATAGGATTATCAGCCAAATGAATAGAACTCATATTGTCACCAAAAATAGTTGGAGTTCCAAACTCCAATCCAAGATCTTTGAATAATGTCTTCATCCACATAGCTTCTTGTGTAGCTATGGCAAGACCTCTATATTCAGCTTCAATAGAAGAGAGAGAAACTGTGGGTTGCTTCTTGGATGACCATGAAATAAGCTTGGAACCTGCAAAGGTAAGATAACCTGAAGTGCTCCTTCTATCTTCCTTGGAGCTAGCCCAATCTGCATCAGAAAATAGCTTCAAACCTAAATCAGATACATAAGGATAATAAAGTCCTTCATTGATGGTTCCTTTGAGATACTTGAGAATCCTTTTGGCAACATCCATATGTGGTTTCCTTGGTGTGTGCATAAATTGACTTAGCACACTCACACTGTAACATATATCTACTCTTGTCAATGTGGCATAGTTGAGACTACCCACTAGACTTTGATATGATGTGATGTCCTCTATGAGTTCACCTTCATGTGAGCTCAATTTGTGATTGACCTCCATTGGAGTACCTGCAATCTTACAATCTTGCATCTTGAATTTTGCCAACATGTCCTTAATGTACTTTCTTTGAGTGAGAAACAAACCATGATCTTTGTAGACAACTTCCAAACCTAGGAAGTAGGTAAGTGAACCCAAATCACTTATCTTGAACTCTTCTCTCATCTGATCTTTGATCTTCTTCATACCATCTGCATCATTTCCTGTCAATATAATATCATCTACATATACACATAGGTAGATGACCTCGGAATTACTCTTTTTAATAAAGAGTGAAGGATCTGCCTTGCTTGGTTGAAAGCCTTTGTCCTGCAAGAATGAAACAAGCCTGAAATTCCAAGCTCTTGGAGCTTGCTCGAGACCATACAATGCTTTGTTAAGTTTACACACATAATCAGGATAAACTTGATTCTCAAAACCAGCTGGTTGTGCCATATATACCTCTTCTGTTATCAAACCATTCAAAAATGCATTCTTTACATCTAGTTGAAGTATCTTCCAATTCTTGGAAGAGGCAATACTAAGCAAAACCCTAATAGTAGGCATCTTTGCCACAGGAGAGAAGGTCTCCTCATAATCAATTCCCTAAGTTTGTGCAAAGCCTTTTGCTACAAGCCTTGCCTTATACCTGTTAATGGAGCCATCAAAATTCTTCTTGAGTTTATAGACCCATCTTGAGCCTATTACCTTCATGGATTAAGTCTTGGGCACCAAATCCCAAGTGTTGTTTTCCTCAAGTGCTTCAATCTCTTCCTTCATTGCATGCTTCCATTCTGTTTTTTCTTTGGCCTCTTCAAATGATGATGGCTCCTCTTGGTTTATGTCCTGTGCTATGTAGATAGAATGTTTAGTTACTAATGAGGTGTCAAACCCATACCTTTCTCGTTTTTTCTTTTCCCTCATAGATCTTCTTAGGCCATGATGTGATGATTCTGCCTCATGTCCAAGTTCTTGCAATTTTGCTTTACCTTTAGACTTCCATGCTTTGATCTTTTCCATGTGAGATTCTTCATCATCCTCTAAGGTGTCTTGTTCTTCAATCTTTGATTGTTCTCTACCAAGCTTTGGATAATCTTCTTCAAGATCATATGGTAAATTGATCTTCCTGCATGAATCTTCATACCATGAATTGTTCTCATAAAAAACTACATCTCTGCTTACCAAGAATCCTTTGTTGGTAGGGTTGTATAACTTGTAGCCCTTTTGATTGTTGTCATATCCAATAAATACACACCTTTCTGCCTTTGGATCCATCTTGCCTCTAACCTGTGAAGGAACATGAGCAAAAGCAATACATCCAAAAATTTTACAATGATCTAAGCTTGGTCTTCTTCCATTCCAAGCCTCATATGGAGTCATCCCATCAAGGGATTTTGAAGGCAACCTGTTAATCAAGTAAGTGGCTGTAGATACAGCCTCAGCCCATAAATAATTAGGTAAATGCTTTTCATTTAACATAGACCTTGCAGCTTCAACAATTGTCCTATTCCTCCTTTCTTCCAATCCACTTTGCTTAGGAGTGTACCTTGTAGTTACCTCTCTTTTGATTCCTCTTTCTTGAAGAAACAAATCAAACTCATGGGAGAAGTATTCTCCATCTCCATCTGACCTTAGCCTTTTTAGTGATTTACCTGTTTGATTCTCCACAAGAGCCAAATATCTTTTGAAACATGAAAAAACTTCATCTTTGTGTTTCATAAAGAATAGGATAGTCCATCTGCTGCAATCATCAATAAAGGAAACATAATACCTTGATCCAGATATTGAAGCTTCCTTGCTAGGTCCCCATACATCTGTATGAACCAACTCCAAGAGATCTCCATGCATATAACCTTTCTTCATGAATGGTAACCTGTGAGACTTTCCAAATTGACATGCACTACACTTATAAATCATATGTTGTTTTGACAAATTAGGAAGTCCAAGTACACTTTGGTCCCTGCAGATTTGCTTTAATGACCTTTCACCAATACGTGCTAACCTTTTGTGCCATACTTCCTATTCTGTGAGTGTCTGACTACCATAATTAAAGAGAGCAATGTTTCTAGTGTCCTGTAATTCAAATGTGAACAATCTACCTGTCTTTTCACCTTTTGCAATTCTTCTGAATCCTTGACTTGGATCTTCAACAAATGCTCCTACTTTTGTGAACCTGACTTGCAACCCTTTCTCTCCTATTTGCCCAACACTTATCAAATTCTTTGTAATGGTAGGGACATAGAGTACCTTACAGAGTAGGTTGATGTTTCCATCAGGTGCTTTGACATTGCCTATTTTCTCCACAGGATGTTTTGTATCATCTCCTATTTGTACCTCATGCTTATTCCTTGGATCTTCTAAATCTGATAGGAGTGCCACATTTCCTGCCACATGATTTGAACAACCTGAATCTATGTAGAAAACATGCTCATCAAATTTACCTTGTGGCATAGCCATGTTCATGATCAATAATGAATCCTCTTTGTTTGAGTCTTCTGTGTAGTTATTGTAGTCTCTCCTTCCTTTGTAGCCTCCTTGATAGTTTGAATGATTGTAGTTGTTGTAGTTGCCATGGTAGTTGTTGAACCTTCCTCTTGAGTAGCCATAACTTCCTCTATTGTATCCTCTGCCTCTTTGATTCTTGGAATTCCTAAAGCAATTTTCAGTTGTATGATTAGTTAATCCACAAATAGAACATGAGTTGGAGTCTTGGGATCTCCCCCTGCCTTGTCTACCTCCTCTTCCTCTACCTCTACCATGTCTTCCTCTACCTGCATAGTTAGCTTGATATATACCTGCTTCATCATCCGCTTTCTTTGCCTTTCCTTTGTTATCTTTGGACTTGCTTTTATCAGTGTATAAAGCTGAAGATTGATTACCTTTAGAGCTTTCTCCATTTTTTATAAGCTTTGCCTCTTGAGTAAGTGGTTGTCCAATGAGTGTATTGAAATCAGGTACATGCATGTCCATGTACAAATCCATAGCTGTGGTGAATGCTTCCCACTTGTCATCTGCCTTCAAGCCATCGATGACCTGCCTTACAATTTGCTCTTCATCTATTACCTCTCCAATACTTCCCAACTGATCTGCTATGTCCTTGAGCTTTGTGACAAAATCAGTCACATTTTGTTTGGGAGCCTTCTTGAGAGTTGTGAAATCCAGCCATAGTTGATGCTTCCTAGCTTTGGTACTTGAAGAAAAGAAAGCTTCAAGTGCATCCCACACTTCCTGAGATGTCTTACAACTTCTAATGTGAGGCAACAAAAAATTTGAGATAGAGTTGAGGAGATAAGACCTTGCAAGTGCATCCTTGGAGCACCATGTGCTCAATCTTTCTTGCTCTTCTTGTGTTGCTTGACTTTTGTTCCTGAAACTTGGCATAACTTCATCTCCAGCCACATAACCATATAAACTTCTACCTTGGAGATAAGCTTCCATTCTTAATGACCAAGCTGAGTATTTACCTCTGTCCAATTTGTCAATTGATGAAGGAAATCCATCTGCCATGTTGTCCAACCTTGCTCTGATACCACTGTGAAGAGATGGATAGGTATGTGCTTGAAGATGAAGAGGTGTTGCAAAATCCTTGATCTACACCAGCCAATTGAACTCCAAGAGTATATGGTGGGCCCTTTTAGCTTGCCAATGGATGTATTAGACACCCTATGTACCTTGGAAGATCACTCTCAAAAAGATAGATCAAAACAGATAAGTTGGAGTTAGCTCAAACGTGAAAACTTGCTATTCTTGGTTCATACACCTGTCCAGTGTTTTACATAATTCTCTGACCACAGCAGCAATTAGCTTAATTCCTCTTGGGGAAGTCTAGGTAACTTAAAGAGCTAACTTTCAAGAGTAATCTCATAAAAAATAATGAACCACACACTGAGAATGAGTTTTAACAAATGATGACATCATCCCGATTTTAACGGGCTGGAGCAGAAAAATCAACATAACTCCCAATTTAGGCATCCAATGATTATGAAAAATTGTATGGTTATACTAGATAGTAAGCTGAATCCAACAAGCTTTAAATCACTGAATTTGGATAAGTAACCACTGAGAAATGGCTCTGAAAAGATGAGTGAAAAAGTCGGGTACCTGACAGAGAAGTGAAGATGAACATACCCTGTTGACTTCAAATGACCATAACTGAAGATTGCAACATTCAAATGACATGAAAATTTGTGAGCATATAGTAGACTTTTAGAGCTAACGTTACCAAGTTAAATCATTGAAAACGGTGCACCAAGCTCACAGAAAACATCTCTGCAAGCTGACTGAGAAAAACTGAGAGTAATGGCAATGAGTAGTACACTTCACTAGAACATGGAAAGATGAACTCAAATAATCATGAAAATGAAAGTATATTGCTTGTACAATACAATGAATTACTGATACATATGTGTGCCTTGTAATCACACCTTGATATGGCATAAAGCTCAGCTCTTGGAGGTCTTCACATAGGTCTCTCTAACCACGACTAAAACTGCCATCTATTTATAGTTGAGTTTGGGAGGCTAACTTCCCTCAATCACTCTCCAATCAATCAATGATTGATTTGATTCTCTACCTACCAAAAATCACAAAATCGTGGCTCCTCTTTCCCTTTTTGATCATGTGGACTCAACCACTTAAGATTCACTTACTTTTACATTAAGTAAACTCTTCAAAAAATTACAAGAGGTAGTTCACAAGTGAACTTTACATAGTCTTCATTTTAAGGCTTTTTCTATGACTTTGTGGGACTCAAGCCAATACTTAGGCTTGTCATAGACTTGCTCCAACAATATAAGGTGCTTTTAGCTGGATTGTTCTCAAAACCATGTGCAATCAGATAGGCATGTATCTTCTCATACCAAGCAGGTGGTGCTTGCTTTAAACCATATAATGCCTTCTTTAACCTGCACACCTAGTTTTCTGCACAAAGCCATGGGGCTGAAAAACATACACTTCTTCATGCAATTCACCATTCAGAAATGTTGTTTTAATGTCCAATTGATGTACACTCCAACCAGGATGAGCTGCAAGTGCACAGATGCTCCGAACAATAGTCATACGGCATGTAGGTGCAAAGGTCTCATCAAAATCAATGCCTCTTTCCTGTGCATAACCCTTTGCAAAAAGCCTAGCCTTATACCTGTCAACTATGCCATCCGGTTTACGCTTCAGCTTATATACCCACTGAGTGCCAATGGCCTTCTTGCCAGGAGGAAAGTCACATAAAGACCAAGTACCATTCTTCATGATAGCACCATATTTAGATTGCATAGCAGCCATCCAATTTTCTGAATTTTGTGCTTCATCAAACAAAAGAGGCTCATTCTCATCATAAAGACTAGATGAAGTCATAGCATAGCAATCTGATGCAAAAGTGTTGGTGTAATTTGCAAGCCTACACATTTGGCTCAAAGGATACACATACATGAAGAAGCATAGGAACATATGCTAGTGGTTAATTACCACTTTACCTCATTGTAAAAGTCAAATTGACTTAGAATCTTTTTGCAATCACCTACCACAATGAGTCGTGGAAAAGTAGCTCATTTGATTGAAGGAATATCTCCAAGCTTTTCTGAGCTTGATCATAGGGAGCCAAAATTTGAAATTGAATTCAAATCTTTGCTCATCACATATAAAAATGATCTTGAAAAGTCTCGGTTAAGAGTGATCATTCTCGAGCCTCATTCTACTAAGTTTGAGTGTGTGTGAGGACTATACCATACCTACACCTCTCTACACCATTAGGCAATGCTATTCATGCCAATGGGATCGTATACAAGTGCTAATTAATAGATACATTTACATCATTAATCTCTGAGTTCTCTGTTAGTCTACTCAAAAGTCTGTCAACTTGTCAAGAGAATATCTCGGTCAATTCTCCACCAAATCAAGTGATTCAAAGATTCTTGGATTCAGCTCAAAGTCATCTACATGTTGTCAAAGTTTGAAGTGATTCTATTGAGCCATTTCAGAGAAATCTGCATCGAGGTGAACTCTGGTCAATTTCTGCTACAGTCCTAAAAAGTCGGGGGTATAACTAAACTTGCTAAATTGATTTCTCTTAGCATAGTTTATCTTTTTACATCATTCCACTTGCAAATGGTAGCTTACTAAGCTAACTAAATACCCCTAGAAGGAACTTTATCAATTTCTATTGTACTGGTCACACTGAGCAAAACAGTCAGTAGGTATCAAGACTAAAATAGAAGGTTTTCTTGAGTTTGTGAACTTCAAAGTTATCTGTTTTGGTTCAATCATTACACACATCACTTCCAAAGTACATAGGCCATTTTTTGGTGTTATTGGAAAGCTAAGAAGGTCTACTTATCAAATCTGAAGCAAAAGAGGGCTGGTACAAATTAGGTTTAGCAGTACCTACTCAGTCTCTTGGAGCATCCATCCATCTTTCCCAACAGTGGTATCAGAGCAATAGAGGTAAAATGGGAGATGGTTTTCCTTCATTTATTGATAAATTGGACAGGAACAACTATCAAGCTTAGTCTCTAAGGATTAAGACCTACTTACAAGGAAGGAGTCTCTATGGATACATCTCAGGAGATGAGGAATTGCCCTCATTCAAAGCAAGAGGATTACCAACCAAGGAAGAACAAGAAAAGCTCAACACATGGTGTGCTAGGGATGCATTGGCAAGGTCATATTTACTCAACTCTATTTTTGACTTTCTTTTGCCACATATCAGAAATTTTCAGACATCCCAAGAAACTTGGGAAACCTTGTCATCCCAAGAAACTTGGGAAACCTTGTGGATTGAATTCACAACACTAAGGAAGCAACCTAAGCAAGCTGTTTCAGAATTTGTGACCAAGATCAAAGATGTTGCGGATCAGTTAGCAAGCATAGGAGAAGAGATTGAAGAAGAACAAATTGTAAGGCAAGTGATCAATGGAATCAAGGCTGATGACAAATGGGAAAGCTTCACCACTGCAATGGATATTTACATGGACATGCACACTCGAGATCTTACAACTCTCATGGGACAACTATTTACACATGAAGAAAAGCTCACAAAGAATGGAGATACATCCAAAGGTAATAACTCTTCTGCCCTATACACTGATAAGAAGTCTAAGGATAAAGGCAAGAGCAAAAAGATGGAAGATGAAGGCTCTACCTCCCAAGCCAACTATGCAGGGAGAGGTAGATCTTCAAGAGGAAGGGGCAGAGGAGGTAAGCAAGGTAGGGGGAGACCCTATAACTCATCACCATGCAACATTTGTGGTTTATCAAATCATACTACAGATGAGTGTTTCAGGAACTACAAAAATCAGAGAGGAAGAGGCTACCAAAGAGGTGGATACTCACAGTCAAGAGGAAGGTTCAACCATCACCAAGGTCACAACAACAATTACAACAACAATTACAATGGCAACTACCAAGGAGGATTCAAAACCAGAAAGGACTACAACAACTACACAGAGGAGCAGGATGACTCTCTTCTGATCATGAACATGACTTCAAAGTCAGGTACAAATGATGATCACCTATTCTACATTGATTCAGGGTGCTCAAATCATGTGGCTGGCAATGTGGCACTACTCTCTGATCTTGAGGAACCAAAAGGTAAACATCAAGTCCAAACAGGTGATGATACAAAGCATTCAGTAGTTAAAGTTGGAAATGTTAAGACTTGTGATGGTAATCCGAATTTGTTGAGCAGGGTACTCTATGTACCAACCATTACCAAAAATTTGATGAGTGTTGGTCAGATTGTGGAGAAAAGTTTGCAGGTCAGATTCAATCAATATGGAGCATATGTAGAGGACCCAAGACATGGGTTCAAGAGGATTGCTAAAGGAGAAAAATCAGGTAGACTTTTCACTTTTGAGTTGGAAGATACAAAGAATATTGCACTATACAATTATAAAGATCAAACACTTTCAAAGCTTGAGATTTGGCACAAAAGGTTAGGGCACATAGGAGAAAGAACCTTGAAACAAATGTGCAGGGACCAATGTGTGCTTGGGATACCTAATGTATCCAAGCAACATATGATTTACAAGTGTGGTGCTTGTCAATTTGGTAAGTCTCACAGGTTACCCCTCTCCAAGAAAGGATATATGCATGAAGACTATCTAGAGCTTGTACACACACATGTTTGGGGACCTAGCAAAGATCCCTCAGTCTCTGGATCAAGGTACTATGTGTCTTTCATTGATGATTATAGTAGATGGATTGTATTCTACTTCATGAAGCACAAGGATGAGGTATTTAATTGTTTTAAGAAATGCATTAGTTGAAAACCAGACAGGAAGGAATTTGAAGAGGCTAAGGTCAGAGGAGGTGAGTACTTCTCCAATGAATTTGAAGACTTCTTGCAGGACAGAGGCATCAAAAGAGAGATGACCACAAGGTATTCTCTTGAACAGAATGGGGTAGCTGAGAGAAGAAATAGGTTAATAGTTGAGACAGCTAGATCTAGTCTTAATGAGAAGAAGCTACCTAACTATCTATGGGCAGAAAGTTTCTCTACTGCCACTTACCTCATAAACAGGTTACCATCTAAGTCACTTGATGGTATGACACCCTATGAAGCATGGCATGGTAAGAGACCATCATTAGATCACTGCAAAATATTTGGATGTGTAGCATATGTGCACATTCCTTCTCATATAAGAGGTAAGCTAGACCCAAAGGCTGAAAAACGCATTTTCATTGGGTACGATTTAAATAAAAAAGGTTACAGATTTTATAATCCTACCAATAAGGGATTTATGATAAGCAAAGATGTGATCTTTCATGAAAATGATTCTTGGTATGAGAATGAATGCAGGAAGGTCAAACTACCCTATGATTTGGAAGAGGAATTTCCAAAACTTGCAAAGGAGGAACCTACTCAGAATGAAGACTCGAGTTCAGATGATGAAGACACTATCAACCTTGAAGAACTCAAAGCATGGAAGTTCAAGGGCAAAATGAAGATGAAAAAGCTTGAAGACATACTTGAATCATCAACACAATCAATCAAAAGATCTCAAAGAGAAAGCAAGAAACCTATCAGATATGGGTATGATACATCTCTTGTTACTAAACATTCAGTTTATCTTGCCAAAGATTTGTCAAATGAAGAACCAGGTTCATATGAAGAAGCAATAACCAAATCAGAATGGAAAGAAGTTATGGATGAGGAGATTGAAGCACTCAAGGAGAGTGACACATGGGAGTTAGTACCCAGGAAGGATTCTATGAAGGTAAGAGGATCCAGATGGATCTATAAGTTGAAAAGAAATTCTGATGGAACAATTAATAGGTACAAAGCTAGATTGGTAGCCAAGGGTTTTTCACAAACCCAAGGCATTGACTATGAAGAGACATTTTCTCCTGTGGCCAAGATGCCAACAATCAGAGTGTTGGTAAGTGTGGCTGCATCAAAGAATGGGAACATGTACCAATTGGATGTCAAGAATGCTTTCTTGAATGGATGGATTTCAGAAGAAGTTTATATGTCACAACCTCCTGGCTATGAGGACCCTAAGAAGGTAACTTATGTTTGCAAATTAAAGAAGGCTTTATATGGATTGAAGCAGGCACCTAGGGCATGGAATTACAGGTTAACCATATACCTCCAAGACCAAGGTTTTGTCATGAGCAAGGCTGATACTTCTCTGTTCATTAAGAGAAGTAATTCAGAGGTAATCTATCTCTGTGTCTATGTTGATGACATCATCATTACAGGTAATGATGTCAATGGAATCAGGTATATTAAAAGCCAGATGATGAAGGAATTCAAGATGAATGATATTAGTTTATTGAAGTATTTTCTAGGGCTTGAATTAGTTTACACTAATTGAGGGATATACATTACTCAGAAGAAGTATGTACAAGATATGTTGAAGAAGTTTCACTTGCAGGATGCTAAAGTAGCAAGCACTCCAATGGAGGTGAACCTAAAGCTAAGTGCCCATGAAGGTGATGAAGTCAAAGACATTACAGGTTATCAAAGTATGGTGGGTAGCTTGAACTATGCTACTCTTACAAGAATTGATATTGCATATGGAGTAAGTATACTAAGTCAATTTATGCACAAGCCAAGGATACCTCACTTAGAGGGTGCCAAGAGAATCTTGAAGTATCTCAAGGGTACACAGAACCATGGTTTGTATTTCGCTTACACTTCAGATATTGATATCAAAGTTTATTCAGATGCAGATTGGGCAAGATGCAAGGATGATAGGAGGAGTACTTCTGAATATATTTCTTTTGCAGGTGACAAACCAATTTTATGGTCTTCAAAGAAGCAACCTACTGTTGCTTTGTCTTCCACAGAAGCAGAGTATAGAGGACTAGCTAATGCCACACAAGAAGTAATTTGGATTAAGCTTTTGTATACAGAATTGGGCTTATATACTAGGTCACCAATTATCTTTGGAGATAATACAAGTTCTCTTCACCTTGCAGCTAATCCTATTTATCATGCTAGGACTAAACACATAGAGGTTCATTACCATTATGTGAGAGAGAAGTTGATAAGCAAGGAGATTCAACTTACCTATGTATCAACCAACATGCAATGTGCAGATTTGTTGACTAAAGCTTTGGATGGAACAAAACTTTGCAGGTTCAAATCCATGATTGGATTGCAAGATATACTTGAAGATTAAAGATGAAGACTTAAGCCAAAATGTTTGGCTTGAGGGGGAGCTATTGGTGTAATTTGCAAGCCTACACATTTGGCTCAAAGGATACATCAAAGGATACACATACATGAAGAAGCATAGGAACATATGCTAGTGGTTAATTACCACTTTACCTCATTGTAAAAGTCATATTGACTTAGAATCTTTTTGTAATCACCTACCACAATGAGTCGTGGAAAAGTAGCTCATTTGATTGAAGGAATATCTCCAAGCTTTTAGGAGCTTGATCATAGGGAGTCAAAATTTGAATTTGAATTTAAATCTTTGCTCATCACATATAAAAATGATCTTGAAAAGTCCCGGTTAAGAGTGATCATTCCCGAGCCTCATCCTACTGAGTTTGAGTGTGTGTGAGGACTATACCATACCTACACCTCTCTACACCATTAGGCAATGTTATTCATGCCAATGGGATTGTATACAAGTGTTAATTAATAGATACATTTACATCATTAATCTCTGAGTTCTCTGTTAGTCTACTCAAAAGTCTGTCAACTTGTCAAGAGCATATCTCGGCCAATTCTCCACCAAATTGAGTGATTCAAAGCTTATTAAATTCAGTTCAAAGTCATCTACCTGCTTTCAAGGTTTGAATTGATTCTATTCAGCCATTTTAGAGAAATCTGCATCGAGGTGAACTCTGGTCAATTTATTCTACAGTCCTAAAAAGTCGGGGGTATAGCTAAACTTGCTAAATTGATTTCTCTTAGCATAGTTTATCTTTTTGTTGAAGAGGGACTCACGAATTTGGTATCTAGACAAAAAAAAAGGGGAGGTAGAAAAGACAAAGAGAAGCAGAATTAAAGAAGCACGATCGAACTGTACAACGTGCAGAATCAGAAAACCGAATCAAGAATTGTAAACATGAGAACAGGACGTGTAACAAAGTAATGAACAGGGGAGTGCACATAACGCACATAAAGAAGGATCGTGGAGCATACCGAAAGTGAAAGGCGTGGAAGAGCGTGGAAGAATAAAGACTATATATATATATATATATATATATATATATATATATATATATATATATCAAGAATCGAGCAAGTGAGAGATGAAATATAGCAGAAGCGCAGAGACGCAGAGATACAAATATACAGATAGAGAGAGAGATAGAAAACGCCAAAGATCGCGTATGTAGTATAGAAGACACCATAGATCGCGTAGGTAAAGATGAATAACATAAATCTAAAATGTCAGGTATTCATCTGAGAGAGATGGTAAGAAGAAACTACTTAGTGTAGGAGAGTTTCTATAGCTTGAGCAAGAAGAGGCCAAGCTTGTTTGTACACATCTTCTCTAATAGAAAACACATGTTCATGTGGAAGCTCTGCGCGCATTCTTTGTATCAGTAGAAGTTTGAATATTCTATGTTACGGTTAAAGTTAGTTAACAGTTACAGTTTCACCATATATGTACTTTTGGTCACTTACGGTTTACTCAATAAACATGTTTTTGGGAAGGACCACGAAGTATATCTCATAGAATAATATAGACTTTTGTATGAGACATAGCTTATCTTGTAGCTAGAATTCTCTACTTTATACGGATCAAAGTTTCCGGTGAAATGGATATGTACACACAGTACAAAGTCAGACCGAAAATAGCACTCTGAACTGATGAAGTTTTCCTCTAAACTTCAGGAAGAGTTCTTCAGTAAGGGAAGTTCACTCATCACTTCCTTGTTTCACGTATAAACATTTGAAACAATTACGAACAGAATTGAAGATCATTCCGGTAAGATTCTAGTAAATTTCGGTGACAGTCCAGTGACAATCCGGTGAAGTTCCGGTGAAGTTCCGGTGGAGTTTTCAAGAGAATTCAAAGCACAGTTTGAGTGGCAGAAGCCTTGTTAAGCTACTGTTGATTATAGAGTTGTTCTAACATCACTGTAGTTTAACACTAATTCGGTGGCACAACGAATTTCCGCAGGCTTGATAAGGTTCGAGTCTTTGCTGCGGCAGACGGGTGGTACCGAAAGATTACTACTATCAGAGGTATAAAAGCGGTACTACCGAAGATGTCAATCACTCCAACAAGTGGTATCAAAGCAGGTTAATCACCACAACAAGTGATATCAGAGCCGTAAAATCTAACAAGAGGTGTCAGAGTAAAGAAAGAAAACAAGAGGATCATGGTAGAACATGTCTCTATTGACAAGCTGGACAGAGATAATTATCCCGCATGGGTAATGCGCATGGAAGCCTTACTTATGAGTAAGGACTTAATGATGTATGTGACCGGAGAAGAAAAGAAGCCTACCTTTGAAGTCAACGGACAACCAAAGGAAGAAGAATTGGAAGCCTTGAAGTTGTGGCAGAAGAAAGATGCAACGGCAAGAGCATACATGTATAGTACTGTTACAAATTATCTACTACCGCATATTAGAGGCCTAGAAACATCGGAGGACATATGGAATGCGTTGGAGGACCATTTCCAAAATACTACGAAAGCGAGGAAGGCTAGCTTATGGTCCGAATTCACAACGTTCAAAAAGAAGTCGAATCAAAGCATTAGTGACTATGTTACTAAAATGAAGGATCTAGCAGACAGTCTTGGATCCATAAATGAAGATATCGAAGACCACAGATTGATACCGCAAGTGCTCACAGGTTTGAGAGGAGATGAAAGGTGGAAACCTTTTGTACTTTCAACTCAACTCTCTTTAAATCATTTTGGTCTAGATTTAAATCAGTTGCTAAGATTGATGCTCACATATGAGCAAGACTTGAAAGGAGATGGAGATAAAGGACAAAGCTCTGCAATGTACATGAAGAACAAAAAGAAAGGAGATAAAGGTAAGTCAAAAGATGAAGAAGAGTCGAGTTCTCAAGTTTATTATGCTAGAGGCAAAGGCACCAGCAGAGGAAGAGCAAGAGGCTTCAGAAGAGGAAGAAGCAGTCAGAATATCAATAAGAAAGCTTGCTGGATTTGTGGACTAAGTAATCATCTGGCTTATGACTGTTGGCATAATCAACAGGGTTCAAATCAAAATCAAAATAGTAATAGCAGAGGCAGAAGCGGAAGATATCAAAGAGGTAGACAAAACCAAAGAAGAGGCTATGGGAGAGGTGGAACAAGAAGTTGGGGACAAAATCAATCCTACAACACCACCTACAACAACTACGCAAATGACACGCAGAATGAAAGTCATACATCGTTGATAATGTTGGGAGAGGATGGTTGGATGTACTCAGAAGATTGAGTTGGTACTGCTAGACCTGCTTTGTACCAGCCCTCCTTGCTTCAGAGTTGATTAGTACACTTGCTTAACTTCCAAATGACACCAAGAGATCATATATGTACTTTGCAAATGATGTGTGTAATGACAAAATCAAAACAGACTACTTGATACTTCACAAATCCAAGAAACTTGCTATTTTAGTACTGACACCTGCTCAGTCTTTCACTCAGTATGACCAGCACACTTACAATTGATCAAATTCCTTCTGGACATATTAAATTAGCTTAACAAGCTACCATTTTCAAGTGGAATGAGAAGAAATGATGAACTATACTTTGAGAAATGAGTTTAGCAAAAATATGTTTACCCTCGACTTTTTAGGAGCTCTGTAGACAAATACCAGAGACCACTTCGAGCAAGATTTCTCCGAGATGGCTGATCCACTGACCTTCAAATTTTGTAGACATGTATTATGCTTGGATCTGGTTCCAACAAGCTTTGAATCACTTGATTTGGATGCGTAGATCCTGAGATATGCCTTATTGAAGTTGACTGACTTGGAGTAGTATACACAGAGAATCATAGAGTAGATGAATGTAAGTATATTTGTATTAGATCATGTAAATGTACATTCCCATTGGCATGATAAACATAGCTCAATGGTACTCAGAGGTGTAGGCTATGGAGTAGCACTCACACACTCAATGATCAAGGGAATAAGCCTCGGGAATGGTGAAGAACACTCGCGACTTTTTCCTTGTAGTTTTTATAGGGATTGAGTGATGATTTGAATTTGAATTCAAATCAATCTCCTAGAGTCTTTCACCTAAAAGTTGATTGAGATATTCTCTCAATTAAACAACAACCTTTTTCCACGACTTCCAATCAATTAGGTGTGATTACATAAAATGCCAAGTCATTTAGACTTTTACAAGAGATAAAATGGTAAGAAATCATAGGCACAAGTTCCTATGGTCTTTGCTTCATGTAGAGTCTTCAAAGTAGATATCCAACCCAAATTGTGAAGGCTTGACTTGCACCAACAGCTCCCCCTCAAGCCAAACATTTTGACTCAAGTCTTCATCTTCATTCTTCAATCACATCCTGTAATCCAATCATGGATTTGAATTTGCATAACTTGTTTCCATCCAAAGCTTTAGTGAGTAAATCTGCACATTGCATATTAGTAGACACATAAGTCAATTGAATGTCTTTGCTAAGTAATTTTTCTCTCACATAGTGGTAATGAACCTCTATGTGTTTTGTCCTAGCATGATATATTGGATTAGCTACAAGGTGAAGAGAACTTGTGTTGTCTCCAAAGATAATTGGTGGCCTTGTGTATAGGCCTAACTCTGTATACAAAAGCTTCAACCAGATAGCTTCTTGAGTGGCATTGGCTAGCCCTCTATACTCTGCTTTAGTAGATGACAAAGCTACTGTAGGTTGTTTCTTGGCTGACCAAGAAATAGGTTTATCACCTGCAAAACATATGTATCCTAATGTGCTTCTCCTATCATCCTTGCATCCTGCCCAATCTGCATCTGAATATACTTTAATATCAATATCTGATGTATAAGGAAAGTACAAACCATGGTTCTGAGTTCCCTTTAAATACTTCAAGATCTTTTTTGTTGCCTCTAGGTGAGGTACCCTTGGTTTGTGCATGAATTGGCTTAGCACACTAACTCCATATGCTATGTCAATTCTTGTCAAGGTAGCATAATTCAAACTACCTACCATACTTTGATATCTTGTAATGTCTTGGACTTCATCACCTTCATGAGCACTAAGCTTTAGGTTGACCTCCATTGGAGTACTTGAGACTTTAGCATCCTGCAAATTAAACTTCTTGACCATATCATGTACATACTTCTTTTGAGTAATATATATACCTGAATTAGTATACACTAATTCAAGACCTAAGAAATACTTCAATAATCCAAGATCATTGATCTTGAACTCCATCATCTGTCCTTTGATGTGTCTAATCCCACTGACATCATTGCCTGTAATGATGATGTCATCAACATAAACACAGAGATAGATTACCTCTGAATTGTTCCTTTTGATAAATAATGATGTATCTGCCTTGCTCATTATAAATCCTTGGTCTTGGAGGTATGTTGTCAATCTGTAATTCCATGCTCTAGGTGCCTGCTTTAAACCGTACAGAGCCTTCTTCACTTTACAAACATAATTTACCTTCTTGGGGTCTTCATAGCCAAGTGGTTGTGACATGTATACTTCTTCAGATATCCATCCATTCAAGAAAGCATTCTTGACATCTAATTGGTACATGTTCCAATTCTTGGATGCAGCTACACTCACCAAAATTCTGATTGTTGGCATCTTAGCCACAGGTGAAAATGTCTCCTCATAATCAATGCCTTGGGTTTGTGCAAAACCCTTGGCTACCAACCTAGCTTTGTACCTATTGATTGTTCCATCAGAGTTCCTCTTTAGCTTGTAGATCCATCTGGATCCTATCACCTTCATAGAGTCCTTCTTGGGTACTAAGTCCCATGTGTCACTCTCCTTGAGAGCCTCTATTTCTTCATCCATAGCTTCTTTCCATTCTGGTTTGGTGATTGCCTCCTCATATGAACCTGGTTCTTCATTCAACAAATCCTTTGCAAGATATACAGAATGCTTAGTTACAAGAGAAGTATCATACCCATATCTGATAGGCTTCTTACTTTCCCTTTGAGATCTCCTCATTGCTTGAGTTGAGGATTCTGGTATATCCTCTAGCTTCTTCATTTTCATCTTTCCTTTAGACTTCCATGCCTTGAATTCCTCAAGGTTAATTGTGTCATCATCATCTGAACTTGATTCTTCTTTGTGAATTGGTTCCTCCTTGGTGAGCTTTGGGAAGTCTTCTTCCATGTCATAAGGTAGACTAACCTTCCTACATTCATTTTCATAGCATGAGTCATTCTCATCAAAGATGACATCTCTGCTTACCTTGAAGCCTTTGTTTGTTGGGTTGTAGAATCTATACCCTTTCTGGTTCAAGTCATAACCAATGAAGATACATTTTTCAGCTTTAGGGTCTAGCTTTCCCCTTACCTGTGAGGGAATATGCACATATGCAATACAACCAAAGATTTTGCAATGATCCAAAGATGGTCTCTTACCATGCCAAGCTTCATATGGTGTCATTCCATCAAGTGACTTTGATGGCAACCTATTAATGAGATAGGTGGCAGTAGATACACTCTCTGCCCAAAGATAATTTGGCAACTTCTTTTCATTAAGCATAGACCTAGCTGTTTCAACAATGAGTCTATTCCTTCTTTCAGCTACCCCATTTTGTTCAGGTGAGTACCTTGTAGTTATCTCCCTCTTGATGCCTCTTTCCTGCAAGAAGTCTTCAAATTCATTGGAGAAGTATTCACCTCCCCCATCTGACCTTAGTCTTTTCAAGTTTCTACCTGTTTGATTTTCAACTAGTGCAAGATATCTTTTGAAACAATTAAATACTTCATCCTTATGCTTCATAAAGTATAACACAGTCCATCTGCTATAATCATCAATGAAGGACACATAATACCTTGATCCTGAAATGGATGGTTCCTTGCTAGGTCCCCAAACATCTGTATGCACCAATTCTAGGTAGTCTTCATGCATAAAACCTTTCTTTGAATAGGGCAACCTGTGTGACTTACCAAACTGACAAGCTCCACACTTGTAAATCATGTGTTGCTTGGATACATTAGGTATCCCAAGCACACATTGATCCCTGCACATTTGCTTTAAGGTTCTTTCACCTATGTGACCTAACCTCTTGTGCCATATTTCTAATTCTGAAAGTGTTTGATCCTTGTAATTGTATAAAGCAATGTTCTTTGTGTCCTCTAGCTCAAAAGTAAACAATCTACCTGATTTTTCTCCCTTGGCTATCCTTTTGAATCCATGTCTTGGGTCCTCCACATATGCTCCATGTTGATTGAACCTGACCTGTAAACCTTTTCCCACAATCTGTCCTACACTCATTAGGTTCTTGGTAATAGTTGGGACATAAAGTACTCTGCTCAATAAGTTCTGATTACCATCACTAGTCTTTACATTACCAATCTTTACTACAGAATGTTTAGTGTCATCACCTGTCTGCACTTGATGTTTGCCCTTAGGTTCTTCCAAATCAGAAAGTAGTGCCACATTGCCAGCTGCATGATTAGAACATCCTGAATCAATATAGAATAAGTGATCATCATTAATACCTGACTTTGAAGTCATATTCATGATCAATAGGGAGTCATCTTGCTCCTCTGTGTAGTTGTTGTAATCCCTTCTATTTCTGAATCCACCTTGGTAGTTATTATTGTGGTTGTGGTTGTAATTGTTGTTGTACTGATTGTTGTATCCATTGTAGTCTTGGTGTTGGTTGAACCTGCCTCTACCTTGAGAGTATCCACCTCTTTGATAGCCTCTTCCTTTCTGATTCTTATAGTTTCTATAACACTCATATATGGTATGGTTAGACAATCCACAAATGTTGCATGGTGATGAGTTGTAGGGTCTCCCCCTACCTTACTTACCTCCTCTGCCTCTTCCTCTTGAAGATCTACCTCTCCCTGCATAGTTAGCTTGGGAGGTAGAGCCTTCTTCTTCTTGCTTATTCCCTTTACTTTTATCCTTAATCTTCTTATCAGTATATAGAGCAGAGGGGTTGTTACCTTTTGATTGCTCTCCATTCTTTGTAAGCTTTGCTTCATGTGTGAAGAGTTGACCAATCAGAGTTGTTAGATCAGGAGCATGTATGTCCATGTATAGGTCCATTGCTGTGGTAAAGCTCTCCCATTTGTCATCAGCTTTTAGTCCATTGATTACCTACCTTACTATTTGTTCCTCTTCAATCTCCTCTCCAATACTTGCAAGCTGGTCTGCAATGTCTTTGATCCTAGTGACAAAGTCTGAAACTGATTGCTTTGATTGCTTCCTAAGAGTAGTGAATTCAATCCATAGTTGATTCTTTCTGGCCCTTGTGTTGGAAGAGAAGTATGATGACAAGGTTTCCCAAGTCTCTTGGGAAGTCTTACAGTTCCTAATATGAGGTAAAAGGAAATCAGATATAGAGTTAAGAAGGTAAGACCTTGCCAATGCATCTTTTGCACACCATGTGTTGAGCCTCTCTTGTTCATCCTTGGTGGGTAGTCCTCTTGCTTTGAATGAAGGCAATTCCTCATCTCCTGAGATGAACCCAAATAAGCTTCTTCCTTGTAGATAGGTCTTCATCCTTAGAGACCAAGCTTGGTAATTGTTCCTGTCCAATTTGTCAATGAATGAAGGAAAACCATCTCCCATGTTACCTTATTTGCTCTGATACCACTATTGGGAGAGGATGGTTGGATGCACTCAGAAGATTGAGTTGGTACTGCTAGACCTGCTTTGTACCAGCCCTCCTTGCTTTAGAGTTGATTAGTACACTTGCTTAGCTTCCAAATGACACCAAGATATCATATATGTACTTTGAAAATGATGTGTGTAATGATCAAATCAAAACAGACTACTTGATACTTCACAAATCCAAGAAACTTGCTATTTTAGTACTGACACCTGCTCAGTCTTTCACTCAGTATGACCAGCACACTTACAATTGATCAAATTCCTTCTGGACATATTAAGTTATCTTAACAAGCTACAATTTTCAAGTGGAATGAGAAGAAATGATGAACTATACTCTGAGAAATGAGTTTAGCAAAAATATGTTTACCCCCGTCTTTTTAGGAGCTCTGCAGACAAATAGTAGAGACCACTTCGAGCAAGCTTTCTCCGAGATGGCTGATCCAATGACCTTCAAATTTTGTAGGCATGTAGTATCCTTGGATCTGGTTCCAACAAGCTTTGAATCACTTGATTTGGATGAGTAGATCCTGAGATATGCCTTGTTGAAGTTGACTGACTTGGAGTAGTATACACAGAGAATCATAGAGTAGATGAATGTAAGTATTTGTATTAGATCATGTAAATGTACATTCCCATTGGCATGATAAACATAGCTCAATGGTACTCAGAGGTGTAGGCTATGGAGTAGCACTCACACACTCAATGATCAAGGGATCAAGCCTCGGGAATGGTGAAGAACACTTGCGACTTTTTCCTTGTAGTTTTTATAGGGATTGAGTGATGATTTGAATTTGAATTCAAATCAATCTCCTAGAATCTTTCACCTAAAAGTTGATTGAGATATTCTCTCAATTAAACAGCAACCATTTTCCATGACTTCCAATCAATTAGGTGTGATTACATAAAATGCCAAGTCATTTAGACTTTTACAAGAGATAAAATGGTAAGAAATCATAGGCACAAGTTCCTATGGTCTTTGCTTCATGTAGAGTCTTCAAAGTAGATATCCAACCCAAATTGTGAAGGCTTGACTTGCACCAACAGATAATGAACTCTATCAGCACATCAAAAAATGAAGACCTAAAGGTATTTTACATTGACTCCGGATGTTCTAATCATTTGTCAAGAAATATAGAATTGATGTCAGAACTGGAAAAAGGTAGTTCGTGTCACACTGTTCAAACAGGTGACAATACAAGACATAGTGTTCATTCAATTGGAAAAGTGAAATGTAAGAGTGGAGCAGATTTGCCAACCAATGTTTTATATGTTCCGACAATACCAAAAAATTTGATCAGCATAGGACAGATAGTTGAGAAAGGTTTTCAGGTCAGATTTACAAATAAAGGAGTATTTGTAGAAGATCCTGAGAACGGATACAATCAGATCGTCTCTAGTAAGAAAGAAGGCAGACTCTTTACTTTAAGAGTACAAGGGAACATTGGCCAAGCGTTGCTCACACATGGCGAAAAAGTAATTACAGAACTTGATCTCTGGCATAAGAGATTAGGTCATTTTAATGAAAAAGGAATTAAAGCTACAATTGCAAATCAGTCTGTATTGGGTTTACCGAACGTATAGAACCAACATATGATTCATAAGTCCGAAGCTTGTCAGATGGGAAAAGCCCACAGATTACCTTTCCAAAAGAAAGGATTCAAACATGATGGAGTACTTGAACTCATACATACAGATGTATGGGGTCCAACAAAAGAAGGATCGATCAGCGGTTCAAGGTACTATGTTTTATTCATTGATGATGCTACAAGATGGATAACGTTATATGTCTTAAAAGAAAAATCAGAAGTATTTGAAGCCTTCAAGCATTTTCATGCATACGCTAAAAGACTCACATGATGAAAGCTTACGAGACTGAGGTCTGATGAAGGCGGAGAATACTTCTCCCGAGAGTTCAATGATTATCTTTGGAATGCAGGTATCAAAAGAGAAATAACTTTCAGGTATACACCGCAACAAAACGGAGTAGCAGAAAGAAGGAACCAAACTCTAGTTGAGTTTGCACGAGCCATGTTAAACGAGAAGGATTGTCCAAATTATCTTTGGGCTGAAGCCGTAAACACAACGACATACTTGGTAAACACATTACCATGTACAGCTTTAGATGGATCAGTCGCTTATGCTTATGTACCGTCTCAACTCCGACATAAGCTTGAACCAAAAGCAAAAAAATATGTGTTCGTCGGATACGATGAAAGACAGATGGGTTACAGGTTATGGAGCCCTCTAACTAAGCAGTTTATTGTTTCAAGAGATGTTACGTTTGATGAATAAAAAAGCTGGTATACAGATCAAAGTCATGCGACTGAAGAATTTGAAGAAGAGGTAAGAAGAAAAGAAAAAGGAAAATCAATTGTGCAGGTGAATAGAGATGAAGATCATATGCAGGCGAGTACGTCCAGGATCGGATCAGGTATGAGAAACGAAGATGAAGAAGTGTATTCAGACACTTATGAAGAATGTGAACCAAGAAGGTCAAGTAGGAATAGAAGACAACCGGAAAGGTACTCGTATGATACTTCATACATAACTCAGAAAGACTATGCATATATGGTCAAAGATGATGAAGAACCTTAGAGCTATGCTGAAGCTAAAGGAAAGAAGCAATGGGAAGAACCAATGGAAGAAGAGTTCACTGCACTAGAGGAGAACAAGACATGGGAACTTGTTTCGAAACCAAATGGTAAGAAAGTAATTGGAAGTAAATGGGTTTACAAATTAAAGAAGCTTGCAGATGGAAGGATAGCCAGATATAAGGCTAGACTGGTAGTCAAAGGCTATGCTCAGACGCATGGCATAGATTACGACGAGACGTTTAGTCCGGTGGCAAAAATGTCAACCATAAGGACAGTAATTGCTATATCAGCATCAAAAGGATGGAAGCTAAGTCAGCTAGACATCAAGAATGCATTTTTGAACGGATATATATCAGATGAAGTTTACATAGAGCAGCCTGAAGGGTTTGTAAGCTCCAAATACCCAAAATTTGTGTGCAGGTTAAGAAAAGCACTTTATGGACTAAAGCAAGCTCCAAGAGCTTGGAACTACAGACTCGTGAAGTATCTAAACGAACATGGATACCAAAGTTCAAAGGCAGATGCAAGTCTACTCATTAAAAGAACAAACAAAGGAATGATCTACATTTGCATTTATGTAGACGACATAATAATTACAGGTACCTCAGATGCAGGAATCATAGAGGTGAAGAAACTGCTTGAAAAGGAGTTTAAGATCAATGACCTAGGAAAGTTGTCATACTTTCTTGGAATGGAAGTCACTTATACAGATCACGGCATATATGTATCACAAGAAAGGTATCTTCTGAATATATTGAAGAAATTTGATATGCAAAATTGCAAAGAAGCTTCAACATCGCTTGAAGCCAATCACAAACTCAGTAAATATGATGGCGTAGATTACAAAGATATGACAAAGTATCAGTCGTTAGTAGGTAGTTTGATTTATGCTACACTAACAAGACCTGACTTGAGTTATCCAGTGGGAGTTTTATCATAGTTTATGCATTGTTCGAAAGACCCACATTGGATTGCAGGTCAAAGAGTTCTCATATATACAAAGAGAACTATTAAGGAAGGATTATACTATCCTTATACATCAGATATAAATTTGAGAGCCTACAGTGACTCAGACTGGGTAGGTAACCAGGATGACAGAAGATCAACACATGTGTATATCCAACCTTTGTTTGGGAATCATTGTAGGGGGCTTGTTTAGCAAGGGGTCTACTTTGCTTATTCAAATCCTAAAAGTGATAAAAAACATGGCATCTCTCCAATTCCAATTAAAGTGTGTGTTTATATAACTTTGAAAAGATTCCCTTATTATTAGGGAGCTCTTTTCCTGAACGTAGGCTTCATCACACCTAAGTATGATAGGTGATTTATTTGATAGCTATTAGGGGGATTCAAATTTAAATTTGAACATCAAGACTACACTTGGCTCCTTGCTTCATATTGCTCCAAGTTTCATCAATCCAAGAGGTTCGTATGCACCTAAGGTTGGAGCTTCACTTTCAACACCCCCCTAAAGCTTCAAAAACCTTCAAGTCTTCAATCTAACTCCATCATTTTAATGGATCTTTTGAACTTTGTTGGCTTGGTTGAGTCCAATGCTTTGGCAAACATGTCAACACACTAATCCTTGGTAATTATGTGTTGAACTTGTACTTCCTAACTTAGCACTTTCTCTCTGATGTATGTGTTTGCTTCTAGAATGGAACACAGGATGGAAAGATAGGTACACACTACTCATGTCTCACATACAATTGGAAATTGATTGACCTATAAAATTCACTCAATCATGAGCTTATTTAGACACATGAGCTCACATGTAATTTGTGCTAATGACTTGCATTTAGCTTTTATGGAAGATAGAGGAAATGTAAATTTCTTCTTTTACATCCATGAGGTGACATTCTTGCCAAGAATCATTGCATATCCACTTGCACTCATCCTATCTTCCTTGGATCCAACCCAATTAGCATCTATATATGCTTTGACCTATGCATCATCTTAAAAATGATAAAAAACCTAATTCAAAGTATCCTTGAGATATCTAAGTACTCTTTTTGCTATATGCAAGGTTATGGCTTGTGATAGTGGCATAATTCAAAAACTCTACTATTGACCTATATATGAGTGCATCATGAACTTCATTACCTTTCATTGAAGCCAATTCCATATTTACTTCCATTGGATTGCTCAATGGTTTGCACCTTGTAACTCCATCCTTCTTCAACACATTCAAGATGTACTTTCTCTTCATATGCCAAATACCATTATCCTTATATATCGCTTAAATAACTTAGAGATATCTTAGATCTCCAAGGATTGTGATCTTGAACTCCTTCCTAAGCCTTTCTTTGATGTCCTTGATGCCTTCTTCATGATAACCTCTAATAATCAACTTGGTTTTGGGGTTCTAACATCTATACCCTTTTTGTTCATTTGTGTTTCCTATGGACACACATCTTTCTTATCTATCCTAGAGTTTGGTCCTCAGTTCACTTGGACTTAACACATGTCAAGTACATCCAAACACTCTAGAGTGTGCTACATCTAGTCTTCTATTGTACCGAGCTTCATAGGGTGTTGTAGCATGTATACTTGCTGTGAGCTCTCTTCATGATGTGCATTGGAGTTATTGTTGCTTCAACCTAGCAATTAGGCATTCCCATCTTCTTCATCATAGTCCTAGCACATTCTGCATGGTACCTATTTTTTTCCTTTTGCTACATGATTTTGTTGTGATTGTACCTGCATGTGATTTGTCTCTAGATGCCATTTGGCTCTAAGAAATTAAGCAAATTATGAAAGAAGGATTCTCCCCTTCTCTATAACCTTAGAAGTTTCATGTACCTATCACGTTCCTTTTTTATAATAGCTTTCAATGTCTTGAAATAATAAAAGACATCAAACTTGTGCTTAATTCAATCAAGACAAGTCAACCTTGTAGAATCATCAACAAAAGTTACAAAGTATACTATTACCTCTAATCAAGTTCTCATTTGTTGGCCCCCAAACATCTATATGAATGAGGTCATGTGGATGATAGCTCATATATTTGCTCTTATTGAAAGGTAACCTATTTTTCTTGCCCAATTGGCAGCATTAACACAAATTCTTAAGATTTCCCATAATGCAAGTACTAAGCTCTTCTTTTATGTATCCTTTAATCTTTGAGTATCGATATTTCCATACCTTTTGAGCCAAAGATCCAATTTTTTTACATTTCTACTTCCATATGTGAAGTAGGTAGTATGGTTGAAGCTTGGATTCACATCCACTGTGAATAGCCTTCCCTCTTAGTGCCTTTGGTTACCAATCTTTTCTTATGGTTTCCTACAAAGCGTCCCTTCTCATTGAACTTGACCCTTGTGTTTTGTAGCCACTCATTTGCATCATAGCTAACATACTTTCATTCTCATTTGAAGTAGGTACATAATTTCATTGTCCTTTCTATGATGAATTTCTCTTGTACCTTTGATAGCAATCGCTTTCATAAAAGTCATATGTGCCACATATGAATCATCCTTCTCCGCTTTTGGCATCTCAAGGTTGACTGTACCACCCTCCTCTTCCCCAAAACTTGCTCCTTCCTCTCAATGAAGATAATGCTTCCTTGTTCTTGCTCAAATTCTCCATTTCATCATCGTCCTTGATGGGAGAAATGTACATTTTCCGTACGCAATTTGGAGCATGAATGGTCTCAGAAGTATGTTCATAGATACCTCTTTCCACTCAAATGAAAGATACTTTGTGTGCTTATGAAATGAAATAGAGAGCATTTTCACACTCAAACTAGACTATGAGACCTTTCTAATACAAATTAGTAGCCCTTTAGGGCAATAGGCGTATATGCAAGCCGAGGGAAAAAACCTCCTAAAGAGGGAAAAAAGTTTCGCAGCAGTCCTAGAGTGCTCACACACATCACTACCTAAATATATCAACAAATCCCCCCTGGGAGTGATGCGGTGAACAACTAGCTAGCACTCATGTATAAGGAAGTGCCAAGCTATGTGGAAATCACTCCACAAAAGGAATTAAGCCCAAAGCTTTGCGGAAACCTTCAAACTTCTCCCTAGGCAGAGCCTTCGTGAAAAGGTTTGCAATGTCCTCCTACGTGGACACATATGCCAAGCTGATTTCCCCAGTATAGAACCTCTTCCTAACATAATGGTAATGCACCTCAATGTGCTTAGTGTGAGCATGGAACACACAGTTCCTCGCAACTGCCAATGCGCTCTGATTGTCAGTGAAGATGGTGGTGGCAAAAACTTACCAACACCCAAATTAGCCATAAGGCGTCTGAGCCACACACACTCAATAGTAGCTGTGAAAGCCGCCCTATACTCAGCCTCACAACTAGAAGTGGCCATAGTAGGCTGCTTCTTGCTCAACCAAGATATACATGAGCTACCAAGCATGAAGCAAAAGCCACTAGTGGACACACGAGTGTCATAGCAAAAAACCCAATCAAAGTCAGAAAAGGCATGCAAATCTGGCGGTAGTGATCCCCCCTTGGGATAAAACAACCCAAGTAGCTGAGTACCAGTCAAGTAGCAAAAGATGCGCTTAACCACCTACCAATGCTTGACTCCTGGGCAATGCATAAACCTGCTCATCTGTGAGACAACAAACTGAATATCTGGCCGAGTAATGCATAAGCAAATCAAGCATCCAACAGCTTGTTGATAGAGAACAACATCAAATGCATCTCCAACATCATGAAGACTCAGTCGTAAACCTGTTTCCATAGGAATGGCAATAGGTTTACAATCTTCAAGGCCAAAACACTACAATAATGTGTCAATATATTTCGTTTGACACAAAGCCATTCCACCATCAACGTGCATGGCATATGAATGCCCAAATAATGATGCAAATGCCCCAAATCAGACATCTAAAATGAGGAATACAAATCAGCCTTAAAATCAGCAATATGCTTCTCAATAGGACCAGTCAGCAGCATGTCATCAACATAGACAACAATGATCAAAAGCACATCATCAACATGCTTAACATATAAGGTGCTTTCAGAGGATTGTTCTCAAAACCATGTGCAATGAGATAGGCATGTATCTTCTCATACTAAGCACGTGGTGCTTACTTTAAACCATATAATGCCTTCTTTAACCTGCACACCTGGTTTTCATGCCCTTTCTACACAAAGCCACAAGGCTGAAAAACATACACTTCTTCATGCAAGTCACCATTCAAAAATGCAATTTTAATGTCCAACTCATGTACATTCCAACCATGATGGGCTGCAAGTGCACAGATGCTCCGAAGATAGTCATACAACATGTAGGTGCAAAGGCCTCATCAAAATCAAAGCCTCTTTCCTATGCATAACCCTTTGCAATAAGCCTAGCCTTATACCTGTCAACTGTTCCATCAGGCTTACGTTTCAGCTTGTAAACCCACTTAGTGCCAATGGCCTTCTTGCCAAGGGGCAAGTCACCTAAAGCAAGTACCATTCTTCATTATAGCATCATATTCAGATTGCATAGCAACCATCCAATTTTTTGAATTTTGTGCTTCATCAAACAAAATAGGCTCATTCTCATCACAGAGACTAGATGCAACCATAGCATAGTAATTTGATGCAAACGAGGCACTATGAGAGCCTGAACGAGTACGATATGACAGAGGTGCATCTAATTTGCTATCACGCAAAGTCTCCACCAGCCACTTTGGCATAGTTTTTGCTTGCTCAATATCAGCTCTCTCATCAACAAGTGCATCATGTAAATCTGCATCAGAAATAAAATGATCTGCATCATCACTTGAAATCTGCAAAGGTTGAGAAGTTGCCTCATTAGCATCAGCACTAGACTGTCCACCTGTAAAAAGAGGCAGCAAAGTTTCATACATGTCTTTGGAGCTAATAGATGTCTCCTTAGTACAGGAGAGCAATGGCTGAATAGCATTTTACACAAAAACAACATCACGGCTAACCAAAATGCGTTTAGTCTGTGGATGATATAGAGGATAGCCTTTACTTTCAGAATTGTACCCAACAAAAGTACATTTTACTGCTTTATCATCCAATTTTTTGCAATGTTGTTCAGGCACTAATGCATATGCCACACAACGAAAAACATGAAGATGAGCAAGAGATGCCTTGCGATCATGCCAAGCCTCATATGGAGTGATAGACTATAGTGCTTTAGTGGGACACCTGTTAAGTACATATACTGCACACATGACAACCTCAAGCTAGAAACTATGTGGTAAAGTCTGACTCTTGACCATACACCTCACCATCTCCATGAGTAACTTGTTCCTTCGTTCAGCAACACCATTCTATTGAGGTGTACACGACACTGTACACTAGTGTTTTATCCCACGTTCAACTAGAAATGCATTTAAATCAGAAGACATATATTCCACCCTCGATCAAAACAGAGGGTGCCCATTTTACATGCTGACAGATTTTCAGCCAAAACCAAAAACTGTTTGAAACACATGACCACTTCGGACTTTGCCTTCAATGGATATACACATGCATGCCTAGAAAAATCATCAATGAAAGCCACAAAGTAAACATAATTTCCAAAAGAAGGTGTCTGCATAGGACCACAGACATCACTATGTACAAGTTGCAATTTCTTAGTAGCCCAAACTGAACGATCTTTTGGAAATGATGAACGCTCTATTTTGCCCAAAATACAGCATTCACAAACATGTTTTCCAGGTGCCTGAAGTTTGGGCAAAGAGGACACCATATCAGATTTCTACAAGCATAGCAAACTAGCAAAATTTAGATGACCAAAGCGTGCATGGAAAAGCTTTGCATCTGACATAGCCTAAGAATCATGTACTATACATGCCGAATCATTCACAGATCTTTCATAGTCTATGAGCTTATAGAGCTCATGACATAAAATGCCAGAAGCAATAATCACATTGCCATTTGACAGATCATGAATTGTACACCTGTCATCAACAAATTTTGCAACCAAGCCAATGTTGGCTAGCAAAAACTGATAACACGTTCTTCTTGATCCCTGGCACAAATAAAGCATCTAACAAAGTGAAAGAACTACCATCAACAATAGTCAAAATGACTTTACCAACTCCCATAACAGGAAAAGAGGAGTTGTTGGCACATGTAACAGTAGTCCCTATAGGGGCAGGCTTGAGTGAAGAGAAGAAACTGCACTGTGAGGTAATATGTTTGGTCGCCCCACTGTCAAAATACCAAACATCTCAATCTACTACAGTCATGCACTACTCATGAGAAGATGGGTCAAAACTGCAAACAGTAGTAAACGCCCATTCTTCTTCCTGCTTAAGATTAGCAGACTCTATTTTTGGTGTAGAGGCTTCTGCAACAACCATTCTAGCCTCTTTCTTCTTTACCTCTTTAGTAGCCAATTTTGGATAGTTCTTTATGATATGATCATTCCCTTTATAGTACTTGCAAAACAATTTCTACTTTTCTGATTTTTTCTCATCTTTATCTTGGTCCTTCGAATGTGCAGCATTTGCAGATTTTTGCTTACTAGTAGAAGAGCTCCATTTTCCTTTGCCCTTCTAACTAGCCAGGAAAGCTTGATCTGCAACACGCATTATGGAACTATTTTGCATGGACTGATCCTCCTGCAACTGAACAGAGACTAACTCCTCAAATGACAAGGCATTTGGATTGCCTTTCATCATCAATCGAAGAGTAGAAGCAAAACTCTCATATGAATCAGGAAGACCATTCAGAATGGTCTGCACAAGTGAGCTATCTGGTATAACCTCATTAACAAAAATCAAAGGTTCCTTTAGGTCTTTGATCTTTGTTAGAAAAGTGTCCATGGAATCACCTTCATTCATGTGCTCACTCTCCAACTGTTTTCGGAGGTAAGCAACACGAGCCTCATTCCTAGCTTGATTCAATGTGATAAGTGTATCCCAAGCATCCTTAGCTATTCTGCAAGAGTGTATGTGAGGAATAATGGCATGTTTGACACACAAAGCTATCAATGCATGTGCCTAGGCATCTCTACCATTCCAAAGAATCTTCTCTGTAGTACGTGCAATAGAAACCGTAGTACAAATAGGAATATATAGAATATCATCATCTTCGACACTTTCGACATCAGCTTCAGTACCTGCGGTTGTAACAGTTGCAGGTGTGATAGGATGCTTTTTAAGACCCTACACAATGTTCCACAGTCCTTTTGCAACCAATACATGTCGCATCATATAAGCCCATAATGGATAGTTGGTACCATCCAACTTATCCTCAACAACCAACATACGGAATACATCACTGCTTTGAGCCATGGCCGGTGACTAAAATACCTTGATGCAAAAAATTGATTGTATCTCAAAAAGTTGAATAGAACTTCCAAGACGGATTCTACTAGACTCGTGGCAGACTTCAAGATGCTTATACCACGGAACTGAAACTCGTATATACCTTTGGCACAAAAAGATGAAATAGCCTGCAGAAGCACTATGATAGTGCATTTGGAGGCTGAGACGAGCTCAGATCGCAATTTTGACACCACAAAACGAAGCTGTTTTGATCTTGGAAACACGCTAATATGCTCACCAAAATTTGTGCGATTCTAAGAGTGCAACCGGAGGTGTATGGACAACGCCCTGGATGAAGCAGAGACCTGCTTTGATACCAGTTGTTGGAGTTAGATGTCTGCAGAAGCACGCAAACAACACAAGGAAGAAGAAGAATCTTGGAGCTCAACACACAATACTGAATGTATTACTACAAAATGTACAAAGATAAGTAGCCCTTTAGGCCAATAGGCATATATACAAGCCGGGGAAAAAACCTCCTAAGGAGGGAAAAAAGTGCCTCAACGGTCCTAGAGTGTTCACACACATCACTACCTAAATATATCAATAGGAATGAAGCTGACACTCAACAATGGTACCTCCTATTTTTCAGGAATGCATAAAGATAGACCCTGAGATAGAAAAACTTCAATTTCTCTCAATTTAGTGAACCAAATTCTTTGCACATTTATATACATAATTCTAGAATCTAGTATCTTATGAATGAGTGCTCATTGATCCAATTTGGAGCTCTTTAGAGAGAGTAATAGCCTCTACAAGATTACTCTTATTTTACATGTGTAAAGCTCTAGGGATTTACAATGGTAAATGATCCATAAAAAATCTTTTTTAAAAATACAATAAATGAGCATAGGTAAAAGAATGCTTCAATGGATATTTTGGCATAATCCAAACCATAGATTTTATGATGTGGATCAAATCCACCTCAAGCATAGTGTAAGCTTCACATTTCAACAGCTCCCCCTCAAGCTAAAGTATGCTTGAGTCTTCATTCTTGTTGGAAGCAGTCAGAGGCACAGTCAGAGGCACAGACGACATGGAAGCATGTAAAGACGGAGCACGGAGCCAGTCGGATCATTTTTTCAAACAATTATGTTTTTATTACCTCTTCAAATATCCAACAGTGATTTTCATCACTCTTGTAACATATGTAATATAGATAAAACCCCATTTTGTAAGTCATAGCTCCATTTTGTGCAAGCCGAGGAGTCCTCGAGCTTGAGGAGCTTAGGTAGAATGCGCATACCAATTTTCGTTATTTTTAGACATCGTTTACCCTTCCAAATAGCCTCTAGGACCTATTTTTTAACTAGGCCGGTCACTAGATGTGAAACCGGTCAAAACTAGTCTAGAAACTATAAAAAGAGCTAGAGAGCTCATTTTTGAGGTTGGTTCATTTTGGTTAGTGGGAGCATAGAGCTAGTTTGAGCTTGTAATAGTGTTCTTGAGTAATAGAGCTAATTTCCCACCTTCCATTGTGTCTTGCTTGTCTCTTCATTGTGTGTGTGTGTATGTGTGTGTGCATCTTTGTGCTTCTCACCTTCACTCTCACTTCATCTCACGTTCACGATCTTCATATCACTCCTACCTCTCCCACGGATTGACATTAAGGAGGTGAAGCTTCTTAACGTGGTTCTCACCATTGTGCTAGAGCAACACCAAATTTGGCGCCGTTGCCGGGGATCGAGTCTAGGACGAATGTGTGATGGTAAGAGTATAGCAAGAAGTGGCGTTGGAAGGTAAAAATTTCAGTTTTTGTTGTTGTTTTTACTTAGTTTTTAGTGTTTTTCACCTCCCCCACACTCCATCTTCATCATCGCATCATCATCTTCATCTCCAAAAAAATCATAAAATTCACCATATCCACCCATTCACCTCATTTCCCCTCATTTGTGCATGCGAGAGAGCGAGAGAGAACTTTTGTGCTTGTGTGTGCTTGTGTTTTCTTGAGTTTTCTTGCAGGTACAGAGCTCCAGTGCATCAGGAAAGCTTGGAAAAGGTAAAATTTCACTCTCTGTCAAAGATCTGCCGAGTGTGGCAGACCATCGTGATGGTCTGCAACTTTCGGAATTTTTGGTAGGCGACCACACCACGAGGTAGGCGACCCCTCCGTGAGTAGGAATCCATACTTGCATCTCAAAAATTCACATTTTGGTGGACCATCGCGATTGGCTCGGACCATCGCGATTGTGTCGCACCATCGCGATAGGCTCACGCCATCGCGACGGCTCGGCCGGACCATCGCGATGGTCTCGGACCATCGCGACGGTTCACTTGAGCCATCGTGACGGTCCACTTGGACCATCGCGATTGTTCAGCTGACCCCGGACCATCGCGATTGGCTCATGCCATCGCCACGACAGTGCCACGTGTCACGATAGACCATCGCGACGGTTCAATTTTTGGACCATCGCGACACTTCGAAAATTCAGACCATCGTGATTGGCTCAAGCCATCGCATCGCGGACCATCGCGACGGTTCACTTCGGACCATCGCGATTGTTCCCCGTTGACCGTTGACTCGCGCCATCGCGATTGTCCGCTTGATCGAGCCATCGCGACGGTTCAACCTTACGCCATCGCGATTGTCCATCTTCGCGCCATCGCGACGGTTCACTTTGGGCCATCGCGATTGTTCACCTTTGACCGTTGACCGCGCCATCGCCATTGCCCGCCTGATCACGCCATCGCGATGGTTCACTTTTTCGGACCATCGCGATTGTCCAAATTCCACGCCATCGCGACGGTTCGCTTGGACCATCGCGACGGTCCCAGACCATCGCGATTGTGCACCCCCATCGCAAATTTAGGGTTCCAATTTTTGACCAATTTTGAGGGTATTTTTGAAAAATTTTTGGACCATTAGACTCATAGGAGACCCCTTAGCTCATATTTGAAGGAAAACGTGATTGTCAGTTTTTATCCCCCAGGGCTTGAATGCTCATAACTTTTTCATCCGAAGTCCGTTTTTTGAGCTTAATAGCTCTATTTTTGGATAAGCTATTTTGAGGTTGACCTAGTTTGGGACTAGGAAGCCAGGGGACAAGTATTGAAAATTTGGGCAAAAAGGGAAGGGACTTAAAAGGTGTATGTACTCAAGCATTTGATCATCTTGTGAATTGGTCTAATATTGGAATTTTCCAGGTCTAGCAAGGACAATCAAAGGCAAGCAAGCAAGGCAGTGAAGACAGCAGAGCTTGGGAAGCGCGGCTTCTTGGGCAACAGGGCATCAGAGCAACCAGAAAAGCCGACTCGAGGTTGGAAGATTACTCAACCCCCTCAGTCAATTCTTAGCTTAGGATAAACGTTAGCATTGTGGATTAATGACGATAGGAACGCCTCAAGTTCAAGATACCTAATTCTTTCAAGTTTAAGACTTAAAGTAAAGGTGTGTGTGACGAAAACCTAAAGAAAATAACATAAGTCTGACGGAACGAGAACTCAAAATTATAACGGAAAGTCGAATTCCTGATGCATAAATTAAGACAAGAATCCAAAGAAAAATAAAAAGAACTAAGAAAGTAATAACAAAGAACCCTTGACGGTCTAAGTGTGTGACTGAGTGTGCAAGGAAGAAAATTAATGAACCTTAGATCGGGCAAACATATAGGTAAGTCGGACCGACGAAGCCTTAGATCATCAGAGGCTAGTGTAAGAACTACTGCTCGATCGTGGGCTCAGCAATTGAATAGTAATTACCCCTACGAGAGCTCAGAGACTAGCGAATCTGAAATGGCATTTAGCACAGACAGACCAGAAGGAGGGTCTAATGTAGCATACCTAGAAAAACCAGAAGGACCCTATAGAACGCAACTAGAGTTTCTCCGAACCAACCGATTAGGTGCTCGCATCTATGAGGATGGTTTGCAAAGGCAAGTGGTGCAACTGCACAACCCTGATCAACCCATTGGATTGGAAAGACTAGTGGTAAAATTTGAGAGAGACGCTTACATAGACAAAGAAGGAACCATGTACATTCTAAGCACGCAGCCAAACGATACTAATGAGTTTGGCACAATCCAATTAGAGACGGAAGCGAAATTTCAAGGAAAAGAACCGTTAGAAGAACCTAGAACACCGAGAGGGAAATCCGTATTAACAAGAGTACTCATCCCAGAATGGATCCCTCAAGATAATAGGAGCACCGAGTTGTTTGTAAATAAAGAGACAGATGAAGCCTTTTGGAGGTACAGAAAGGAACACCCTGGTGAGATAGGCATCATTACAATCTATGAATTCAAGGACCCAGATACACCTGGAAAGGTTGTATACCTGGATGAGACTTCAGAAAGAGTCTTCGTGGTGCCTGAGCGCGCTAAAAACACATACACATGGAGAGGTGAATTGATATTCCCTCCATCTAGAACGAACATGAATACAAGTCAACAAGGGGCAGGAACATCCTCAGCCCAGGGAAATCAAAGAGAAGGAAATAAAGAAAGACTGGAAGTAAGCTTTAATCATCCCATAGGGAGAGATAGAACAACCACGAACACTAATAGAATGGATAGACAAAGAGATCATGGAATACCAGGTGGTAGAGATGATTTTCCTCTACCTAGACCACGCGAACACGCAAGAGTATTGAGACCCACACAGTTAGTAAAATCAATGAAGAATTACTTTGATGGGACAGGAGATCCCTATGACCACGTCGCAGAATTCAAGCAAGTACTAAGAGCAGAACAAGTCGAAGACATGTTCACGCAGTACAACGCATTTGGACTAACGTTAAAGAATACCACTTTAACTTGGTTCCAACCATTGCAACAAAGGCAATTTAGAGACATCCATCACTTTTTAGAGTCATTCATCACTGAATTCTCTAAAAGCGGGATTAGACATGACACGTCTTCGTTGATTCATAGCTTTAAACAAACCCCTTAGGAAACAATTAGACTGGCAGGACGTAGGTTCAGACAATATGTCGAACGATGTCCAATGCAAGAGCTACCCTCATAAGCCAAACAAGTATCACTATTCCTAGATGGCTTGTTGAGCGCTAAACTACGCTCCTATGTGTACCTAAAAGAACCCAGAACGCTAGAGGAGTGTGTAAGAATATGTATAGACATCGAGGATAACCTAGGAGAGGAATTAGAACTCTCAAAGGTCTATAAGGACTCAGATTGTTCTTCTCTAGCATCCACAAAATTGTCTAATTCGATAGAGGACCTAGCAGAAAAAGTGGCCCAAAAACTGGGAGTTTCTAGTAAACAGGTGTCCAAGCTACCAACTAACGTACGTTGTTACACTTGTGGTGGAAATCATTTGGCAAACGTGTGTCCCAATGCACCTCAACCTCAAGCCAACCCTAGTGGCCAATACTGTACAATTGAGAGAAGATACACGAATCATACGGCTCAGGACTGCCCATACAACAAACAAACCGTGAGACAGAACTATCCGCAAGCATACCCGCAGCCAGGTAGGTATCAAGGCCAATACAATGCTCAGCCTTATTACTATAGGCCTCCTTAGAACTACCCATACCAGGCTCAACAGAGACCTCAACCCGTCTTAGCTCAGCAGCCACCCCCACCAGCGAATGTCATCTCAGTCAAATACGCTGCTGCAGAAGAGAACCTAAGTAGGGCCTTAGTGCCTTCTTCACCTTTGATCACAGAAAGTGACCCGAACTCAAACAATTTTGACTCTACTCATGTAACTAGTCCACCCGCTTATTACACGGAGTCACCAGAACATGTGGAGACATATCATTATGATAGTCCTCCAATGGAACCTAGTTGGGAGCCAGATTATGCTAATGTAATGTACACAAACCCAAATCCACGGCCCCAATTGAGACAACAGAGACCACAGGGCCCTAGAAGACCATGCTTTAGGTGCCAAGGAGATCACTTCATTAAGGATTGTCCACATCCCCCAATAGCAAGGCAATCATAGTACTATAACATACAAGGCTTTTGTGCCGATTGTGGCAAAGAGCACATAATCAAAGATTGTCCTAAGAACCCAGACAACACTTCAAATATGACATCGATCAACATGATAGGTATTGTAAACAACGCAGATGGATCTAACCCTACATACGTGCCTATCCAAGCTATAACCAGAGCCCAGGCGCTCTTACAAAACCAACAGCTTAATCAAGAGAAAGTAGCCGGAACTAGTGAAGTTGCAGAATCGAGCAGTAAAAAGACAAAATCTTGGAAAGATTCTAGGGAAAGAATCAAGAGAAAGTGGAGTAAAAAGATAAGTGAGTTGGAAGGAAGTTTAAATGAATCTAGAGCCAAAATACAAGAATTGACTTCACAAGAATTAAACCAAGAAAAGCCAGCTCAGAAATCAGGATCGGTTTTAGCGGAACCCATACCAGAAAATCTAGACATGATGTTTCATGCATATCAGGCTAGATTAAAAGAGGGACCTCAAGTAACGGAAATGAGTAAAAACTACCCTCGAGCTGATCTAGAAATTGAAAGAACTAAACTTTGCATGAAAATGGTAGAATTAGCACAAGCTTTGTTTGAAGCCTCTAGATATCTTAATTGGAATAACATGGCAAAACCGGAACTACACTTTCAAGGACTAATGGAGAGGCTAGAACACTTGATAGAAAGCAAAGAGAAAAAGGATCATTCTAGGAACCCTATTGCCCCAGAGACACAGGAAAGGAATGCACCATCCCTGTCTCAAGTACCCAATACAGAAAGTCAAGACAATTTGTCTTCCATACATAGGTACTCACATGAATTTTTGAGGGAGATCCAAGAAGAGAAATGGAGAAAAGAACAAGGAACTCATCCTCCTATTCAAGAAATAGACGACTTGCAAGAACAATTTCCCCAAGACATCCCCTCTATTTACGATGAGGTAGAGGTGGAACAACTGAGTGAACCCACAGGATTTGAATCTAATTCTCTACAAGAATTACCTCAGTTCACAGGACCTTGGGAAGCAAAGTCTATTAGTATGAGAGCACCCACGATATTAGTGAGGAATGAAGAATCAGTGATCCCTAGGAACACGGAAGTGATCAAGAATACCAAAGTACAATGTAATCTCACTCTGGAGGAATTGTTAAAGGTAAAACTAGAATTGTGGAAGCACGTAGCAAATCAATTCCCTGAGCTAGCTACCACACCCTCTCAAATAGGACCACATCAGAAGGTACTAGAGATACCTGTGGAAAAGATTGGAGATGTAAGCGAAGGAGAGGAAGGTAACACATATCTTCCAATAACCCATCAGGGCTACACCACGAAAGCCATCTTAGATTCAGGAGCCGGAGTAGCCATCGCTACCACCGCTTTATGGAAACGTTGGGATAAGCCAGCACTCAGACCCACCAGGATGAAGCTGCAAATGGCTGATGGACACATAGAAAAACCATTAGGCTTACTAGAAGGCATATCTCTCACCACTTGTGGTGTAGAATTTGAGCATACATTCGCCATCTGTGACTTTGCGAAAAATCGTGCTTATGAGATGATATTGGGACGACCATTCATGCGTCAGTTGCAAATTGTACAAGATTGGGGAACTAATTCTTTGTACTTGCAACATTTAGGAGTGACTACCAAAGTCAATCTTAAAGACTATTCACATCGAGATGTACCCCCAATACAATGGAATACCATCCATAAAACACCAGTAGAGACGGAATCCGTGCACTCATTAGAATCAGATCCTTCTTGGTTGCATGAGGATACCCATTTATGGATGTGTAAAGTAGCCAAACAAGAGGAAGAACGATTAGAAACAAGGACCTTAGGTGCAGAACAACATCCACGAACCCTTCAGGACCCAGCCTATGCACCTGTAGTATTCCCAGACGAAGAATTTGAACCCCATGGTTGGGCAGAGATTCTAGCAACCATGGATGTAGCCATCAATGAAGAACAATGGACACCCCACTGTGACGAGGATGGCTATGACATTTCAGTTTTTACGATAGAGCCAATCATGGGCGATGCAATTTTAGAAGAGTGTGAACCAGACACTGATGCATTTGAGGATGCGAGCGATTTTGATTTAGAATCAATTATCATGGACCCACCCTTTGCATCAGAGGAAGATTATTTCTACGAAGTAGAGACTCACACTCAGAGACACAAGGAAGTTACGAACGAGGTAAGGTTAGCCACAGAAGTGACTACCAAAAGTGAAGGCAAGAAAAGGAAGAAGAAAGAAACCATGACAGAAAAAGAAGAATCTTTGTTTGAAGTACCAGAGAACTTCAAGAAATATGAAATCGAAGATAGAAGAATCATGGTACGAATGCCCAATAGAAAGGCGAATGATGAACAAGTATATGATAACCGAGAGAAAACCAAAAAAATAATCGTAGCCATAGAAGAAGAGGAAGAAAAATGCACATACATAGGGCATGATTTGACAACTGAAGAAGAAGAAGAGCTAGTTGCCCTATTACGCGAATATAGAGATGTTTTTGTGTGGAGTTACAAAGATTTAAAAGGAGTAGATCCAGATATATGTTCTCATAGAATCCCAATGACTCCAGATGCAAAACCGACAAAACAGAAACCGTACACGTACAATGATAACTACGCTGCGAACATTAAAGAGGAGATAGATCGTTTGATAGAAGCAGGATTCATTTACGAAATTGAGCATATCGAATGGGTATCCCCCATTGTGGTAGTGCCCAAGAAGAATGGAAAATTGCGTGTGTGTATTAACCTTAAAAAAGTTAATGCCGCAACAGTTAGAGACAGTTATCCTCTTCCTATCACAGAACATCTATTGGAGAGAGTTGCGGGCAAGGAAGTTTACAGCTTTCTTGATGGATTCTCAGGCTATAATCAAGTAGCCATTGCTCCAGAGGACCAACACAAGACGGCTTTTGCCACAGAATGGGGCATATTTGCATTTCGTGTGATGCCATTTGGCTTAACAAATGCACCCGCCACTTTCCAGCGACTCATGTGTCATGTTTTTAAGGAATTCTTACGCAGGAGCTTGGAAGTTTATGTCGATGACTTATGTGCTCATTCAAATGTAAGACAGACACATATCCCAGAGTTAAGACAAATATTTGACAAATGTCGAGAGTATCAGGTTTGTTTGAACCCAGAAAAATGCGTTTTCATGGTCAGACAAGGCAAAATTCTAGGACACATTGTGTCAAAAAATGGAATCTCTACGGACGAAGAAAAGGTGAAGGTAATTGCAGAATTACCTAGACCAACTAATGTGAAAGAGGTACAGGCATTTATGGGCCATTGCGGTTATTATAGGAGATTCATACACATGTATGCAATCATAGCCAAGCCTCTGTACTCTCTTTTGACCAATTTTGAGTGGACAGATGAATGTGAAAATTCATTCAATGAACTCAAACGACGCTTGTGCTCAGCACCTATATTGATTACCCCAGATTGGAGTAAGCCATTCCATGTACATGTGGATGCATCCAATTACGCCATAGGATGTGTGCTAGCACAACCCACGAATGAAGGTAACATAGATCTCCCCATAGCTTACGCTAGCAGACAACTGAACGCAGCAGAAAGAAATTACACCACGACGAAACGAGAAGGATTAGGGATGATCTACGCGGTAAAGAAGTTCAGGCACTACTTGTTGGCCAACAAATTCAAGTTCTTTACAGATCATCAAGCCCTATTGTACTTGGTCAACAAACCATGTAACACAGGACGATTAATACGCTGGTTTCTATTACTCATGGAGTATGATTTTGAAGTGGTAGTCAGGAAAGGAAAGACACATCTTAGAGCTGACCACCTTTCAAGATTAACCTCAGGAGAAGCTCCTCAAGGAGTAGCGGATGATCTACCAGATGCATACTTGTTTAACCTTGAGATAGTACCAGAATGGGCTAAGCCTATAGTCCCTATTCTGACATACGGACCCAAGAATCCTAGGATAAAGATCAAAGAAGGAGAGATTACCAAGTCTCAGAAATATCAAATAATGGCTGGAAGCATATATAAACAGGATAATCAAAAGATTCTTGCTTGTTGTGTAGATGAATCAGAACATGCGAATTGGTTGCAATTAGCACACATAGGTGCACTAAAGCAACACCATTCAAAACATCGAACATTACAGACTCTGCAAAGACTAGGAGTATATTGGCCTACGATGGAAGCAGATGTCTACAAGTTGTGTAAAGAATGTCAGGTGTGTTGTGAAAGACCACCAGTCGAGCATGCGACATTATATCACATGTCTCTCACACCAGACTGGAGTGAACCTTTAGTGACATACTTGAGGACAAACACATTCCCTCAAGGCATGACCTTAGCTCGACAACGCAGTCTAGAGCAGGAAGCTCACGACTATTCACTTATTGGCGATAATCTATACAAAAGAGGACGAGATGGATATCTAAGACAATGTGTTCATGAGAGCGAATATCTGAGCATACTAGAGACTGCACACCAAGGTGTTGCAGGAGGTCATTTTGGACCCGATAGGGTAGTCAAAGCCATTCTCTTTGCAGGATTATGGTGGCCCACTCTTCACATGGATGCTCATACCTATGTAAAGAGATGTGACGTGTGCCAAAGAACTCAGTTTCCTACCCGCAGAGATGAAATGCCATTGAAACCCATGATGGGCGGACGTGCATTTTCTAAGTGGGGTATAGACTTTGTAGGACCCATTAACCCCCCTGCAAAAGGTACACATGCGGAATACATTATTGTTGCCACAGATTATCTAACCAAATGGGTAGAGGCAAAAGCCACAAAAAAGAATGATGCTCACACGACTGCAAAATTCTTATTTGAAAATGTCTTTACAAGATATGGATTGCCTATAGAGTTAGTGAGCGATCGAGGCACTCACTTTCTAAACCAAGTCATTGAATATTTGTTACAGGATTTTATGGTGATTCACAAGAAATCTGCACCATATCATCCTCAGGCCAATGGTCAGGCTGAAAGCACTAACAAGATACTTTGTACCGTACTGACGAAAATCGTGAACAACAAACGTTCAGATTGGGACAAACAGTTACACCACGCTGTTTGGGCATATCGAGTGGCCTACAAGACCGTACTCAATGCAACTCCCTTTCAGATGGTTTTTGGTCAGAATGCTGTGCTTCCTTTGGACTTCTTGATACCGACCCTTAAGGTTGCACAAGAACATCAGTGGACCGGCCATGAATTATCAGCAAGAATAATGGACTTGGAACGATTAGGAGAAACCAGGCTGAAAGCAGCAGCAGGAATATACGCAGCGAAGAAGCGACAGAAAGCATATTTTGATGCACATGTGAAAGATAAAGGCCTAAAAGAAGGAGATTTAGTTCTAGTGTATACACTGAAACAGCACGCACGGAAGTTAGAAAAGCGAGGTTATGGACCTATGATCATTAACAGACTTTCGACTAGTGGAGCAGTACAGTTAGCCACCTTAGAAGGAGATATAATGCCTAATTACATTAGTGGCTGTAGAGTCAAGCTATATCAGGAACCTCTTACTGAGGATATGCTTAGACGACTCACATTGGCAAAGAAGCGTAAGGAGGAAGAAAATAGGATACGAGCGGAAGCTCAGGCAGAAGCCATAGAACGCATTAAGCGCATGAAGCTAAGAAGACAAGGACTAGGGAGAGAACATTATAACCATCTGGAAACATCACCCAGATATCCCATGGCCATGTGTCAAGTAAAGTCAACCACTCATCCTAGCATAGTGGACAGGAGACCATTCATTACAGTTAGGCTAGAACACGGCAACTATTGCCAAGAACTCAGGGCTTTAATTGACTCAGGTGCTGCGACTAGTGCGATTAGATGGTCCCACTATAAGGATTCAGGAATAGAAATGCGGCCAATTGAGGCATACCTCATAGGCCTAGGAGGCATGGAAACCCCTTGCATGGGCGAGGTGGACCTTCCTATCCTCATTAAGGATGTGACCATGACAGCGAAGCTACTAGTGTGCCATGATGACGACCTAATAGAACCCCTAATCCTTGGCCAAGATTGGCTATACGATCACTCTGTGGACCTAAATCTTAGACAAGGCTCCTTACAGATTGGAACCTTAGAACAGAAGCGAGTGATACCGCTTGACTTCCCTAACGGCATTCCGACTGAGGTTTGTAACCCTAGACCCTATGAAATACATGCGACGGAAGACCGGAAGATCTTTAATCAGACCAGTCACGTTACGTCTACACCAACCCACTCGGGCTTGGCTATGGACAGTTGTCAATCAGAAGGACGACAGGAGATCTTCCCTGGGACTTCCTACAAACTAGAAGAGGCAGCTACCCATCCGCTAGGGCAGATGGACACGATCAGCGGTCAAGTGGGTTGCATCAGTGGCCAAATGAGCACGACACCCTGCGGTGCTCATCCTTCCAAACTTGCTGCGGACTGGCCTAGATTAAAGTTAAAGAATGTATCACTTCCTAATGGGTAGGTCACACAAGTGTTGGATCTCCCTTCTTTTCCAAAGCAGAGCGTCCATTCGACCTCTCTACCTCAACCACGACAGAGTCAACCACGATGAAGGAACCCAGACCGACTGCAGTATCAGAAGACACAACAAGGAAAGCAGTCTAGGCCACCCAAAGGAAGCGGCACCAGACAAATATGGGTGCCAAAAGGACAGCAATCACAGCCTATCAGCAACACTGCTGTTGGAAGGAGCATTTTTGGAAAGCATTTTTGATGTAGAAAATTAGTAAAAAGCCAAAAAAAACTTGTAAAATATTTATGCAATGGTTGTAAAAATAAGGAAGAGTCTTCCTTAGGTAGTCAAGGATCTCATGTAATTTTTGTAGAATTTTTAGAAGCTCTTAGATAGCATATTTTTAGAAAATTAGAGAAAAAGACATAATTTCAAGTGTGAAAAGGGACACTTGAAAATGTATATAAGTCAACTTTCTCTAATTGGGAGAGGTTGGTTAGTCATTTTCTCATGCTATCAATAGAGAAGAGAGAATTTCTGCAAAAAATCGTGTTTCCTCTTGTTGAGTGTATTTTCTCTAATGTGAGAGCTTGTTTCTTGTTTAATCATGGAGATTTGTGAGTTACATTTGTGTATTACTGAGAGAGTTGTATGAAGGAAGAGGTTTACTGATGTAATGAGTGGAAAAGGATTGAAGAAAGTTCCAGAATTGTGAAAATCGTCTGAATGTACAGAATCGCGATTGTCTCGTCTCTGTGATACAGGTGATATTTTTCAATTTTGAGTTCATATTTGTATTCTGCTGATGAAATAGCATGGTTTTGACACAAATATTATAGAAAATGATGGAGATTTGCCTTAGATATGGTAAACCCTAGATTTTCTCTTCATCTTCAATTTTCCTCAGCAATCCAGCCATTAATCTCTTATTTCCTTGAATCTATTATCTTGAAGGGGCTGTGGTCTTATGGATATTCCTTGGATTGACAAAATAAAGATGATTTGTTGATTCTTTGTTACTTCATGATTGGAGAGGACAACTTGGAGTCCAAAACAAAACAACTGCAGAAGAGAGCAGGACAAAGTTTCAACAAAAGCAGAGTCAGCAGACAAAGTCCTCGCGATCTTCTTCTACAAGCATCAATACTCGACAAATTTGGATCGCCAAGAAATATCTTATCCATAGACCCACACCCACGCAGATTTGGGTACCCAAACAATGTATTATATCTCAACCCTCAAGCCATGTAATATATAATCCTCAGAAACCTTTTCATCCTTCAAAACCACCAAACCCGATACCACTTTTTGTCCCTCAGCAAAAACACACCACCCCCTCAAAGACTCTTAGGAAATGGATACCGAAACGTATCTAGACGTCTTCTTGTACCCCATCATCTAACAATTCTCCCACCCCGTTTAAACTCCACCCTTGTAATAATTCACCCTCAACCAAACCTTGTATTAATTCACACACCATAACCCCACATCATGCATAATAAAAGCTCATCAAGAAATGTATGCATAATCTGACAAGGTAGGCGTCTAGAGACCTGCATTAGTTTTGCAAAAAATCATTGCATCAATCACTTCACGACACTTGGCTACACGGGTTACGCATCGGTTATGGAAAGGGATTGCGGTCTCACTTTATTGGGATCATAATTAATTTCCATGCTAATGTGTTAATCTTTTGTAGCAGATCTTTCTCATTAACACACCAGTCGTCATGCAAACCGACGAAGGACCATCAGGAGCAGGCCCCAGTGTAGCGGCAGTGCCCCTCAACGTGTTACGAGTAGAATCCCACCCGACTGCTCCACCGCCAGAATTCCAAGGATTTCCAGGGCCCATGCCGATCGACAACCCACCTATGGGCTACACAGAAAAGATACACCGTAACTCTCACTGGTTTCAGGGACTTGCAGGACCCTTAGCGGACGCGGATATCATATTTGAATCTAATTTGACATTTGATGACCGCACTTGGGGAAAATACCAATTCTTCTCTAGAGAGTTCGAAGCCCTACAGAACACCCAGGATTTAACTCACGTTTGGGCCAGAGCAGGCTTCACGGAGTATTTCAGTGATCCTCTGCCCAAACCTGACTTTTACAGGTGTTATTATTTAATCACTACTTTGCTGGCCTCAGAGAATAAGGATATCCCAGGAACTTTTATTTTGCCCTCTTTAGTGGATGATCCACCCTACAAAAGGTTTTACCTCTCAAAGGATCTAATCAGAGCTGCCATCAAAATTCATGGCACCCACACGCCCACAGATCGAGAAAGATTAATTCCAGACCCTATGAAACGTGGGGATGTCACTAAGTGGGAGGAGATCTCGGCAATTACACCGGAGCTATCAAAGCCGCTACGGATATGCATGCAACACTTCGCATTCCCTGCTCAGGACAGATTTACCATGCCCCATAAAAGAATATGGTTTGGATTGTACTTAGCGTGCACGGGACCTCAGACCGTTGATCTGGCGAGCTGGATCATTGATCAAATGTATTTGGCACAACACAGATGGGAACGCAAGAAGGTGCTTAATGGATGTTGTGCGCTCACAAGAATTGTTTATATGTGCTTAGCCTATGATTTGCCAATTGAACGCGCATTAACTGGAGAAGAGCTGAAAGCATTCAAAGGAACGACGAAGAAAGCCAGGAAGCCCAGCAGAGCACGGGCAGGTAAGCGCATGAGAGGCACCATTCCTTGCCTTCAAGTGCCGGAGTCACCATCACCACAACCCTCTCCAGAGCAATCACCGACAGAAGCCGCTCCCACAGTGCAACCTATTCGCATAAGGTTGTCTAGACCAGTGGTCACGGAGGGCACTACTAGTACAGTTGCACCTCAGGCAGCTACAACCACAGAACCCACCACCACGACAGCAGAAGCTCCCACCACTATTGGTGCGGAAGCCTTTTCTTTCCCAATACCACACATGGAGGCAGAACCAATAAACACAACATTCGATTTTGAGATGCCCGATGCATTCTCCACTGAGTTCCAATTTTCAGAAGGGCATATGTTTTCTCAAGAATTTGAAAGGCCTAGCTACCCCACCACACCCAGGGATTTGCCACAGGGACAAGTTGTATCGAGCTCTGATGATGAACGAACAGCCACCGGCGATGACGAAGGTGATGACGAAGCCAGCCAAGGCACGCATGATTCCCAAGAACAAGGACAGACAAACGACCAAGGCCAACAAACCGATGCACACGGTGACACCAGCACGCACGAAGAGGAGACTTTCGAAGCAGCAGCTTACACGCTGGCAATCAAGAAATTATATCGTACGATGGAGAAAGTCTGGGCACGGAAGAAATTGACTGAAGAAGAGAGCCAGGCCCTAATCGAACAAGAACTAGTCTCCGGAGGATTTGAAGAAGTCTACATCAGAGGGTTCAGAGAACTGGTCCAATCCATCGGCCCGGTCGAAGCACTGAGATATTTACAAAGGAAGCCACTCCCCCAATATGAACCTCGCAGAGTTCGCCTGCTATCGAAGCCCGGTGAATATATTCAAGTTCCGGTAGGTGCTCAATCATCCCACCAGGCACAAGATGCACGCCTACGGCCGGAAAGATCCTTCACTGAAGAAACCATCCTAGTCGACTCCCCGCCACGTACTACCGTTGTACATACTACCACTATCCTTGAAATAACATCCACACCATCTACTCCTCTCTCACCTCATGTTTCACCAACCCATCCTGTATCCCCAGCACACCCACCTGCTCCTCCCACATCCACACCAGTCCACGGCAACCTAGCCACAGCCTTTGCCCTGCCCATTCATGCCACCATGCCCCCACCCAATCCTCCGCGTCTACATGTTAACCCCTTCACCCCTTCATCCTTCCCATCCTTTCCCCCACCTTTAAGACCCCCTTTCACCTTTCTAACCCCACTAACCTTCTCACTAGTTTCACCTCCTCAACCCACCATAACCCCTATATCCCCTTTTCACCAAGCTACTCCAGCCATCCCCCCTGTAAATTACTCTACATTTGTAAATCCCGTCTTCACATCTACACAACCACCCACTTACACACCGCTTTTCACAGTCACCGCACTTGACACGTCCAATGACATGGACATATCACCATCCACCGCACCAGCACCCACTCCACTCACAGCACCATCATCTTTAGGTACGTCACAATTTTCCACGATCACCACTGCATCCACCTTCCCGACCCCATTTCCCATCCCCGCTGTATCTACTTCCACTGCATCCTCACTTAGCACTTCATTACTATTATCGACCACCATAGACACTGCACTTCAACAAATGTTCACATGCATGACACAAGTACGAGATGAGTTTGCATCTCTTGGCAACAACTATCAACAGCTACAGAGGACGACAAATGAATTACAGTCGCAGCTTAATTCATTATCGATCGAGAATGCCTCGTTAAATACGCGACACCAAGAACTAAGAGAGGCATATCATAAGCTAGAGCTAGAATGTGAAGAGAAGACAAAAGAAGCCACTGCTGATCTGGACAACCTACTTCGAGCCCAAACAATTAGGAACGCGACGCTGACCAGAAATATGGGCCTACTCAGGAGGCACCTAGCCACAGCCCAGGAGGAGAACGTGAGACTCCAAGCGCAGAATAGAGAAAATTTGGAAGCGGCATTGAACCATCCTGAACAACCATTAAGTCCGAGCAGATTCAAGGCAATCCCATCTGAATCGATGCGGATGTTGCTAGATGACCACGTTCGACTGCTAGAGGACTACGATCAAATGAACGAAGAGCATCAGAAGCTAAAAGAAGATCACAAGTTACTACAACTCAGAGAACCGGCGCCATAACAACTACCAGTGGCAGCAGAAGTACCAGAACCTGTGGACCCCTCTCCTGAACTCATAAAGGAACTCAACGCACTACGGGCCCAGGTAACCACTCTCCAATCACGCATAGATGTATACGAAGCACCACCACGGCCTGACTCCCCACCGGAGATCCCAGCTGACGACGAGAACATAACCATTCCGGTGGAGGAAACGTTTGAAGAAGCATACGAGCCAATACCCATCCCAGGCGGACAAGTCACGGCCGAAGGCCAGATGACCTATGAACTTCCTACCCCCGCGTGGATGAAAACGATCGAAGAACTTGGAACGACACATTCGGCCAGAGTAGAGGCACAGTTACATGCCATGGCCATAATTGAAGAGAGAATCTTACAATCCCCCTTCTTTGCTCATTTGGCCCCCCGACGCTATATATCTGGGCATGAGCTGCAGTATAAGCCATACTTCATGTTAATGGCTGAATATCAGCTAGCTATAGAGAAAGAAACCGGCATGAAACCCACGCATGCTACACAATTCGAGCCGCGGACTTGCCACCAAATGCGCAAAGAGGAGAAATCCATCAACCTGATTGGCGCAAAGACCTTCTCCAGAAGTACCCAGAAATGATGAGCACATGGGTGAAAGCGCCTTTACATTTAAAGTATAATCCTTGCTGGGGACCAGTACCTCGACGCCGCTCCTGGACTGCATTCGCTATCAAAGTACAAAATAACAGGCAGTGTCAGGATTGGCTGAATTACCCCTACTTCAAGCCGCCCACTGAGTTGCCCACTGTTGGCTATATGATGGCTACTATCCGTCACTGGCTCCCTCGCCTGAAGCATATGAATGATATTGCAGCGCATATGACTGTCAAAATTTTTGACATGATGCAAATGATATTTAAAGTCTTTCGACGTGTCAAAGCACCACATGTAACCACCCCGGGATTTGAGCATGGTAACTTTGACCTAGTATACGACATGAGCACAACGCCATCGCTCCGGGTGTGTTATGCCTGGCACTGTAGGATAAAATACCTCCCGGCATGCTACAAACAAACCTTTGAAGAGATGTTCACCACCGGGTTTTGGGAATACCATTCCGAGGTATTCATCAGCAGGCCCACACATTTATTTACTTTTTGCCTGTGAGCGAATGGTTTATTCCACGCATTACCAACTTCCGCCACCCAACGAACCGCAACCGATCAACTGGGAGAAGCTCGAGGCTGATCTGGCCCGAGGCATTCGAGTATCTGAGCACACCCTCGCTCACGACCTCCTACAAAACTACATCCGACAGACCGCACAACAAGGTTCTGTCGAGGACGACAGAAGCGAGAGGGAGGGGGGTGTTGGAAGCAGTCAGAGGCACAGTCAGAGGCACAGACGACATGGAAGCATGTAAAGACAGAGCAGGGAGCCAGTCGGATCATTTTTTCAAACAATTATGTTTTTATTACCTCTTCAAATATCCAACAGTGATTTTCATCACTCTTGTAACATATGTAATATAGACAAAACCCCATTTTGTAAGTCATAGCTCCATTTTGTGCAAGCCGAGGAGTCCTCGAGCTTGAGGAGCTTAGGTAGAATGCGCATACCAATTTTCGTTATTTTTAGACATCGTTTACCCTTCCAAATAGCCTCTAGGACCTATTTTTTAACTAGGCCGGTCACTAGATGTGAAACCGGTCAAAACTAGTCTAGAAACTATAAAAAGAGCTAGAAAGCTCATTTTTGAGGTTGGTTCATTTTGGTTAGTGGGAGCATAGAGCTAGTTTGAGCTTGTAATAGTGTTCTTGAGTAATAGAGCTAATTTTCCACCTTCCATTGTGTCTTGCTTGTCTCTTCATTGTGTGTGTGTATGTGTGTGTGCATCTTTGTGCTTCTCACCTTCACTCTCACTTCATCTCACGTTCACGATCTTCATATCACTCCTACCTCTCCCACGGATTGACATTAAGGAGGTGAAGCTTCTTAACGTGGTTCTCACCATTGTGCTAGAGCAACAATTCTCTAATAGGTTGAATACCTGCCATTGATTTAAATATGCAAAACTTTATTCCATCAAATGCCCCTGTCATCATATTTGCTACTTGATTTTCAGTTGGAACAAAAGAAATTTCAATCTCCTTTGCCATGAGCTTCTCCCTGATGAAGTGCTAATTAACCTCTATGTGTTTGGTTCTTGCATGGAAAAGACAGTTTGCTGCTAGATGCATGGAACTTAAAGTATCTCCCAATATGTGAGTTTTGGAACTCACAAGTTCCAAATCTGTATACAATGCTTTTAACCATATTTCCACTTGAGTTGCTATGGTGAAACCTCTGTACTCTATTTCAGTTGAGGATAAAGCAACTGCTAGTTGCTTCTTGGTACTTCTTCTATCATCCTTAGCTCTTGCTCAATCTGCATCTCAATAGATTTTGACATCCAAATTTGAAGAGTAAGGATATAATATACCTTCATTGATTGTACCTTTTAGATACTTAAGTACTCTCTTAGTTTCATCCATGTGTGGTCTTCTTGGTGAGTGGATGAATTGGCTTAGCACCCCTATACTATATGAGATGTTTACGCTTGTATGAGTAGCATATATCAAGCTACCTATCAAGCTTTGATACTCTTTAAGGTCTTCAATTTTCTCACCTTCATAAACAATAAGTTTATGATTCATCTCCAACGGTGTACCTGTAGGTTTAGTGTTCTCCATTTTGAACTTAAGAAGTATATCCTCAATGTATCTCCTCTGAGTCAAATACATTCCTTTATCTATATATATGACTTGCATACCTAGGAAATATGTGAGCTCACCTAAGTCACTGATTTTGAGCTCCTCTTGCATGTGTCTCTTGATCCTTTGAATGTCATTCTGATCATCACCTATCACAATAATATCATCTACATATACACATAGATAGATAACCTCATTGTGATCCCTTTTGATGAATACAGAAGGATTTGAGTTGCTAGGTTTGAGCCCTTGATCTTGAAGGTATGTTACCAAATTGTAATTCCAAGCTCTAGGAGCTTGTTTCAATCCCCATACAATGCTTTCTTAGGTCTACAAACATAAGATGCATGATTAGGGTTTTCAAAACTTAGTGTTTGTGACATGTATACCTCTTCACTTATCCAACCATTTAGAAATGCATTTTTTACATCAAGTTGGAGGAGTATCCAATTTCTTGCAGCAACTACACTTATCAATGTTCTAATTGTAGTCATCTTTGAAACGCGTGAGAATGTTTCCTCATAGTCTATACCATGATTTTGAGAGCATCCTTTGCAAATAATTTTGTCGTGTACCTGCAAACTAATCCGTCTGAGTTTTGTTCAAAATTATATACCCATCTGTAATAAATTACCTTTTGATTGGATGACATTGGAACCAAGTCCCAAGTGTCCATCTCCTTCAATGCATCTATTTCTTCTTTCATGAACTTTTTACAATGAGGGTTTCCCTTTGCCTCCTCATATGTTGAGGGTTCTTTTGAAATTGAGTCCTTTGTCAAGTAGAATGAATGATTTCTAACAAATGTGGAATCATATCCATACCTTTTTGGTTGCATCTTCTCTCTTGTTGATCTTCTAGGAGCTTTCTTAAAGCATTCTCTACACTCCTCCACCTTTGCTTTGCCTCTTGAATTCCTTATTTTGTAATCCCTTCCCCTTTCATCTTGGTTATCATCTATATCACTTCTTGGATCCTATACATGTGTATCATGATTGCTTCCTAATTGATGAGAATCAGAATCAAGATCATATGGTAGAGTTACCTTTTGTTTGTATTCATAATACCAAGACCTTTGTTCTTCAAACATATTTCTACTTGTAGTGAATTGCTTGGTTGAAGGATTATAGAATCTGTAGCCCATCTAAGTTGAGTCATACCCAATAAACACTACTTTTGTTGCCCTTTCATCTAGCTTGCCTCTTATTTGTGATGGTACATGAACATAAGCTAAACACCCAAACACCTTGCAATGTACAAGACTAGGTTTTCTTCCATTCCATGCTTCATAAGGAGTCATACCTCGAAGTGATTTGGATCGTAGTCTATTGACAACATACACAATAGTTGAAATAGCATCTACCCATAGATAATATGGCAGCCTCTTCTCTTCAAGCATTGTTGTGGCTAATCCAATGAGTGTCTTGTTTCTTCTCTCTAAAATTCCATTTAGTTGAGGAGAGTACCTAATATTCACTTCCCTTTTGATACCTTTATCCTGCAAGGACTCATCAAACTCTTCGGAAAAGTATTCTCCCACTCCATCAGATCTGAGTTTCTTGAGTGATCTATCTGTATGATTCTCCACATGTGCTGGATACTTTTTGACACAATCAAACACTTGATTCTTACTTTTGATAAAGTAAAAAATAGTAAATCAACTATGGTCATCAATAAATGAGACATAATACCTTGATCCTATCAATTAAGCTTCTTGCCTTGGTCCCCATCTGTATATACTAAGTCTAATAAGTTGTTATGTATGTATACTTTGTGGTTGAATGATTGTCTTTGCGCCTTCCCAATCTAACGTGCATCACACCTGTTGATCATGTGTTGCTTTGATATGTTTGATAGTCCTAGAACATGTTGATCCCTACATATATCCTTCAAGGTTCTTTCATTCATATGAGCAAGTCTCTTATGCCACACTTCAAGCTCACTTAGAGTTTGAGACCCAAAAGTGAATAGAGCTATGTTCTTGGTTTCTCGTACTTCAAAGGTGAAGTGCCTACCATGCTTCTCACCTATGGCTATCTTCTTGACACCTTGACATGGATCTTCCACAAAAGCTCCATGTTGGGTAAACCTAACTTGCAAGCCATTTTCAACTATTTGTCCTACACTTATTAGGTGTTAAGTGATAGTGGGTACATAGAAAACCTTACATAGAATGTCTATCTTGCCATTGGAAGCTTTGACATTACCAATCTTCTCCACATTGTGCTTTGTGCCATCCCTTGGTTGAACTTCATGGCTATGCTTTGGACTTTCCAAGTCAGATAGGAGAGCAATGTTGCTTGCAACATGATTTGAACATCATGAATCTATGTAGAACAAATGATCATCTTGTTTACCTTCTTTATGGATTAGATTCATTAGAAGCAATGAGTCTTCATGTGCTTGACCTTCAAAATAGTTTTGGTAGTCCCTTCTATTATGGCATCTATTGTTATTGTAAAAGTTGTGTCCACTTCTACCTCTATTGCTACCATATCCACCTCTTTGACTTCCTTTCTAGGTCTTCCCATTGAACCAGCAATTATCATTGGTGTGGTTGGTCTTATCACAGATGGAACAAGGTTGAACATTATAAGCTTTGGATTTTTCATGCTTTGGTCATTTCTTGTTCCCTTTCCACTTGCTCTTGCTTGCGGTTTGCTTGGGAAGTCTCTTGTTCATCTTCTTCCTTCTTGTTGCCTTTCATCTTCTTGTCCTTCTTATCTGCATAGAGAGCACTAGTTGAATTACCATGACAGGATTAACATTCCTTTATGCTATTGTTCACATCTTGATTGAATAGCTATCCAAGAAAGATGTTGAAGTTTGGAGTTTGCACATCCATGATGATATCATAAGTTGTGGTGAAAGATTGCCATTGCTTATCACTTCTAATCCCCTTCAGAATTCTCCTCATGATGGCATCTTCTTCAATCAACTCTCCAATTGGTGCTAACTGATCTACAACCTCCTTGACCTCGGTAACAAACTCTGTGATCATTTGTTTATGTGTATTCTTCATTTGGTTGAACTCCTTCCAAATATGATTCTTCGTTGCTTTTGTATTAGGAGAAAAGAAAGTCTTGAGGGCATCCTCTGATATGTGTTAATAGAAATTCAAAGATAGAGTTTAGTATATATGACCTTGCTTGAGCATCCCTTTTGCACCAAAGTATGAGCTTATCTATCTCCTATTGTGTAGGTCCTCCTTTGGATCTTGGAATAGGCATTCCTTCATCACATTCTACAATTCCTTAAATATTTCTACCTTGCAAATAGGCCTCCATTACGATTTGCCAAGATGCATAGTTGTGTCAATCAAGCTTCTCAGTTATTGAGGGAAAGCCATCACCCATCTTGATCTAGCTCTAATACCATAGAAAGTACTTAGAGAAGCTTGTCGGAGGTAGAAAAGTGAGTTGACGTTCGGTCCAGCAAACTGACACAAGACTAGCCCTTGAGCTTATGGAGAATCAAATAGACTTTATAGGCATTTGATAAGTGCAATAAAATGCACTATGTGCTTGTGTACCTAAGTACCAACTTAGGGACTTGTGGAGAAAGAGACTATACCTCGATCCCCCTCAAGTGCATATAGTGGGGATTCACGCTTTATTTATCAATCTGAGGAGTATCATAACCTAGCCGAGTGTATGAAGATGTGCATTCAAATGATGATCAATGCAAATGAGCTTCCAAAGAGTGCAAATAATTCTAAATCTATTCCAAAAAAGGTTCAGGGATCCGTTGAGATGTCACGATACTTGTTGCAGCAACCAACAGTAAATTGAGCTTTTCTCTTAGCTTCAAACTCTGAATATAGCGAATAGTGGGTTCCTTTCAAAGCTCTCGAGAAGACGCATGCAGTCCTAGTCTTTTCACTCAATTCTGATGCTTCTTCTTCAAGTTAGCAACACTCTCCCCCTCTTTGTCTCTGTTGTCCCTTGACAGGCTTTATTTCTTGTCTGCAACTTGTCTAAGTCTTCTGAATACACGCACCCAACGGTCGAAGAAGCGATAAGGACTGTCAGAAAATTTGTTACTTTATCCGAGGTATGTCTTTTGCTTCTGTTTGCCCCTTGGTATTCCTTATATCACATATCTGGGTTGCTGCATTAGCTCGGGCTACCACGCACGCCATCAGTGGCTAAGAATGTGGTATTCTTAGTCACCCACTTCAACTTTTCAGCCTCCCCTCTTTCTAACTTTTGGCCTTCTGAAATGTCTTTGTCTTTACACATTTGAGCCTGTTGTATTGCTTTGAGCCTGTTTACTTTCTGCCATTGCACGCAATCCATGGAAGGATCATTATCCGCCAAATATCTTCTTGCCCTTCTTCATGGATACTTCCTGGCCCTGGTCCGTCCTTCCCTCCTACGTGCTTTCCCTTATTGTGTGCCCCTGCAGGGCTCTATGCAGAGATGGGTGTTGCGTGCCCCTATGGGGCTTCTTACAGAGATATCTCTTTAGATATAATCCTTTCAGTGAAGCTTCTTTCTTGGTTTTCTTCTTCTTTTCTTTTTGCTAGATTCTCCTTCTTCTTTTCTTTAGATATAATCCTTTCAGTGAAGATTCTTTCTTGGTTTTCTTCTTCTTTTCTTTTTGCTATATTCTCCTTCGACACTGCCCCCTCCTGAACTCTGTCGTCCTCGACAGGCTTTGGAATTTGGTGGGAGTATGTTCTATAAACTTTTTGCTCTGTCTCATTAAGAAGATTACCTTCACGTATCATGATTTGCTTCCATTGTTCGGCTTTCACACCGTCATGTGGTGGCTATCTGTGATCGGCAAAGAAGCTTAATTCATATGCCACTAATCTGGCGTTCAAGTTAGATGACATTTTTAAGAATATTTCTGAATCAATCTCAAAAAATCCTATAAAAAAGGCTTCCTCAAAGGTTTGCATATATGTACTTGGTAAGAACATGAGCCTAGGATAATACGCCATTATTGTGGGTCGGTTGGGCATAACAGACAGATAAAAAATGAGGATATCTGTTCCTTGGTTAATACTGATGAAATTTAAAAATGTGTAAGCCGTGTGTTTTAACACTTTCAAAACTGTAAGTAGCATGTTGAGGATTTTATTCGTCATATTGATAGTTAAATCGGGGACTATTGCATAACAATGTAGCCAAAATTCAATGGTTTTTACAATGTAATCCTCAGTCAGTAAATAGTTATGAGGTGGACTTGGAAGTAGCGGATAATTTAGCCACTATTTATTGATCACACAACTCTTTTGCATATCCAAAAATTCTCTTGCTTCTCTGCGATGTGGTGTTGGGAAAAATGAAGGATCTACATGTAATAAATACGGTGTTTCTTGCGAGTGCACCTGCAAAGTATGATTTTTCTCCAAAAATTTCCTTTGCCATATAGGTTGTGCCACTTCAAATTCCTCTTGAGTGTAATTGAATGTATTGTCTTTGAAGTATAGCTGCTCATCTAGATCCTTCTGTGTGAGCTTCTTTATATATTGCCTTGTTTTCTCTTTCAAGAGTCCATAAGGAATGTTGAAAGGCTTCATGATCGTATCCAGATCTTTCCCTTTTATTTTGGCCTCGTTCATGACTTTGACCACTTCATTTTCAAAATTTTCTATCAATCGGGACACCAATAGTGCCCATTCCTTCTGACCTATTTCTGTAGTATATGGCATGGGATGATCATCACATGGTTCCGCCATCTGCTCTCTTATTGGAGAATGATAGATCGGGGGAGACAGAGGATGTACCTCTACCTCATCAGTACGACTTTCTTGTCGTGGCTCTACTGGTGTCCCGATGGTTACTTTTTGTTCTAATTGACCTTCTAGCTGTGTAAAACGTTCAGTCTTCTCTTTAACTTCCTTAAGTGTTGTATGGAGCGGGTCTTTGGCTGCGAGTAGCTCATTACTGATTTCTACTATCTGATCCATATTTTCACTATATCTCACTGCAAGTTTTGCGTTGGCAGTGTATAGTTGTTTCTTGAGCTCATTGGTTTCGTTAGTATACTTGCGTTCCCATTCTTCTTTAAGGGCTTGCTCCTGTTTTAGCAAATTATCATATTTGGCTATTTGGTCGTTCAATTCCTTTTGGTCAGTTGTTGTTGTCTCTTGTTTTTCTATAGGTTGGTCATACAACAATGTCGTAGCTCAATGATGAGTAGCACCTCCTTTAATGTCAATCCGGGAAGACGTGAGGATGGTATGATGACCTCGAGCAAGTGAAGGCACAAGTGCATGAGTGAGAAGCACACTAACATGCACACACATACACACACACGCGCACACACAACAAGACAAAGAGTGAGAAGCAATGGAGTTCTTAGATTACTTTCAAAAAGATCTTACAAGTTTATATCAATTACAAGCTAACCTCAAAAATGAGCTCTCTAGCTCTTTTTATAGTTTTTGACTAGGTTTTGGCCGTATCCAGACCTAGTGTTTGGCACAGTTAAAAATTAGGTTCTCTACCCTATTTGGAGGTTCAAACGAAGTCTAAAAAATGTGAAGACTGACAGGTAGATACTTCTAAAGCTCCTCAAGCTCAAGGACTCCTTGGCTTGCACAAAATGGAGCTACAAAAATGTGAAATGGTATTTACAATAGTTTTTAGTGATGAAAATCACTGTTTTTGTAGGGGATTCTTCTGAAGATTTGACATACACTTCTTGGAGCTCCCTACTTGCTCCTTCTCCTTGTGTGTCCACCTCACTTATATGCGTAAGTGTCCTGAAAAAATATTGGCCTACTTGCCAGATCGTCGTTGACTGCTCTGTCTGCTTGTACTTTCTCTTCTCTCTAACTCCCTTCGTAGCTCAATGATGAGTAGCACCTCCTTTAATGTCAATCCGAGAAGACGTGAGGATGGTATGATGACCTCGAGCAAGTGAAGGCACAAGTGCATGAGTGAGAAGCACACTAACATGCACACACATACACACACACGCGCACACACAGCAAGACAAAGAGTGAGAAGCAATGGAGTTCTTAGATTACTTTCAAAAAGCTCTTACAAGTTTATATCAATTACAAGCTAACCTCAAAAATGAGCTCACTAGCTCTTTTTATAGTTTTTGACTAGGTTTTGGCCGTGACCAGACCTAGTGTCCGGCATAGTTAAAAATTAGGTTCTCTACCCTATTTGGAGGTTCAAACGAAATCTAAAAAATGTGAAAACTGACAGGTAGATACTTCTAAAGCTCTTCAAGCTCAAGGACTCCTTGGCTTGCACAAAATAGAGCTACAAAAATGTGAAATGGTATTTACAATGGTTTTTAGTGATGAAAATCACTGTTTTTGTAGGGGATTCTTCTGAAGATTTGACATACACTTCTTGGAGCTCCCTACTTGCTCCTTCTCCTTGTGTGTCCACCTCACTTATATGCGTAAGTGTCCTGAAAAAATATTGGCCTACTTGCCAGATCGTCGTTGACTGCTCTGTCTGCTTGTACTTTCTCTTCTCTCTGACTCCCTTCGTAAGCTTCCTTGCCTTGTGAGTCCTTCAGTTCCAACACCCGCCCCTCTCTCGCGTCTGTCGTCCCTGACAGACCCTTGTTGGGTGGGTCGTTGGATGTAGTACTCAACAACGTCTTGTGCTAAGTGATGTTCGGCAATGCGCAACCCTTTGGCCAAGTCCGTGAGTAGAGCATCCCAATCTACCGGCCCGGGAACCTCTGGATGTGGTATACGTAACTTTTCTGAATGGAGAGCTTGTTCCACTGCAAACAACTGCAATAAATGTGATGGTCTGGGGATGAATATCTCTGAGTGATATTCCCAGAATCCCGTGACAAACATTTCTTCAAACGTCTGTTTGAAGCAGGCTGGTAGATACTTGATACGGGCATGCCATGCATATACAACGTTAATAGATGGGGTTGCGCTCATGTCGTAGACGAGGTCCTGATTTCCTTCATTAAATCCTTGAGCTGATAGATGAGGTTCCTTTACATTCTTGAAAGTCCTGAAGGTGACCAACATGAGTTCAAAAATTTTCAAGCACATTTGGGCCATGACATATGGTACATTTTTAAACCTGACCCCCCAATGCCGAATCATCGAGATCATGTATCCTATGGTAGGTTGGCCTTTGGGTGGTGCTAAGTAAACATAATTGAGCCATTTCTCACATCCTTTGTTTGTCAGCACCGTTTTTGTGTATTCTGGCCATGACCTTCTTCGAAACACAGGGCAGTAGCATGGGTTGTATTTGATGTACAAGGGCATGTTATTCCATGTTCTTACCATCTCTGGGTAGGTTTCCAGTAGACGAATCCTCCACGTCGGTTGATGTATATTGCCCTGCTTCGCACTTGCTGGGATGTCATCCAGTGCGAACTGTGTAGCCGAGGTTGGTTCTTTTGATGTGTGGCTCTTGATTTCCGCATTGTAATCCGCCATTAGGACACAAAAAGGAACATACAAATCGTCGGATGTGCCGATCCACCTATGATGGGAGAGATTCCTAAAGTAATCCGATTTTATGACTACTTCTTCCAAGTGTGACATAGATGCTATCTGAACTGCCACTCTATCATCATGGGTTGTGGCCACTTTCTCTAACCTCTGCATCCATTCAGGAGCCTCTATTTCAATGGTGTCCATGCCCTCTTCTGTTTGCTTGCCTCCTGGTGCAGGCATGGGAATGTAGGGATCTTCAAATGTTTCCTCTATTTCAATCGGCACTAGATCTTCAGGCTTGGGCTCTGCAAGAGGCGAAGGTTGACGCTCATATTGCATGACTTTACTTCATAATTCTTCGAGTTCGGCTCTGAGTCTTCTGACTTCTTCAGATGTGTCATCTGCGGCTGTGACTTTGCTTGGTGACTCCTGCTGACTTGTCAGTTGTTTAAGTAGGTCATCTCTTTCTCGTTCTAATGCTGCATGGGCCTCCAGGAGGTCGGCATGGGTTTCTAACACAATTTGCATATTCTCTGAGGGAATGGCCTTGAATTTCTCTAGGTCGATTTCCTGCGGGGAACCCTCCATGGCTGCTTCCAAGTTCTCTTCATTCTGTTTCTGCAGCCGTTTATTCTCTTCGAGTGCTGTAGACATGTGTTTTCGTAGGAGGGCCAGGTTGCGTCTAAGTTTGAGATTCTCCGTTATCTGGGAGTGTAGCAATTCATCCATATGTTGTCTTTCCTCTGCATCTGACTGGGGTGGATTGGCTACTAGCTGTTCGTGTTGTTCCTGTAAGGTGGCATGTTGTTGTTGTAGTAGCCGCTTTTCCCTTTCGAGATCATTGAAGCGTAGTTGAAGTTCCTCATGATTTCAAAAGAGTCGCGTATGTTGGTTATCGAGATGCTGGTAGTGCTATTGCAGTTGCGACATACACTGATACATATTATTAAATACATTATTAACAGGGATGGATGCAGGAAGGGTGTTGAATGCAGAAGGGAAGGGAAAGGGGAAGGGGAATGGTAGTGTGGATGCGGTGCTGGAAAATGGTGAAGTGGGAGGTGGGGGAATGGGAGATGGTGGATGTATGGGGGGAGGGAGAGGTGCGGAGGTGGGAGAGATGTCCATAATATCAACAGTGGATGCAGTAGTGGGAGTGATTGTGAATAGTGGAATTGTGGACGCGGTGATAGTGGTGAAAGTGTACTGTGGTGTGTGCAATTGTGAATATGAACTGCCCAGAAGTGTGATCGGGGGGTTGAGATTTTCTGTGGCAGCGGTTAGAACTACTGTTTCAGTGGCCGTATAGACAAAAGAAGTGGAGATAGGGTGTGTGGGTTGTGTGGGTTGAGTGATGGTCTGTGCTTCGGTATGGGTAGTGGACTCGGAGGCGGTGACAGTAGTGGTTACACTGGTTGTAGGAGGTGAATGTGGTGGAGTTGGAGGCAGGGGTGGCAACGGGGGTGACAGAGGTGCACTTGATACATTGGTTTCCTCAGTATCGTGGACAGTGTGTGCGGTGCCCGTGGTTGTGGATGTGCCTTGTGGTTCTGACACTAGTACATTCATCTGCTTTCCTGATCGAGGGGGACGTCTTCCGTATCTTCGCTCTATTCTTTGTGCTTGTGCAAGGTCAGTATGCACTGTCTCAGGTACTCCCAAAGCCTCAGATATCATGTCAAGCGTGGCGCGGTATTGCTCGTCTACGCCTTCCTCCTCAAGGATTTGATTCATGAGGGCCTTGCCTGCTGCTAGGGACAGTCTATGTTGCTCTTGCACTCTATTCATGGTATCATAGAGCTTCTTCAATGCCCTCGTGTAAGCGGGGGCACCTTCAAGTACCTGCAGAGCTTCCTGATCATATTCCTGCTCTTCTTCCTTGGATTGTCCATCATGTTCCTCCTCTTGTCCTTCTTCTTCTTCACCCTCCACATCGACGATATCTGGTTGTCTGGGATGGGGTTGGTCTGTAGTAGTTTGTTGTCCACTAGCTTGCTCTGCCTCGACTTCCGCGTTAACAACCTCTATGATTCTGGCTACCGCCTCATCAGTTAGGTCTTCTAAAGTGAATCCGTGAGGGAACTCTAGGTCAGTTGGTACAGGTGGAAACACTAGATTTGGTCCATCAGTGCTGTGTCTTGGTAATCTAATAGTGAAGGGTTGTACCCGCCTTGGAGGTCGTGGAGTTGTCTCTAGTGTCAATGTCGCACCGCGGGGTTGTGCACAGGGCATCTGAACTAGCCTCTCATTTTCTTAGATGGCGGTCCTGCGGTTGATAGTCTGCGTTGGAATTCTTATACCCTGGTCCAATTTAATGCCCTCTGCACTCGCACGTCATAAGCCAAACATCTATACACAATCCTGGTAAGAGCACAACATCCATACAGTACAGATTTTTGTTTCTTATACCACCTTTGATGAGCCAAGTGGATTTGGTCGATAATCCAGTGGGGCATATTGATTGTCAAATCAAAGGCATCTGCCAAGTATAGACTAAACCAGATCTTCTTAGGTGGCATTGTGAACCTCTCTTGAGCGGGAAATGCAAAGTGCTGCATGACCATTCGCAAATGAATGGCGATTGTAGGCGTCATTGCCACCATGTCCTTTAACTTTGTCAGATTCCTATTCTTCATATTGTCGGGGACCATAGTCTCTTTCTCCGTAGGAATGTGCATACCTTTCATATCTAGAGCTTCCCTTACCAAGTTGATAGTCAACTTGAAAAGCTTCAGTTCATTGCCCCTTGTGAGAGATGGGAGGACAAAGGAGTTGTATCCCTTTTTGTCTTTGCTCGGAGTGAGGGTGCTAATCAAATAAGAGCACCTTAGAAAATCAGGCTTTGGCAATTGGAATTTGAAGTAGTCGTAGAGCCCTGCCTTCTTCCAGATGGGTTTCAGTCCTTCGTTATTCTGCAGTCTCTCAAATTCCCTAGTGAAAAAGTGATACTTGCTCCAGCGCCCATTGAATTCTATCTCGGCCTCCCACATATAAGTGCCTTCACCTAGGGGTCCTGCCACATCGCTGAACCAATGAGAGTTTTTACTGACTGGCATGGTGTGCCCTTGTGGAGGGTTCTGAACCGGTATGGCGTGTAATGCCCTCAATGCCATAGGGCGTTCCTTCAATTCCTCCTCAACTGGGAGACTTTCAATGTCCACGACTTGGGGGCTGGTGCCTGCCTGAGAGCTAGTTCCTGTCGTATCTGCCATGTTACTTCTTGCCTCTTGATTCTGTGAGAATATAGAAACATGTGTTAACATTGTAAAGGACAAGATAGAACCGTTTTTGTCCCCATTACAACATTAACATGAGGTTCGGGAGTGTTGAGCCCATAAAAGTCATGTTGGTCAAAGTCAACTGCAACAAAGTCAAGGTCCAAGTCAACTGTTCAAAGTCAACAAGGTCATGGTCAAAGTCAATGGGTGAAAAGTCAAAGTGCTCAAGAGCAGGTGTCAAAGTGCACAGGTGGTGCACAATTAATTGTCCACCAAGGGTAAATTGGAGAAAGTGGATTGCAGGTTGCAGAGGTATTTTCTCTAATTTCCCCAAGGTTCAAAGTGTGTTTTAAAGTGTTTTAGAAGGTCCAGGTGAACCCCCCCTTATGTGCAAAAGTGAAGACTTAAAAGGAAATGTGAAGGTATGTGAAGCGGCAATGTACGCACATGTGGAAATATGGCCGCCCAATCAAAATTTTGATTTAAGTCTAAAGTCACTACATGACAAAGTAGTGAGTCGTTGGCTGCCAGTTAAAAAGACAATCTTGGGACATTGAAAGGACACCAAGATTGTATTACAGTTAGAGCGCACGGAACCAGCACACTCAACAAAAGAAAGACAAAGGCACACCCGGTGGGGGATTCGTAGACGAGAAGGAGTTTGAGGGTTTGTAGGAGAAAAAGGAAAGATTAAAGAAAGAAATGAGCTGGAAAACTTCACAAAGGAAATAACCTTGGAAGCTTCTGCAGAAGCACACCTTGGAATCTTGAGTTTGATTAAAGTAAAAGAATTACAATATTTGAGCACAATCCGAGTCAATACTTCTGTGCGCACTACAGAGCGTACTTAATTACAAAATACCAATTATCCCGAAGTCTTCTTGCAGTCGGCCTCCTCTGCACCAGTCCTCTACTTGCTTCAAGCTTATCCTTGTGCACACCTTGCACCAAGCTTCCACCAAGATGAGGAATGAGTATCTTCTGTCGGCATGCACACTGCACAGAGACCTTGAGGTCCTTGGGGTCTAGCTTCGTACTCCCTGCATTCTTCCTTAGCCACCTCTCTTGCACTCTTCACTTCCACCTCTCTGTCGTACCCCGGTGTTCTCTAATGTGTCAAGAATAGCCTTTGTCTTTCTTTTGTTGAGTGTGCTGGTTCCGTGCGCTCTAACTGTAATACAATCTTGGTGTCCTTTCAATGTCCCAAGATTGTCTTTTTAACTGGCAGCCAACGACTCACTACTTTGTCATGTAGTGACTTTAGACTTAAATCAAAATTTTGATTGGGCGGCCATATTTCCACATGTGCGTACGTTGCCGCTTCACATACCTTCACATTTCCTTTTAAGTCTTCACTTTTGCACATAAGGGGGGGTTCACCTGGACCTTCTAAAACACTTTAAAACACACTTTGAACCTTGGGGAAATTAGAGAAAATACCTCTGCAACCTGCAACCCACTTTCTCCAATTTACCCTTGGTGGACAATTAATTGTGCACCACCTGTGCACTTTGACACCTGCTCTTGAGCACTTTGACTTTTCACCCATTGACTTTGACCATGACCTTGTTGACTTTGAACAGTTGACTTGGACCTTGACTTTGTTGCAGTTGACTTTGACCAACATGACTTTTATGGGCTCAACAGATGCCCACCACCTAAAGTACTCTCCGACCCGGAGAGACAACATACTGGATACAAGAATAGCTTAAGAACCCAAAATGAACAGTGATAGAACAGTGAGAAATTAAAGCCAAAAAAGAGAGAAAAAGTACTTTTATTGAATACTAAAGAAAAGAAGACAATATCCGATGATTATTGAAGCAGAAGGATGAGACAATTATTGGGAAGCTAGAACTACGGCTGAAGCCATTTAATTTATTTAAAAGCGGTCGCACATTATTAAAACTAGATTGAGATTATTGAGGAGTTGTCTGAGGTGAAGATGGAAGGGGAACGGAAGCTTGCTCGATAAGGTGTTGGATAGAACTCAGGCAATTGCGAAGATGGTCCCGTTCGCGCTTGATACGCCGACACGCTGCATTATCACATAAACCTAACTGAAGACGATTTTGAAGATCCTCTAAAGTCTGGAGCGCAGAATCCGCAATATCTCGATACTTATCTCGCTCCTCTTTGAGCAAGCGGGCGGAATCAGTGAGAGATTGCCACTGTGAGGTGGCCATGCGATTTATATTGTCTATAGTTGAAATATATTGTTGATGAAGGCTGGCTGCAGCTGAAATGGAATCCATGGACAACTTGGAGGCGTCAGCACTTCCCTGAGCAATGTTACCGGCTTCGCGAAGTAATAGGAAAAAGGAGGGTTCAGCTTGGGTATCCGATGGAGGAACAGGTGCTACAGGCGGAGTTTGAGAAGTGGATGGAATGGAAGAGGGACCGGTTGCGGGATGAAGATTGGGCGGATGGGGTTGGGTGGGTGGAGGATTACTGGGGGTTTGAAATTGAGAAACAGGGGGATGTGGGGGAGTACAAGTAGGGTTTTGGGGGTTCAGCTGGGTTTGAATGAGTGGGCGGAATGAAGAGGAGCCATGTGGGGGAGCAGGAGTATGAGGATGAATGGGGGCTCTGACAGGAGATGTGGTAATGATAGGGGAAGGAGAGGGTGGATCAGGTGGAGGGATATCCATTGGTGCAGAGGGTTGGGTGGAAGCGGAGGTTGAGCCAGTGGAGAGTGCAGGGGAGGGAGGAGGCCGTGATATGGAAGAGATAGTGGGGTTGCTGGGCGGGTTGCTAACATGGAGTTGATGGGATGGGGAAATAGTGGAAGGGTTAGCCAATGGTGCAGGGATTTGATAGACCCAAGCTAGGAGGGGAGCAGAATATATGTTAAAGGTACGAGAGCGGCGAGGGATAGCTTCACGGAGTCGACGGGAGCGCGCACTCAAGGAACTGTAGAGGAGGGCGGCGTAGGGGTAGGGGCGGCTAGTGAGGAAGCAGTACAATGGATCTGCAATACGAATGTCGGATAGGGGAAGCGCAGCGGTTGGGCTTCTAAGTAAAAAGAAAAAGATAAATGAAGTCAGAATTGCCTGCATGCGGATGGAAAAACGGGCTTGGTTGGCAAATCGCTCTTGACAAAAAGCAATTGTTTCCGCGGGTGAAACTCCCGAATATAAGAGTGGAGGACTGATGAAGTCGACGATGGAGGATCCTATATGGATGGCAATGTCCTGGATGGTAAGAGTGCCAGTACGAAATTGGGGAAACAGCCGAAGAGCTTCGTAGACGTCATTAAGGTTGGAAGGGGCCTGCAAGAGAACGTCCGCCAAGCCTAAAAGACCTGCATACCGAAGATTTTCGACCGAGAAGAGATTTCGGAGGTCAATTGGAGGTGGAGATAAATGGATTTTTATTTGAATAGGAAGATCAGTGGGGAGGAAAATGCTCATATAATCGCCTGTAGGGATTGAATTATGGGAAGCAGAAGGAGAGGGAGAGGGGGAGGGGGGTCGAGGAATGGATGGGGGAGAGTAATCAGTAGAATCAGAATGAATGGAATAAGTAGGGATATTGATAAGTGGAGGAGGAATGGCAGAAGTTGAGGCATGGGCGGTGGAAAAAGGGGAGAGGGTGGATGGAGGAAACGTTGGGGAAAGAGAGGCAGGCATAGACGGAACCGGGTAGATCTGGGTGGGAAGGGATTGGGTGTGCGACGGAGGAGTAGACCCTGAAGGAGGAGAATGAAGATTGGATGTTGGGTAGGCCGTAGGATCATCCTGGGGGGGTGGAGTAGCCATAGAGAAATGGAGGATGCTGAGAAAGGTCGGTCCGGATGAGGAGGAATACTTTGGAGTTAGTGGATGTTGCGGAAGGCGTGCGAAGGAGGGTGGAAGGGGGTATGCGGCGGAGGTGGGGGTTGCCTTCGGGGCTGGTGTGGGGGTTGCCTTCGGGGCGGTGGGCGGTGGGCGGGGGGGCGGACTTCTCTGTCTCTCGCGCAGGGAGTTATCTGCACAATAAAATAAAACAAACTTTAAAATCTCTGCTCAGCGGGTGCAGTGGGATTTTCGGCCAACCCAGGAAGCCGCGCCTTCACAAGTGGCTGCCTTCGACCTGCGCTCAGCAAATCGGTGTATTCGGGATCTTGAAGAGGGCCTTGGAGGGGGGGAAAGGGGGAGGGCCGCAGAGGGGGGAGGGGGGGGGGGGAGAGGGGGGGGCTGCGGGGGGCTGCGGGGGAGGCTGCGGAGGGGGAGAGGGAGGGGGGGCCGCGGAGGGGGGAGGGGGGGGGCCGCGGAGGGGGGAGGGGGGGGGCCGCGGAGGGGGGAGGGGGGGGGCCGCGGAGGGGGGAGGGGGGGGGAGAGGGGGGGGGGGGGGGGAGAGGGGCGGGAGGGGGGCTGCGGGGGGCTGCGGGAGAGGGGGGGGAGGGGGGGGGCCGCGGAGGGGGGAGGGGGGGGGGGAGAGGGGGGGGCTGCGGGGGGCTGCGGGGGAGGCTGCGGGGGGGCTGCGGGGGGCAGCAGGGGGAGAGGGGGGGGGGAGGGGGGGGGGGAGAGGGGGGGGGCTGCGGGGGGGCTGCGGGGGGCAGCGAGGGGAGAGGGGGGGGGAGGGGGGGGAGGGGGGGGCCGCGGAGGGGGGAGGGGGGGGGGGAGAGGGGGGGGTGGGCTGCGGGGGGGGCTGCGGGGGGGGCTGCGGGGGGCTGCGGGGGAGGCTGCGGGAGAGGGGGGGAGGGGGGGGCCGCGGAGGGGGGAGGGGGGGGGCTGCGGGGGAGGCTGCGGGGGGAGCTGCGGGGGGGCTGCGGGGGGGCTACGGGGGGCTGTGGAGGGGGGGGAGAGGGGGGGGCTGCGGGGGGCTGCGGGGGAGGCTGCGGAGGGGGAGAGGGAGGGGGGAGGGGGCCGCGGAGGGGGGAGGGGGGGGGCCGCGGAGGGGGGAGGGGGGGGGGCCGCGGAGGGGGGAGGGGGGGGGAGAGGGGGGGGGGAGAGAGGGGGGGGAGGGGGGCTGCGGGGGGGGGGCGGGCTGCGGGGGGGGGGGCTGCGGGAGAGGGGGGGGGAGGGGGGGGCCGCGGAGGGGGGAGGGGGGGGGAGAGGGGGGGGCTGCGGGGGGGCTGCGGGGGGCAGCGGGGGGCCGCGGAGGGGGGGGGAGAGGGGGGGGTGGGCTGCAGGGGGGGGGTGCGGGGGGGGCTGCGGGGGGCAGCGGGGGGAGAGGGGGGGGGAGGGGGGGCCACGGAGGGGGGAGGGGGGGGAGAGGGGGGGGGGCTGGGGGGGCTGCGGGGGGGCTGCGGGGGGCTGCGGGAGAGGGGGGGGCCGCGGAGGGGGGAGGGGGGGGCTGCGGGGGGCTGCGGGGGAGGCTGCGGGGGGCTGCGGGGGGGGGTTGCAGGGGGCTGCGGGAGAGGGGGGGGAGGGGGGGGGCGCGGAGGGGGGAGGGGGGAGGGGGGGGAGAGGGGGGGGGCTGCGGGGGGCTGCGGGGGGAGAGGGGGGGGGAGGGGGGGGAGGGGGGGGGAGGGGGGGGCCGCGGAGGGGGGAGGGGGGGGGGAGAGGGGGGGAGGGGGGGGCCGCGGAGGGGGGAGGGGGGGGGAGAGGGGGGGGGCTGGGGGGGCTGCGGGGGGGCTGCGGGGGGCTGGGGGGGCTACGGGGGGAAGGGGGGAGGGGGGAGGTTGCGGGGCTGGGGAGGGGGGAGGGGGCGGGGGGAGGGGGGAGGGGGCGGGGGGCTGCAGGGGGAGGGGGGGAGGGGGGAGGGGGGAAGGGGGGAAAGTCGTCTCACCTACCAAATCTCCTGCCAAATGATCGGGCAAATTTCAGCTACCCACGATGAGTAGGAGGGCGTGGGGGAGGGATCAGCATCAGCCACTTGACCAGCGACGAAGAAGGAGCTTATCAATACTTGCCGTAGCGATGATGATAACAGTGCTTCTTTTGCTTGAGGGAAGCAATAATGAAGGAGGAGGTACATTATATAGTCAGGAGGAATGAGAGACAACCTCACAAGGAACAATGGTTCAGCATAAAAGAGATTCAAAGGAGAGGAGAAGCAAGTGTTAATCTCCTTTTTAATCTCCTCCATTCAAGACAGAAAACAAAGGAAAGGGTCCAATTGAAAGTTATTGACCAAAGCTACAAGCCCTACAAAAATGGGCGCCTTTTTTTTTTTTTGAATTTTAATAATGCATAAACTGAAAAAATACCTAAAAAATCCAAAAAAATGCCAAAAATTCCAAAAAAAAAAATTGTAAAAATTCTAAAAAAAATTCCTAATGGTATTATCCCCAATTCGGCAAGAAAAAGACATTAGAAAGAGATAAAAAATTGCTATAAAAAAGCTAAGAATGTTAGAAAATTTTCCAAAATTATCCAAAAGTTTTACTTTTGCAGAGATAATGAAATGTCTTCTAGGTGGATCAAAACTCGAGGATCGAGAATGAAAATGATAAAGGAAACTCCTGAGACTGGGCAAAGTTTGAAGAGAAAGTTATATACAATCTGGACAGATTTTGCAGTTCCAGGTGATCCATACTTCTTCAAGTGTGTTGATGATAGGCCTTGAGCCTTGATATGTTAACCAGGGGCAAGGCCTCTCCTTTCAGCGTCTCTAACTCCACAGCACCCCAATTCAGCATTGTTTTGACTCTATAAGGTCCTTCCCAATGTGGAAGCCATTTTCCTCGTAGTTGTGCATTAAGATGAGGTCTATGGAGAAGAACTAACATGCCTGGTCCAATGTTATTGTTCCACAGATGGCGATCGTGTGCCTCTTTCCTCTTTCTCTGGGTCTCTATCAATTGTTTCTTTGCTAGTAGACGAATCTCCTCTACTTTATGTAGTGCTCCTAGCCTTTGAGAAACTTCACAATCCTTCTTTCCCTGCATGAATGCCATCTTAGGTGATCCATGTAAAAATTCAAATGGCTCGATGGGTAATATGCCATAAACAAGTTGGAAGGGCGAATATCCGGTGGCCTCTTTGTATGCTAACCTGTATGCCCAAAGTGTACCTAAGTACGCACTGGCCCATGAAGTGGGTTGCAACATACACTCCTTTCTTAACATTGAAATTAGAACCTTATTTGTAGACTCAGCCTGTCCATTTGCTCGTGGATAGTAAGCACAAGAGGTCCTATGAAGAATTCTATACCTGTTGAAGATTTCTTGTAGGACTTTATTGACAAAATGGGTACCCTGGTCAGTACAAATTTCAAGTGGACAACCAAACCTGCAAATGATGTTACTATAAATGAAATCAGCAACAGTTTGGGCAGTGCAATCGGGGGAGGCAATAGCTTCCGCCCACTTTGTCGCATAATCTGTAGCTATCAAGAGATATTTTTCTTTTTTAGGAACAGCGGGAGGGTAGATGGGCCCTACAAAATCTAGCCCCCACTTCTCAAATGGTTGCCAGGAAGTGGAAACAACCAAGGGGTTCTGTCTCTGCTTTGTTGGCTTAGGTCCACACCTTTGGCAAATATCACATGTCTTTCCCCATTCATCTGCATCCCTAAATAGTGTAGGCCACCATAGACCAGCATCCAGTATCCTCTGACTCATAATATGTCCTGGAAGGTGCCCACCACCTGTTCCTTCATGTGCAGAGTGAAGGACTTCCTTCACTTCATCTTCTTCCACACATTTCCTAAGCCGGTCATCCTTGCCCTGTCTATACAATTTATCTTCAATGAAGGTATATGGTCTGCTCTTGATTAGCAATCTCTTCTTTTGTATGGCACTAGCCTTTTCTGGATACAACCCAGATTTAATGAAATTTTTGATGTTTGAGTACCACCCTTGAACTTGTACAGCAAATAGATGAGCATCTGGAAAGTCATCATTGATTCCACTAGTTTGATTCATCGTATGTATTCTGGATAGATGATCCGCCATAACATTCTCTTTCCCTGGTTTATGGACTACAGAAAAATCGAACTCTTGGAACAACAATAGCCACCTCCATATTCTACCAGTGGCTTGTGGTTTGTTGAGTAGGTATTTCAGTGGTTGGTGATCTGTTATAATAATAAACTTTACCCCCAGTAAGTAATGACGGAATTTTTGGATAGCAAAGACCATTGCTAAGGCTTCTCTTTCTGTAGTACTGTAATTCCTTTCAGCCTTGGTCAAGATCCTACTGGCATATTGAATAGGCCTGTCCATTTTAAATTCTTCGCTGGGTTGTGTCAAAACTGCCCCCACTGCATAGGCACTGGCATCGACATGAATGTGAAAGATCTTTGACCACTCAGGTGTGACCAAGATAGGAGCAGACACCAATCTTGACCGTAATGTTTGATATGCTTCTTCCTCCTCTTCTTCCCATTTAAAGGGTACTTCTTTACCTGTAAGTCTAGCTAGAGGTCTAGCTATTTCTGCATACATTTTTATAAACCTTCTATGGTATCCAGTATGCCCCAAGAAACTCTGAATCTCTTTAGGGGATTTAGGTTTAGGCAACTTTAAGATAGAAATGATTTTGTCAGGATCTGGGGCCATACCTTTAGCCGACACCACATGTCCTAAGAGGGTTCCTTCTGTCACAAGGAAGTGACATTTGTTCGGATTGAGTTTTAACTTAGTCTCCCTACATCTTTTGAAAATATTCTGCAGCTGCCTCAAGTGGTGGTCCAAACAATCTAGAGGAGTTTCTTTATGAGAACCTGAAAATGAAGAGAAGTCATCCATGAAGATTCTAAGTGACTCCAGCAATAGGGGGCCAAAAATAAGATTGACCGTTCTGTTAAAGGTGGCTGGAGCATTTCGGAGCCCAAATGGCATTTTTACATACACATATGTTCCCCAAGGTGTAATAAAAGCAGTCTTTTCACGATCCTCTGGGTGTATTGATATTTGATTATAGCCACTGAATCCATCCATAAAGCTATATAATGCATGCCCAGCCACTTCTTCAATGACCTGTTCAGCAAAAGGCATAGGGAAACCATCTGGAATGGTCACCTTGTTGAGTGCTCTAAAGTCAACACAAATTCTGATTTTATTAGTATTCTTCTTCGGTACTATAACCATAGGTGAGAGCCACTCTGAGTGTTCAACAGGAATGATGATTCCTGCATCCTCCATCTTTTGGATTTCCACATAGACAGCTTCAGCATATTTTGGATTAAGTCTATAACTTCTTCCTCTTATGGGTTTTGCTCCATCCACCAGAGGGATTCTGTGCTCTCCATAAGATGCAGGCACTCCTTCTAAGTCTTTATAATGCCAGGCAAAAACATCTACATACTGGGTCAAGAATGATTTTACCTTTTCAAGGAGCCCTGGGTGGCTCCACAACCAAGTGGCCACCAAAACTGGCTGAGTATTGTCTTGAGTACCTAAGTATATTTCTTGGACAGGGTTTCTCGCTACCATATTATCTTCGTTAGCATCTGCTTCCTTGTCTGCTTTTACTAGCTTTTCGTGCATTGCTTCATAAGCAAGCGAATGTTGGACCTCAATGTGTTCCTCCTTGTCTTGCATCCATCCTGCAGGGATTTCTTGAATTGGGAAAGAACATTCAATACCAGAATTTTTTACCTTGCTTTTAGCTTTAGAAACTTTGTTGGTTGTCACATCCTCCTCCAAGTTGTATTTGAGGGGAATTTTCCTGCCCCTTCTGTGGTCTTTGATGGGCTCTCCCAATCCATCAACCTGTACCTGTTCCTTATCTTCATCATAACCTTCAGTTGTGCAGGGGTTACCAAGAAAAATTCCAAAACAGGAGGAAGAGTTGCTTGCTTGGAGCCAACTTAAAATATCCTCTTCTTCCTCAAAATCTATTTGGGGTTGATCTTCCGCTTCTGTTTCCATGCAAATGCTCACTGTTTGCATCATACTCGTGTTTCCTTGATTGTCTGGGCCTTCTTCTAAATGAATTTGTGTGAGCTCCTGCCCTTTCTTTTGTACCCACATAGTATCTTTACCCCAATCATGAATGACACTGGCATGCCTCATCCAAGGTCTTCCAATCAAGAGAGGAAATCCTCCTTCAACCTGGGGCAATCTTAAAACCACAAAATCCAGAATGAACAGATTACCTTGTACTTCAAGTGGAACTCTTGGGATTACCCCCAAGGGCCTTACTTTGCTCTGATCTGCCAAAGTAACCGTGAAATTTGCAGGTCTTGAAGGGTGGAGTCCAATCCTTTTCATGGTATATTCAGGCATCAAATTAATCCCAGAACCACCATCTACAATAACACCTTGAAATTCATGACCCTTGATTGACATTGTAAGCCGAGGACTTTTATAATCTGTAAGGGGTGCTTCCCCCCTGACTATCCCTTTATGTACAATAGCAGTCTTGGCCACTAAGCTTGAAGTAGAAGCCTCATCAATTATCTGCAATAATTCTGACCTGAATTTCCCATCTATCTTTATTAAATCAAAAATACTAACCTCCTTCTTCATTGACTTGAGTAGTATTGAGGCCTCTGACTCTTTAAGAGGGTGAGCTTCATTTGCTTTGCCAAACTCTTCTTGAGCCCTGTTGAAGGCATGCCCAATGGCCTCACTGGTGCCTATGAGACATTCATTTTGGTTGGTGCCTGCACTTGTAGTATCTTTTTCTTCAATTGTAACTCTGTCTTTGTTCAAGTCCTTAATTATCAATTCTTGATTTTCTAACACTTTTGCCATTCCCTTACTTCTTGTCTGTACTGCAAAAGATTCGAGTTCTTCTAATTGTACCACTCTAGTAGATGGTGAGGGTTCATTCACCTGAGGTGATGTTTCCTCCTTGAACACCGAGATCATTTGGAGATGGGGTCCAGAAGTAGAGGCTTGATTCTTAGGACAACAGTTTGTATAATGATCTCTGGCCTCTGGGCAGTTCTTGCAAGGAGGTGCATTTTCTGGAAGGGTGCACCTGGATTGGTAGTGCCCACATTCTCCACATCTGAAGCAAATAATTGGCCTTCTAGGCCCATTTGCAAAGTTAGTTCTCGGTCTAGGATTATAGTTATTACCTTGGTTTGCTGCTGCTGCCATTACATTAGCTGGTGGCAAGAGCCCTCCTTGTGTCCAGTATGTCGTTGTTGGCATTCCCCTTACTTGGCATTCATGGGCCTCATGCCCAATCTTCCTGCATAATTGACAAGTCACATTTAGCATAGGACATTCACTTACAATGTGCCCTTGCTTGCTGCACATGGAGCACCATAGTCCGTTTTTAATGCCGCCTCCTTTGAGTTCTTGCAATTCCTGTCTCAGTTGAGCTAGTTCTTCTGCTTGGGCTTCCTCTTCCTTTTGGAGCTTGAGGGCCTCAATCTCTTTTCTCAGCTGAGCTACAGCAGTCTCCTCCTCTGTGTAGGGCTTGTTCCTTTTCAAGCCCTCCAGCTCCCTTCTTAACTGGATCACTGGGTCCTCCAGTTCTGTACCATAGGTTGGTTGGGAGGAAGTTGCACCATATTGATGCCTGATCTGCTCCAAGCGTGTGGCCGTACTAATGAACTCGTCCACAGTGGCCGTAGGTAGAACTAACTCTTTTATTTTGCATTGGGTGATCACAGGTAGGGGTTTGGCTAACCACTTCTTGACAAAGAAGTCGTGAGGTGGATCTGGTAGTTTAGCCATTAGAGCGGTGGCCCTGGTCACAAATTCTGGGAACTTCTCTCGTGGACCCAATTTCAAGTTTTCCAACTCTTCTATAATGTTCTCCGCCGTGTTGCCATGTTGAAACTGATTTTTAAAGGCCTCTTTCATCAAATCCCAAGAGGTAAAGTGATTTTCAGCAAACTGGCTAAACCACTTGTCTGTCAGACCTTCCAATGTGGCAGGGAAGAGTATCAAGAAAGCATCCTCCCTACCCATTAGACCTCTAGTCTTGCATAATGCAAGAAACCTTCGAATGTGCTCATCTGGATCCTCATGGGCTAAACCTCTGAAAGAAGGAAATTTTATGTTCAATCTAGAGAGTAAGGTTTCTAGGTCTACCTGTCCTGCCATGCTTCCTACAGATGAAGTTGATGAAAGTGGACTCGATGATCCTCTGACTGCCTTTCTTCTTGTCTGCTTGCACTTGACCCTCAAGGTTTGTGACCGGGTTGCGGTCATGAGCTATTCATAGTCCACTTAAAATGAGACACTTGATAAAAATATGTACCTTTTGGCCCACTGGAGTAGTGTTGTCGACACTGAAATGTTGCTCTCCAATGTCAATATATAGTCTCCTATGCTCAATCTCCTTGGAGGTCCCACCGTGCATGCCAAATTTGTTGGGGGATTCGTAGACGAGAAGGAGTTTGAGGGTTTGTAGGAGAAAAAGGAAAGATTAAAGAAAGAAATGAGCTGGAAAACTTCACAGAGGAAATAACCTTGGAAGCTTCTGCAGAAGCACACCTTGGAATCTTGAGTTTGATTAAAGTAAAAGAATTACAATATTTGAGCACAATCCGAGTCAATACTTCTGTGCGCACTACGGAGCGTACTTAATTACAAAATACCAATTATCCTGAAGTCTTCTTGCAGTCGGCCTCCTCTGCACCAGTCCTCTACTTGCTTCAAGCTTATCCTTGTGCACACCTTGCACCAAGCTTCCACCAAGATGAGGAATGAGTATCTTCTGTCGGCATGCACACTGCACAGAGACCTTGAGGTCCTTGGGGTCTAGCTTCGTACTCCCTGCATTCTTCCTTAGCCACCTCTCTTGCACTCTTCACTTCCACCTCTCTGTCGTACCCCGGTGTTCTCTAATGTGTCAAGAATAGCCTTTGTCTTTCTTTTGTTGAGTGTGCTGGTTCCGTGCGCTCTAACTGTAATACAATCTTGGTGTCCTTTCAATGTCCCAAGATTGTCTTTTTAACTGGCAGCCAACGACTCACTACTTTGTCATGTAGTGACTTTAGACTTAAATCAAAATTTTGATTGGGCGGCCATATTTCCACATGTGCGTACGTTGCCGCTTCACATACCTTCACATTTCCTTTTAAGTCTTCACTTTTGCACATAAGGGGGGGTTCACCTGGACCTTCTAAAACACTTTAAAACACACTTTGAACCTTGGGGAAATTAGAGAAAATACCTCTGCAACCTGCAACCCACTTTCTCCAATTTACCCTTGGTGGACAATTAATTGTGCACCACCTGTGCACTTTGACACCTGCTCTTGAGCACTTTGACTTTTCACCCATTGACTTTGACCATGACCTTGTTGACTTTGAACAGTTGACTTGGACCTTGACTTTGTTGCAGTTGACTTTGACCAACATGACTTTTATGGGCTCAACAGGGAGAGATTAGTGGGTTAGTAAGTGCTCGTTGCTTGTGTGTGTAGTTAGGGATTGGTTAGACCTAGGAGCTAAGTGGAATGATGTGGTGTGAGAGTGATGTAGTTAGTAGGTGGGCATGGATTTACAACTGGGGTCTGGGGGGTTATTACAAGTTTTAGGTTTCCAAACACAGTGTTTGGGTTTTGATATTGATTTTGTGGATACTCTGAAGAGTTGGATAGGGGTATCTACTTGAGAATGGGGCTTTTTAGGGACCCATTTACGAGTGATTCTACTTTTGTGCATGGAAAAATATGTGTCCGTGTGTGATGTGTAAGACTGGGCCTCAGATGTTCGAGTGTATGAAACATGTTGTACCGGGTGTGGCTTTGGTGTAGCTATTTGAGCCCGCAAGCAAGGCTTAGGCACCAGATTTGTCATGATTGTGGGCTAGCCTTCATTGACTTCTTAGATACCCAAACAGACTTTACTTTTGCAGAAGAACTTATGAAAGGCTTCTTATTAGTATCGTGCTGTTGATTACTAATACGAGGTTTCAGCCATGAGTTTGGCATGGTCACACCAGGGTGTTCGCCTTTCAGCACCCACACTTGTTTCACCAGCTGAGATATTCTTCTTCGCACGTGTTGTTGGCCTCCAGTATCGGTAGTGCTCTGCTTCCTCTGTATTTGATCTGCCTTTGGATGCCGCATCTCTCTGGCCTTTGGAAAAGAAGGGAGTGTCGTCTTCTCCTAGACTCCGTTGTTGAGACAAGCCTCTTTTTGCATCATACAGTTTTGGACAAGAATAGCATTGTCAACTTCATGTGCGCCCCTGGAAGGACCAGGAGTTTGTGCTTTACCTAGTTCCTTGAGTGCCTCCTTTTCCAATTCAACTGTAATTCGGCTATGATTTACCCATACCTAAAGAAGTCCACTTCTTAGGTTTAGGTTGACTGCATGATGTTAGATGGCCGTCGGAGTAGGACAAATGTATGCCGGATGTAACGGAGTTCCTTGAATTACGCACAAAAGATGGTACACGCACTTTGTAAATCTATATAAAGCAATTCAAGGAGAATGCTCGAGAGAGACGTTTTTTCTGGAATTGCCAGATTGTTCACCTGATTTTTTTCAGATTATTGTTTACACTGTTGCGGAGTTTAGAGTATTGTGAATGTTGAGTTCTATATCGTATGCTCGTATTGAAATTCATCGTAACGTGTGATTCAGTAACCCATTGCATGCCTGAGTACTGTTATCATGTTGTATTGCTGCGTATTCTTCAATTATTGAAGTACCTTGAGTCAGTTCAAGTAAGTTATCTAGCTACATGAATCGAATAAGTAATCTGTTGCCCTGTCGGAGTATGTTCTGTGTGTTTCTATCAGATTCATTGCATTCAATGTAATAACTGTGACCCCGAATATGAGTACGAGCTAGTATCTTCGATAATGTGGACTTGTGAAATCATGGGCAAGTATGATAACGAATGAATCTATCAGCTATAGTTTTCACTTTGGTTGATTTACGATATAATAGCGAATCTGTAGAATGGACTAATGCTCTGTTCCAATAGCAGAATAGTCTGAAGAAGTTCGATTTGAAGGTGTAAAGAAACTCAATATTGTCTAGTTACCGCAAGTAGCTAAGCTAAGACGTGTATTAATGTTTTGATCTTGTGATTAAGAATTGGGAAAAGAGTACAGGGCCTCTGTCTAACAGACCCCTACCACTCCCAAGAACCCACTTGGTCTGCTAACGTCTTTCGGTGATAGAAAGTTAAATACAGTTTACGGTGAATCATTATTTTACGTTAATATTTGTCGGTAATGATTTCAGTTAAGTTAACATAGCGTAACTTTGTATCATTTAACACTTGGCGCCGTCTGTGGGAAAGTGGCATCATAGTTGCCAGTCATCTGTCAGAATTAGATTATCGTTCGATTGGCAGTAGCAACAGAACCAGATTGTTGCAGACTGTACTGCTAGTAATACTACGTGAATAGTACAAAATATGATACATGCCGGTTACTCGATCCGGTGAAACGTATCCCAAGAACCATCAGTCTGGAGTACTAAAGCCAACTTTGGGAGGTAAGAGTACAACTAGGACTGACCCAATTGTCAAGAAAGTTAAGAACGTCAAAACTGATTCCGGTCATATTCCGGTAGAACCTGTTACGCCTTTGGTAGATTTCGGTACTATTTCGGCACAGTCTGTCAAAGATATAGTAACTCCAGAACCTACCAAGACGCAGTTGGAATCTAGTTTAACACTCTTGGAAAAAAATTCGGATTCATTTACGATTAGAAACGCTTTGGTCAAAGAAATCGGCGAAAGCAAAAAAACGCCAAATTCGGGCATAATTTCGGTTCATTCCGATGAAATTTCGATAAGAGAATCACAGTTTTCCGATGACGATTTAGCATTTTCTGCTGAATCTTCAGCCCATCTGCCGTGCTTGGAAGCGAGTTCCCATACACTAGATATCAAGGAGGAAGGAAGGCTATTCGACACAGAGATTCGAAGCATATTAGACAAGATAATCGCACCAGAAAGTGCGTCATCCGACGATACAGATCCCGGTAGTTCAGCAGGAAAGTATAACACGCTCACGATGAACGGACAACAACAGTTATGTCCACCCAGGCCACCTCCAATGAGAGTGACGTACACGAAGTTTGGTGGGTTTCCAGGAGATGATCCGGATGCTCATGTACGTACGTTCGAGATAAGTTATGCAGTTCTAAATCATCCACCGGATCAGGCCTACAAAGCCATTGTCTTCCAATCTACACTTGTTAATGAAGCAGCTAGATGGCTTACAGAATATGATATTAATCATTTCGGCACCTACGAAGCAGTACGAGATGCTTTTCTGCAGCGAATCAGGCTAAAAAAAATCCAGCCGAAATTTTTGATTATCTGCAGAATAACAGACAGAAACCAAATCAAACTGTACAGGAGTATGCTACTCTTTTTAGAACACACTTAAGGTAGCTACCACCGGCCCATGCTAACTTACCACATGATGTTATCACTCAGTGGTTCATCAATGGCTTGATTCCACAACTTAAGCAGATCATGATCATAAGATGTGTCGGAGCCATGTCCCTCGACGCAGTCATTGCAATGACTCTGCAACTGGAACACAATGTCGGTGGATTTACAGAAGATTTAGAATGGTTAAAAGCAAACAAGAATGTTGCAGAAGATATGACTAGACAGGTATACTGCAACATATGCAAAAATTCAGGACATACCAGTGCCAATTGCACACTTAATCAAACATTCTGCGCTATTTGCAACATTGCCGGACACACCACCGAAAACTGTGCATACAACGCTAGAGTACAAGGAACAGCAACTGTCAATGCAATTATCCAGGAACAAGGACAACTAGCCAATCACTATGTGCCTCCACAAATGAGAAACAACCAGCAGCAAGGTGTTGAAGCTCAAAGTCAAGGACAAAGCACATAAGCATATCAAAAGGTGGACACACAAGGAAAGGGAGCAAGTAGGGAGCTCCAAGAAGTGTATGTCAAATTTTTAGAAGAATCCCCTACAAAAATAGTGATTTTCATCACTAAAAACCATTGTAAATACCATTATCTATTTTTAGTAAGTCCATTTTGTTCAAGCCGAGGAGTCCTCGAGCTTGAGGAGTATTAGAAGTACCATCGTACCAATTTTCATAATTTTTAGACTTCGTTTGAGCCCTCAAATAAGCCCTGGAACCTAATTTTTAACTAGGCCGGACACTAGGTCTGGACAGGGCCAAAACTAGTCAAAAAACTATAAAAAGAGCTAGAAAGCTCCTTTTTGGGGTTAGCTGGTTAGAGAATAGAACTTTTGTAAGAGAACTCTTTTGCAATCTAAACTTTCCATTGTTCCTCTCTTTGATCTTACTTTGTGCGCGTGTGTGTATGTGTGTGCATGTTTGTGTGCTTTCACTCACGCACTTGTGCCGTCACTTGCTCGTGGTCTTCATACCGGTCCTCACGTCTCCGCGGATTGACAAGTAAAGGAGGTGGTGCTTACGCTTGAGCTACACCAAATTTTGGGGCCGTTGCCGGGGAGAGAGCTTGGAGGACGAGCGTGTGACGGTAAGACGTAGAGTAGCGACGTTGGAAGGTAAAAAAATCATCATTTTCAGTTCAGTTTTTGAATTTTCCTTCTTCTTCATCTTCTTCATCATCTTCATCTCCAGTGCATCAGGAAAGCTTGGAAAAGGTAAAATTTTCAGTTTCTGTCAGAAATTTTCGACTGTGTCGGACCATCGCGATGGTCTGCAAAGTTCGGAATTTGGAGAAGGCGACCACACCAGCATGTAGAGCACACTTGCGCCACTAGGAATCCATACTTGCATTGCAAAAAATCACATTTTGGTGGACCATCGCGATTGGCTCAGACCATCGCGATTGTGTCGCACCATCGCGATAGGCTCACGCCATCGCAACGGCTCGGCCGGACCATCGCGACGGTCTCGGACCATCGCGACGGTTCACTTGAGCCATCGCGACGGTCCACTTGGACCATCGCGATTGTTCAGCTGACCCCGGACCATCGCGATTGGCTCATGCCATCGCCACGACAGTGCCACGTGTCAAGTTAGACCATCGCGACGGTTCATTTTTTGGACCATCGCGACAGCCCAAAATCGGACCATCGCGATAGGCTCACGCCATCGCACTTGTGACCATCGCGACGGTTCACTTCGGACCATCGCGATTGTACCTTTGACCGTTGACTGCGCCATCGCGATCGTTCACTTCGGGCCATCGCGACGGTTCACTTTTTCGGACCATTGCGATTGTCCAAATTCCACGCCATCGCGACGGTTTGCTTGGACCATCGCGACGGTCCCAGACCATCGCGATTGTGCACCCCCATCGCAAATTTAGGTTCCAATTTTTGACCAATTTTGAGGGTATTTTTGAAAAATTTTTGGACCATTAGACTCATAGGAGACCCCTTAGCTCATATTTGAAGGAAAACCTGATTGTCAGTTTTTACCCCCCAGGGCCTGAACGGTCATAACTTTTTCATCCGAAGTCCATTTTTTGAGCTTAATAGCTCATTAGAAAGCTCTTGACGAGTACTACGTCTATGTTTAGATAAGCTATTTTGAGGTTGACCTAGTTTGGGACTAGGAAGCCAGGGGGCAAGCATTGAAAAATTGGGCAAAAGGGGAGGGACTTAAAGGTGTATATACTCAAGTGCTTGATCATCCAACTGTGAATTGGTCTAATATTGGATTTTTCCAGGTCTAGCAAGGAAAATCAAAGGCAATCCAAAGCAAGCTAGCAAGGGTGAGTACCAAGCTTGGGAGAAGGCTTCCTGGGCTTGTATAGCAGTTTGGTCAACCAGCTAATTGAGGTTGGAAGATCTCTCAACCCTCCTTTGTCAATTCCTAGCCTAGGCTAAGTACGACTTAGGTTTGGTAATTAATTAGGGCAACGTTAGGCACGAATCAAGTCCAAGAGTATTAATCAACCAAGTGCAAGAATTAAGTAGGTCTGAAGTGCGCAAACTCTAAGGGACAAAAGGTAAACTGGAGTCGATCACTCATCAAGTACGGAAATTCACTTAAGTACTCCTGACGACGCGATTTCAGACAAGACCATAAACATAATATTCAACTCAAAAAGAATAAAGTGATTGGTGCAAATTAACCTGCAACGAGAGTGTGCTTAGGTTCAAGGGGGTAGATAAATCAGGCATATGAACCTTAGATCAGGCAGACACTTGGGCCGAGACAGACAAAGCCTCAGATCTTCTGAAGCTAGTGTCAACCACACAGCCAAGTCTTGGGCTCAACAGCTTAGTGGTTATCCTTACACACGAAGTTTAGAAACCAGTGACTCAGAAATGTCTTTTAACATGGAAAGACCCACACGTGGCACAGGCACGGCCTATTTACAGACACCAGAAGGTCCCTATAAGACCCAATTGGAGTTTATTAGGATCAACCACTTAGGTGCTCGCATCTATGAGGATGGTCTAAGACGATCAGTGGTTCAACTCAAAAATCCTGACCAACCCTTTGGGCTTGAACACCCAGTGGTCAAGTTTGAAGAGGGTGTTTACATTGATAAGGAAGGAACCATGTATGTGGTTACCAACTTACCAGATAGGACAGATGAGTTTGGAAATATCATTCCTGAGAATGAGATAAGAGACCTAGAGAAAGGGGACCTAGGAGGAGAACCCAAGACCCCTAGAGGTAAGTCAATCTTGACTAGAGTGATCACTCCAGAATGGATTCCTCAAGATAACAAAAGCATAGAACTATTCGTGAATAGAGAAACGGAGGAAGCCTTTTGGAGATTTAGGCCAGATCAACCCATCCCAGTAGTCACCATCTATGAATTCAAGGACCCAGAGACACCAGGGAAAGCTGTCTATCTAGATCACACATCTCAGAAATTATTCCTCGTATCAGATCATGACAGACATGCTTACACTTGGCAAGGTGAATCAATTTTCCCTCCACCAAGATCTAATGTTTCCCAGGGCCTCCAAGGAGCCGGATCATCCAAGGCTCATGAAACCCGTAGGGAAAGAACTAGAGAGAGACCGGAGGTAAGCTTTGCAGACACGGTAGGCAGAGACAGATCAGGATATGGAACGGAAAGACCGGAAAGGGAAAGACATAGAGTTAGTAGACATCAAAGAGATGATCATGATTTCCCATTGCCTAGACCATGAGAGCACTCAAGGACCCTTAGACCCTCTCAGGTGGTTAAGACAATGAAGAACTACTTTGATGGGTCAGGAGATCCTTATGATCATGTGGCGGAGTTCAAACAAGTGCTAAGAGCTGAACAGGTTGAAGACTTATTCACCCAGTTTGAGGCATTTGGTTTGACTCTTAAGGGTACTGCCTTAGCTTGGTTTCACCCTCTAAACAGTCGCAACTATAAAGAGATAGGTCAGCTGCTAGAAGAATTCATTGTGGAATTTTCCAAAAGTGGTATCAGGCATAACACATCGTCCCTGATCCATAGTTTCAAGCAGACACCCCAAGAAACAGTGCGACTTGCAGGGAGAAGGTTTAGACAGTACTTGGAAAGATGCCCTGTACCAGAATTACCCACATCAGCCAAACAGGTGGCACTATTTTTAGATGGCCTGTTGAGCACAAAATTAAGGTCATACGTATACTTGAAAGAGCCTAGATCCATAGAAGAGTGTATACGGATATGCATTGACATAGAAGACAACTTGGGTGAGGAGTTAGGACTATCCAAACTCTATAAGGACTCTGATAGTTCTACAAGTCATACCTCGAGAACCTCCACTGAGATAGAGGAGATAGCTGAGCAAGTTGCCAAGAAGCTGGGAGTCCAAAATAAACAAACACAGAGAGTCACTCCAGTGAATCGGTGTTATACTTGTGGGGGCGACCACATGGCTAATGTATGCCCAATGCAAAACCAAAACATTAGAGAAAGGAATGCTCCATATTGCACTATTGAGAGAAAATACACAAACCACACGGCTCAAGATTGTCCCTACAATAGGCAGGCTGTTAGACAGAATTATCAGCAACCTTACCCACAAGGTAGGTATCAGAATCAGTACCAACAACCATATTATAGGCCACAACAATATCAACCTCAATACCAGCAGCAATATCAGGCACCATATAGGCCACAACCAATCCTTGGAAACCAACCACCAGCTTCTGCCCATGTGATCCCAGTTAAGTATACAATGACGGAGGAGAACCCTAATAGAGCATTGGTGCCACTAACCCCATTGGTCTCAGAAAATGATTCTCACGCTCATGATTCAAACTACTTCCATGAAGATAGTCCACATGCTTATTATATAGAGTCACCTGAGCAAAGTGAGACTTTTCAGTGTCAATATGAGACACCACCTATGGAACAAAATTGGGAGCCAGAATACTCCAATGTCATGTATACGAATCCAAATACTAGGCCCCAATTGAGACAAGTAAGACCACAAGCCCCTAGAGGACCATGCTTTAGATGTCAGGGTGATCATTTCATTCGTGAATGTCCCCACCAACCAGCTCTGGGACTAGAACAAAACATCACAATACAAGGCTTTTGTCCTGAGTGCGGCAAGGAACATCTTCCTAGAGAGTGTCCCAGGAATCCCTCTAGTGCACCCAAGGTCACACCCATCAACGTGGTAGGCTTGGTGGCAGATTCAAGTTCAAGTAGTAGTAATGTGGCTCCTGTACAGGCAGTTACTAGGGCACAGGCTGCACAACAAGCAAAACCATCCGAGCAATCGGAGTCAAGTGAGTCAGGAGAGCCTAGTAAGAGGAAACCAAGAACATGGAAGGATACCAGAGAGAAGGCTAATCGCAAGTGGAACAAAAAGCTATCCGAGCTAGAAGAAAGCCTGAGGGATACCAAAACAAAAATAGAAGACATTGCATCTCAAAGCCCCTCACATACCGAAGCTCCATCCACTCCACCTCATTCCACCCCACCACCCATTGTAAATAACCCACAACCAGGGTCTGTTCTTGCAGATCCAACCCCAGAAGGCTTGGACATGATGTTCAAGGCCTACCAAGCTTGTCTTCAAGAAGGGCCAACAGCTGCAAACCTAGATAAGAGTTACCCTAGAGCAGATTTAGAGATTGAACGGATGAAAATGTGCATGAAAATGGTAGAACAAGCTCAAGCTATACTTGAGACTAGTCAGAAGTTCAATCAGACAAACTCTGTCAAGTCAGATTTGCATTTTCAAGGCTTACTAGAAAAATTAGAGCAGTTGGTAAACAAACCACAAGTTTCTTTACCTCCACAGGCTCAACAAGTTATGGAGAGAGGAAGCTCACCACCAATGGGAGCTTATGTTCCTAATTCCACGGATGCTGGAATAACTCCTTCAATTCAACAGTATTCTCAAGTGTTCTTGTGGGAAATACAAGAAGAGAAATGGGCCAAGGAGAAGGGTAATTCCCCTCCTATTCCTGAGATTGATGATCTTCATGATCAGTTTCCCCAAGACATTCCATCTATTTATGGAGATGAAGCAGAACAACAAGAAGATGAAAGATTAGATTTTGAATCTAATACCCTAGAAGAACTGCCTCAATTTCCAGGCCCATGGGAATCTGAATCTATCCAGATCAGAGCTCCCACAATATTGGTAAGAAATGAAGACTCAGTGATTCCAAGAAACACTGATGTCGTGAAGAACACTAAGGTTCAATGTCATCTCACAGTGGAAGAGCTGCTCAAAGCAAAACCTAAGCTCTGGAATCATGTGAAGGATCAGGTTCCAGAACTCGATTCCAATATGCCAAAAGTAGGCTCTAAGCAGAAAGTAACAGAGATACCTCTAGACAAAATCGGGGACGTGAGTGAAGGTGAAGAAGGTAATACTTATCTTCCAATCACCTATCAAGGTTACTCAACCAAAGCAATCATAGATTCAGGTGCTGGTGTTGCTATTGCGACCACCTCCTTGTGGAAGCGATGGGGCAAACCCACATTAAGACCAACTATAATGAAACTTCAAATGGCAGATGGTCATTTTGAAAGACCTCTAGGATTGCTTGAAGGGATAACTCTAACCACTTGTGGTGTAGAGTTTGAACATACATTTGCTATATGTGACTTTGAAAAAAATAATGTCTACGAGATGATCCTAGGAAGACCCTTCCTATGACAATTGCAAATAGTACAGGATTGGGGAACCAATTCCTTGTACTTACAGCACTTAGGGGTCACCACCAAGGTCAATTTGAAGGATTACACCTTCAGAGATGTACCATCCCTACGGTGGAATCCTATCCACAAAGCGAAAGAAGATTCTGTCTCTGTGCATTCTGGAAGTTCACCTAATCCATCATGGCTGCATGAAGATACTCACTTGTGGATGTGCAAGGTCGCAGAGGAAGAGGAAAAGCGCCTAAAAGCGAGAGAAGAAGGAACTCCCCCAGGAGATAGACCAATAAAAGACCCAGCCTATACACCGATGATATTTCCAGATGAGGAATTTGAGCCTCATGGCTGGGCAGAAATCTTAGCTACTATGGACATTGCAGTCAATGAAGAACAATGGACACCTCATTGTGATGAGGAGGGTTATGATATTTCAGTGTTCATGTGTCAGCCCCTGTTGGAAGAGTGTGATCCTAGTGGGTTCATAGAAGAAGAAGAGAATGACGATGATCTAGAATCCATTGTGATGGATACTTACTTTGACTCAGAGGAACACTATTTAGAAGACATAGGAGTGTTAACCCAAAAAGAAGAAGAACCCCTCACGAGTATTAAAACGATAAATTCAAAGGAAGGAAGTGAAGGAGGTCACAAGAAAAAGAAAAGAAAAGCAGTGAAACAAGAAGAGGAAGAATCATTGTTTGAAGTACCAGAAAATTTCAAGAAATATGAAGTAGAAGACCGAAAAATTTTGGTACGGATGCCTAAGAGAGAGGCCATTATAGGAGAAGCATATGACAATAAAGAAAAGACCAAAAAAATAGTAGTGACCATTGAAGGGAACGAAGAACGATGTACGTACATAGGAGATGACCTAAGTGCAAAAGAAGAAGCAGAGCTTGTAGCTCTATTAAGGGAATATAGGGATGTGTTCGCATGGCACTATAGAGACTTGAAAGGAGTAGATCCTAAGATTTGCTCTCATACGATTCCGATGACCGCTGATGCCAAGCCCACCAAACAAAAGCCCTACACATATAATGACAATTATGCAGCCAAAATAAAGGAGGAAATTGACAGGCTGATTGAAGCTGGATTCATGTATGAGATTGAGCATACGGAATGGGTGTCCCCCATTGTAGTGGTGCCCAAGAAGAACGGAAAGTTGCGAGTATGTATTAACCTTAAAAAAGTTAATGCCACTACGATCAGAGATAGCTATCCACTCCCAATCACTGAACATTTATTGGAGCGTGTTGCAGGCAAGGAAGTTTATAGCTTCCTTGATGGATTTTCAGGTTACAACCAAGTGGCCATTGCTCCTGAAGATCAACACAAAACGGCCTTTGCCACCGAGTGGGGAATCTTTGCATTTCGTGTGATGCCATTTGGGCTCACCAATGCACCTGCAACATTCCAAAGGCTCATGTGTCATGTCTTCAAAGAGTTCTTGCGAAAGAGCTTAGAAGTATATGTGGATGATTTATGCGCTCACTCCCAAGAAAGAAGTTACCACATCCCTGAGCTCAGGCAAATCTTCAACAAGTGTAGAGATTATCGAGTGTGTCTGAACCTAGAGAAGTGTGTGTTCATGGTACGACAAGGTAAAATCTTAGGTCACATTGTTTCTAAGAATGGAATTTCAACAGATGATGACAAAGTAAGAGCAATAGCAGAGCTGCCCAGGCCAAGGAATGTTAAAGAGGTACAAGCCTTTATGGGCCATTGTGGATATTACCGTAGGTTTATCCACATGTATGCCATCATAGCTAAGCCACTTTATGGGTTGTTAACAAATTTTGAGTGGAACGAGGAATGCGAGAATTCCTTCAATGAGCTGAAAAGACGTTTGTGCACAGCACCAATATTGACTACTCCGGATTGGAGCAAACCCTTCCATGTCCATGTAGATGCCTCCAATCATGCAATTGGATGTGTGCTAGCGCAACCCACACATGAAGGAAACCTAGATTTGCCGATAGCATATGCTAGTAGGCAATTAAACGCGGCTGAACGAAATTATACCACAACGGAAAGAGAAGGCTTAGGCAGGGTATACGCTGTGAAAAAGTTTAGACACTATTTATTGGCCAATAAGTTCAAGTTTTTCACTGATCATCAAGCTTTATTATATTTGGTCAATAAACCTTGCAATACAGGCCGCTTAGTAAGATGGTTCCTCTTACTAATGGAATACGACTTTGAGGTTGTTGTCAGGAAAGGTAGAACCCATCTTAGGGCAGACCATCTTTCTCGCATCACTTCAGGAGAGCCACCGCAAGGAGTGTCTGATGAATTGCCCGATGCTTATCTGTTCAATTTAGAAGTTGTTCCTAAATGGGCAAATACGTTGGTACCAGTCCTAACCTTTGGGCCTGCAAATAAAAATGTGAAAACAAGCAAAGAAGAAATTGTAAAATCACAAAAATATCAAATATTGGCCGGAAGTATGTACAAGCAAGATACTGAGGGCATATTAGCTTGTTGTGTCGAGGATGATGAACATATTAGTTGGTTGCAACAAGCCCATGAGGGACTGCTAGGAAATCACTACCCTAAACAACGAACATTGCAGAATCTAAAACATTTAGGAGTGTATTGGCCTAGCATGGACAAAGAAATACAGGAGTGGATCGAGAATTGTCTAGTGTGCCAGAAGAGACCCCCAGTGGAGCATGCCACTCTTTATCATGTGTCATTAATCCCAGATTGGAGTGCTCCATTGGTTGAGTTCATGAGATCGGGAACATTACCCAATCAGGCTAGTCTTGCAAGAAAACGGAGCATGGAGCAAGAGGCTCAAGACTATGCCTTAGTAGGAGACAACCTATATCGAAGAGGCAAGGATGGTTACCTAAGACTGTGCATTCATGAATCAGACTATTTGAAAGTCTTAGAAGCTGCACACAGCGGTGTTGCAGGTGGACACTTTGGGCCTGACAGAGTAATTAAGACCATTCTATTCTCAGGACTTTGGTGGCCCACTCTTCATATGGATGCACATACTTATGTGAAGAAATGTGACACATGCCAACGTGCCCAATATCCGATAAGAAAAGATGAGATGCCTTTGAGGCCAATGATGGGAGGACGTGCATTTTCAAAGTGGGGTATAGACTTTGTAGGTCCCATCAACCCCCCAGCTAGAAACTCCCATGCAGAATACATTATTGTAGCCACAGATTACCTTACAAAGTGGGTGGAAGTAAAAGCCACGACAAAGAATGATGCTCAAACGATGGCTAAGTTCTTATTCGAAAATGTGTTCACTAGATATGGGTTACCAATAGAATTGGTTAGTGATAGAGGTACGCACTTCTTGAATGAGGTCATTGAACATCTCCTTCAAGAATTCATGGTGATACACAAGAAGTCTGCCCCTTATCACCCACAAGCCAACGGACAGGCCGAGAGCACGAATAAGATCCTATGTAACGTGTTAACAAAACTGGTGAATAATAAACGCTCTGATTGGGACAAACAACTTCATCATGCTGTTTGGGCATACCGAGTGGCCTATAAAACGGTACTCAATGCTACCCCATTTCATATGGTCTTTGGACAGAACGCCGTGCTACCATTGGACTTCCTAATCCCAGCCTTGAAAGTAGCACAAGAGTATGAGTGGAATGGGCATGAATTGTCCTCTAGAATCTTTGATCTCGAATGCTTGGGTGAGACGAGGCTACGGGCAGCAGCAGGCATTTATGCTGCAAAGAAAAGGCAAAAGGCATACTTTGATGCCCATGTAAAGGATAAAGGATTGAAGGAAGGAGACCTAGTGCTGGTTTATACGCTAAAGCAACATGCCCGCAAATTGGAGAAACGAGGATATGGATCCATGATCATTAATAGACTCTCCACTAGCGGTGCAGTTCAATTGGCCACTTTAGAAGGTGATATCTTACCAAACTATATAAGTGGTTGTCGAGTCAAGTTATATCAAGAACCTCTTACAGAGGAAATGCTCATGAGACTCAACACTGCTAAGAAGCGAAAAGAAGAGGAGTTAAGGGTTAGAGAAGAAGCACAAGCAGAGGCTAGAGAGCGCATCAGAAGAAATAAGTTACGGCGACTAGGCCTAGATATCAACACAAAAGCTCCCAAATATCACATGGACATGTGCCAATCTACTTCTCGAATAATTGACCGACGTCCCTTTGTGACCATAGAGATGGGACAAGGGAAGGGTGCAAGGATGGTGAAAGCATTGATTGACTCAGGTGCAGCAAGCAGTGCAGTTAGACTTTCCTACTGCCAAGACTTGCAGTTGAAAATCAATCCCATAGAAGCTTATCTCATAGGATTGGGAGGTGTGGAAACCCCTTGTTTGGGCGAGGTGGAACTTCCCATCTACCTTCAAGATGTTCCAATGAAAGTCAAAGCGCTAGTATGTCAAGATGAGAACCTTACAGAACCACTTGTCTTGGGTCAAGATTGGATCTATGACCATGCAGTTAATGTAAACCTAAGAAGTCAAATTCTTCAAGTTTGGGTACATGAACAATGCATTACATTAGAATTAGAGAACTGCATGCTCCAAAATCATGGCACCACACACTCTCTTAGTTCTTCCAAGACTAATCATATGGAAGAAGATGTTGTATGTGTCAAAAGCTCTATGATCCCGAAGGAGTCAATCGTGGAAGACCAGGTTCGAAGGCGGGTGGATCCTTCTTCTTCTCCAAAGAAACAAGTAGCCACAGTAGTGAGTCCACCATACAAGCAAACACAACCGTTTACGACAACTGCTACATCAAATAGAAAGACACCATTCGATAAAAAAGCAGTTCCGAGCATGAAACAGATATGGGTACGCAAAGGAGAGCAACCACCAACCTTGCCCCCACAAATTCCATCCATGCAAACCAACCAGGCCAGAAGATGAAGGAAGCAGCTCAGACAAACTCAATCACAAGGTATCCAACAAGTTTGGGTGCCTAAGAAATTAGCTGCAGCTCAACAAGGGCAATTACAGATGTGGATACCTAAGAAGCTCCTACATCCACAACAACCTTTGTTCTCCCACAGGCAAAAATTTCATCAAAGAAGCCAAAAAGAGAGAAGGGTAAGAACCACGTACAGAGACCAAAGGAACATCAAATCAGCTATTCAACATTAATAGGGAGACATGCAAAAAGGATATGGGTTTGGAAGCCAAAAGTGCAAGTAGCCTCCACCGAACCAAAACGTCAACCACATTGGACACCACAGTTCAGAAAGCATCCAAAGACAAAGACGCCTGAAGTGACCTCTACAGTCCCAAATGCTGTTCTAAAATGGACTCCAATAAGGAGGATTACAGCAGTTCGAGACTCAATGGATACCTCCACCAAGGTCGGCATCAACCTTCACAAGTAACATCGAAAGCCTCGAACGAGCAACAACCATGTGCTCCTTGCACAACCCTGTCTTTTGCACCATTCCGGTCATGCATTTCCAAAGTATGCATTAATATAGGGCCACATTACACGGCCGTGCATAGACACACTTGAGACTCCCACGCACAAGAGCACGATGACATATGTCAAATATTTCTATTGATACTAACTTTTGTGTTCTTGTTTTGTGATATTCTGTTGCAAAAAAAAAAAAAAGGAGAGCTTGTTCCCAGGTTTGGCTTATGAAACATGAATGAGTCATGCTTAGTTGAAGGTGGAACTGTTGATTACTAGCCATTTATCAAGTTGGATAGAAGTGTGTCTCGGCCAGCAGTGAGATTATTGCTGCCTTATCTGGTAGATGACAAGCATTTGGCATGAACAGTGCATCTACAACTATGATTTTCTCTTACCATGGTAGGAATGCAGAGTTTGAAGGACCGCAACTTGAGTGATGCTTGATTACTTCAGGTACCAGAGCATCCAAGGAGATATCTGCAAAGGGTAGTTCTAGAGGAGAAGACTCCTGCATATGGTGAGCTAAAGAGAATATGTGAAACTCAGCTTGGTGTAGTTACCCGATGTTGCTTGCCAAGGAATATAAAGCAATTCAATTCTCAGTATCTCCTGAACCAGTATGGAACAGTAGCACTGATGAATGGTCTATGTCAATCAGCATGGTAATCTCTTAGAAACCGACACGTGTCCAACATTCCTCTGAGTGTCAATATAGGGAAGTGAACGTGCATGAGCCCAAGCTCAGAAATGCACATTGTTACTAACAAAGGTTGCTTTGAAAAGAGGAGAGGGGATCCACCACTCAAAAGATCTCATCAGTGGACAATCAACATGGACATTCATCAACAAAGTTCCATCCCAAAGGCGGAGTGTACAACACGAAGAGACAAACATCCATCAACCTTCTCCATGGTAAGTATCTTCACTCTGGAAACACCATAACCATGCTAGTTTAGGAAACCTCTTCGTCAGCATACCCTTGAGCACTTTTTGCACCATACTTCTTCCAATGCATTTTCCAAGTAAGCATGCATAGGGCTACATTACAAGGCCGTGCACAAGGCACATACTTTTTTCAACCCAGGCACAAACACACTTACCCATCATTCATCATGGGTTATGAGTAGTTGGCATAACTGCTCTCAACATCATCTTTGGAAGAGCTAGCGGACATCTTGGGAACAACATCCATATCTTGGAAGCACATTGAAGCAAGTAGTTGCTCCAAATCACTCTTGACAACCTCTTTTGAGCAACTTGCAGTCTTGAAAGCTCACAACGACACATTCTTGCTGGAATCCAAAGAACCAGCTCATAGAACGGATGGACACCACCTCTCAAAGCACTACATAGAACAGCCCTTCCAACAAGGGTCTGTCAGGGACGACAGACTCGAGAGGGGGGGGAGTGTTGAAGCTCAAAGTCAAGGACAAAGCACATAAGCATATCAAAAGGTGGACACACAAGGAAAGGGAGCAAGTAGGGAGCTCCAAGAAGTGTATGTCAAATTTTTAGAAGAATCCCCTACAAAAATAGTGATTTTCATCACTAAAAACCATTGTAAATACCATTATCTATTTTTAGTAAGTCCATTTTGTTCAAGCCGAGGAGTCCTCGAGCTTGAGGAGTATTAGAAGTACCATCGTACCAATTTTCATAATTTTTAGACTTCGTTTGAGCCCTCAAATAAGCCCTGGAACCTAATTTTTAACTAGGTCGGACACTAGGTCTGGACAGGGCCAAAACTAGTCAAAAAACTATAAAAAGAGCTAGAAAGCTCCTTTTTGGGGTTAGCTGGTTAGAGAATAGAACTTTTGTAAGAGAACTCTTTTGCAATCTAAACTTTCCATTGTTCCTCTCTTTGATCTTACTTTGTGCGCGTGTGTGTATATGTGTGTGCATGTTTGTGTGCTTTCACTCACGCACTTGTGCCGTCACTTGCTCGTGGTCTTCATACCGGTCCTCACGTCTCCGCGGATTGACAAGTAAAGGAGGTGGTGCTTACGCTTGAGCTACACAAGGATATCGAAATTACCGAGGACAGAGGAATAACAATTATAATCCAAACCGCTGGCAAAACGGACCACCACCGGAAAATCCCAATTTACCACCACCACGCTGCCATTTTTGTGGTGAATTTGGACATATTAGGAGATATTGCAAGGATGCAGCTGAGTATGATCAAAGGAAGAAGGAACGTCAAAATCCAATGGCCAACATTGTAAAAATCACACCAGTGGAGATACAGGCTGCTGCAATCCAGACCCGTTCCGGTAAACAACTGCAACCGGCAGCAGAAATATTTGAACCAAGGATACATGAACAACACAGAATGTATAACAAAGCTAGTCGATGGACCACAACAGAACCACCAGTCTTCCCAGAACCTATTCCGATGACTAAGGCTTCGTCAACAAAGGAAGGAACGCAACAAAAGGAAGCAACAGCGGAGCCATCATCAGCAGTAGACATAAGAGCAGATACTTCTGCATCAGCGGAGACCTCAAGTTCAAAGGAGCAGGACAACCAATCTCAATAGGCCTGGGAAATTTTATCCAAGGCGTCTATCACTTTGCCTCTAGGCCAACTTCTGGCATTAGTACCTGGGATGCGACAACAGTTCCAGCAGCAGTCTAGTCCGGTGCCTTCTTGTATTCCGGCAACAGCGACAGTTCAACCGGAACCTGATTCTACTATCGATCATTCAGTTCCCTTGATTACAGTATGGTATAAGAATCATAAAATTACGCAAGTATTGATTGATGGAGGCTCTGGTGTTAACATTGTGACGGCGGTCTTATGCAAAAGATTAGGATGGACCGAAATTGAACCAGTTCAATTTTTTGTCAGAATGGCAGATCAATCAAGAGTCCATCCTGTAGGACTTGTGCGAAATGTACCCATCACTTTGCAAGGTACGACCTTTAAAATGACCTTTGTTATACTAGATTTGCCGGAATCCACTTTGGATTACAACCTTCTTTTTGGCCGACCTTGGCTGAAACATGCGAAGGTAATACAGGACTGGTCTGCACAAGAGCTTACGTTTAAAGATGCCAATCGTAGATATGTGGTAAAATTAGATGCTATACAACCTTGCGAGCTACACGCTAGACCGTATTTTGCTGAACCAGTCCATATGCTAGATGGATTGTCAGATGATGAAGAAGAAGAGTTTCTGAAAAGTAACACTCACTTAATTTCCTTAGGGACTATTGATCTACAGCCCGTTGTAGATAATTGGAATGCTTCAGTCTGTACAGTAATACCCGTCACAGAAGAGGCTAAGAAGGATGACGATGAATTGTAGCAACTTCTTAAACCAACAGACAACACAGAGAAACATCAACAGTTCTATGTCCCCGAAGATCAGCTGATTACTTACAATTTAGGAGATGAAGATCATCCGCGTCCTGTGAAGATAAAGCAAAACTTATCGGAAACATTTCAAGCAAATTTAATCCAGCTACTCCAAGAATTCACTGATGTCTTTGCATGGGACTACAAAGACATGAAAGGATTAGACCCCCGTATCTACGAGCACAGGGTCATGCTGAAGCCAGAAGCAAGACCGATAAAGCAAACCAGCTACCGGATGAATCCCCACTATGCCTCCTAGGTAAAAGCAGAACTTGATAGGTTATTGAAAGTTGGATTCATCGTGCCAGTAGAGCATGCTGAATGGATCTCTCCGATTGTGATTGTGCCAAAGAAAAACAAGCAATTGAGAATTTGTGTAGATTACCGGAAATTAAATGCAGCAACTGTACCGGATCCCTTTCCAATTCCCTTTTTAGATACCATGCTTGATAGAGTAGCAGGTCACGAGATGTACTCATTTCTAGATGGATACAATGGCTACAACCAAGTAAGAATGGCCGAAGAAGATATACCGAAAACTGCATTTATTACCAATTGGGGTGTCTTTGCTTGTACGGTAATGTGGTTTGGATTAAGAAACGCACCAAGCACATCTCAAAGATGTATGCAAGAGATATATTCTCCTTATCTCACTTCATTTATGCAAGTATATCTCGATGATTTTTCAATTTTCGGTAAGATGATAGCACATCTGTTTCATTTACGGTGCTGCTTTCAGAAATGCAGAGAATATAGACTCTGTTTGAATCCAAACAAATCGGTGTTTGCGGTCTCATGTGGCAAGTTACTTGGCCACATTGTATCTGCACAAGGTATCCAAGTCGATCCAGATAAGATTTCGGTAGTATTAGAAGCTCCAGTGCCAGCTTCTCCAAAAGAAGTCATGCGCTTTATGGGCCAAGTACGGTGGCATGGAAGGCACTTACGGTGGCTTGCTCATCTGGCTATACCACTAAACAAGCTAATCAGCAAAACACCTCGACAATTTGAATGGACCCAGGAATGCTAGATAGCCTTTGATTGTTTAAAGCATTTATTAACACAAGTTCCTATCTTACAACCGCCGGACTGGGATCACCCATTTCATATATTTGTTGATGCTTCAGATATAGCCATAGGAAGTGTATTGATGCAACAAATTGATAAATGGTTCAGACCAGTGTATTATGCAAGTCGAAGATTAGCCCCTGCCAAAAAGAATTACTCTGTGATAGAAAGAGAATGTCTAGGGCTAGTATATTTGGTCAAGAAATTTAGACATTACTTGCTAGGCCGTAAATTCACATTTCATGTAGATCACGCTGCTCTTGTTTATCTAGTTCGGCAGCAGCATCTAGGTGGTCGATTAGCGCGATGGGTCTTACTCTTGCAGGAATTCGACTACGAAGTCATTCACCGACCAGGCAGCTCACATGCCTTAGCAGATTTTTTATCCTCCTTAGATTTCGGTGAAGCTCCGATGGTTATAGATGACACGACACCCGTGATTTATGTATCAGAACCAATTAATGAAGAATCTGCAGACCCACCTATCCCATTTTCATATTATGATCAGATCTTGACCTTTCTCACTGATGGTTGCCTTCCATCTCAGACTTCAAGAGCAGTATGCAGGAAAATTGCAGTCTTTAGCCGCCGATTTTGGTTAATTGCTGGAGAATTATATTATATAGATCACACCGGAATCTTACTTGGATGTATTCCACCGCATGAAGTTAACTCAATTATCACTTTGGCTCACTCGATTCCTTCCGGTGGCCACTTTGCTGCAGATTTAACTCACCGGAAAATTCTGCAGAGTGGTCTCTGGTGGCCAACGATGTATAGAGATATATTACAGTTTGTCAAACAATGTGATACTTGTCAAAGATCGGGTCAACCTTTACAACGTCATTTTTTTCCTCTGCAACCCATCTTACCAATGGAACCTTTCCAGAAGTGGGGTCTAGATTTTATCGGTCCAATTACACCACCAGCAGTTTTCAGTAACAACCGTTACATCCTGACCTATACAGACTATGCAACAAGATGGGCTGAAGCCTGGGCTTTACGATCTTCTACAACAGTTACGGTAGCAAAGTGTCTGCTAACCGATGTCTTTCCACGTTTTGGCTTACCACTGGAAATTGTCTCAGATCAAGGCACTCATTTTGTAAACAATCTAATGAAGGCACTTACACAATCGTTCCAGATTACACATAAAATTAGTTCTCCTTATTATCCTCGTTCCAACGGATTAGCCGAAAGTACAAACAAATCTCTGCTGAATATCCTTCGCAAATTGATCATGGAATCACCTGAAAGATGGGATCAACTGCTACCTGCAGTATTATGGGCATACCGGACTACCTACAAAGTAACAACAGGATTGACACCTTTCAAATTAGCTTATGGCTTAGAAGCAATAGCACCAATGGAGATGGTTATACCAAGTTTACGAGTAGCCATTAACTAGAAACTGCTACCGAAAGACTCACTGACATTTCGGTTGGACACACTCAGGGAGTTAGACGAACACCAATGGCTCAATTTTTTAACCATGCACGAAGTTCAATTAAGACAGGCAAGGACGCATGATCAAAACCTAAAAACTCCAGTGTTTTCGGTAGGACAGCTTGTACTTTTTTATAACGCAAAATCAAATAGATCCGCAAGCAAATTCAAATTACGGTGGTTCGGCCCTTACAAGATCGCAGAGCAAATCGGACCAGCAACTTTTCGGTTAACTACATTGACCGGAAATCCACTTCCAAAAGTAATCAACGGCTCGAAGCTGCGGCCGTATCGAAGTGCTAATAGTCCGCATTAAATCATTCGGCGGTGGACCGCATTTTTTAGCTTTTTACTTTTCATTCTGTTTTTTCTCTTCTCTTTTTTAAATAGCCGTGTTTTGTCATAAGCCGCCCTCCTTACCAATTACTCGAGTATGCATGCCAAAATTAAAGCAATATCATTCCAGCACTGCACAATGATAACCATCCCTTCCTAACCCCCCCCACCGTAATATCTGTACTTAAGCTCTTCGGGTACGCCAAAAAAATGCTATTGTGTTTTTGTGATTGTGATTGTGTTTTCTGTGTACTCGTGCTCTGTGCTCTGTGTATTCGTGTTCGCGTGCGCAATGGAAGCATTGGCGAACTACACAACTTTTTGTGATGGTATCCCTACAGAGGTAGGAGAATACCTGTGTATCCGAGGGCTGGCCAACTTCGTTGAGCTTCCTTGGCACTCAGTGGAAGCCCATCCCTTCTTTGCACAAATTATCCCATCCATCGCCCAATCTCCCATCGCTGAACGACAATGGCTCTTCCCCTCCCTACCATCTAGAACCGTAATAACCTTCCAGGCCTTCGCCGAAGCCTTCTGCCTCACTCCACAAGGCCGTGAGAATGGCCCCAGTATCCCCGTAGCTCGCATGACCGAACTCTTCCCGCGCCATTCATCGAATGAATACGCCATTCTCTGCCGCCCCGAACCTGAAAGAACTGCATTACAGTTCTTAGTCGAAATCCTTAACCTCCAAAAACGCACATACGGAATCTCCAGACCATTCTATTCCGCCATCGACCTTGCCGCACGAGAACCCATTAATTTCACCTCATCTTTCTTTCATCGAATCCATAAGGAGTGCGTCGCCATAGTGAAACAAATCAACAAAGGAACCATCCCTCGATCCAGACTTCCCCACATCCTTTCTTTTCTCTTCCCAACCATACTCGCCGCTCAACCATCACAACGAGGACCCGTTCTAAGGCACGAAGAGTCAATTCAACTACTAGACGATGAGGAAGAAGAAGATGAAGAAGAGCTTAATCAGTTGTTCCGCAGAAAACGTATCAGGATTAGCTCCTCAGAAAGTGAAGCACAGGGCTCAGCAGGAAAGGATAAAGATGATGATAAAGAAGACGAGAAACAGGAAAAAGAGATGTTTCATGATACTGCCACCTCAATGCATAATGAATCATCGATTGAGCAACAAGAACAACAAGATCAAGCAGAGACGGAAATAATTTCGACTGAAAAAGAATCAGAACATCAGGAAAATGAGCAGCAATCCAATCAAGATGCACTAGACAAGCTACTGAAGGCAGTGGAATCTACAGAAGCACCCAATGCAGAAACGAAACAAATAAACGAGGTAACAACTACTGACTCTGCCCTCCCCAAAACCCCGCCTGCTAACCCCATCTCCCAACCGGAACCACACCACAGCCCCATCAAGCCTAGTCACCACACCGGAACTTCTGAAGCCTCTACATCCTCCCTTAACTATTCACCTCCAAACTCACAACAACTCCTCGCCGGAACCTCGTCACAACCTCGTCCTCCCCTGCCGCCAATTTTTTCGGAACTAGAAAATATGGGTCACCTTTTAATTAATCTATCCCAACAATTGCCGCAACACCTGAAGCACGCCACAGACAGTGCCCGAGAAGAATTCCAAAGGAAATTGGAAATAATGGAGGCGGATATCACCCCTCTTCAAGAAGAATTACAAGCAGCAAGAGCAGAAAATCATGCACTACAAGAGCAGATCAAGCAGCTATAGGCTATACTTCAACTACAAGAAGAGAGCTCAAGCCAGAGAGATAAGGCAATGGCTGCAAAAGAAGAAATGCTGATAGCTGCCGACGCGGAAATAATACAATTAAAACAAACACTCAAAGATACCGAAGATACAAGAATAGCACTAGGAAACCTACTTGAAGAAACACGAGTCCAGTTGCAGGACACAATACAGAAATATCAAGAGCAGCAAAGAGAGGCAAAGCAGGCAGTGGATGAGTTACAAAGAGCAAAAGAATCCTTAGATGATGTCAACAACATGCTGAAACACCAACTAAACAGAGAATCTAAATATCAGAAGGATTTAGCAAATGCCCGCAGAGAACGGGACGCTTACTACCAAACTATAGAGTTCCAGAACCAACAGTTCGGAAGATTAGATAATCAGATATGCAACCAAAAAGACAGAATCAATGAGATGCAGAAACAAGTAACAGACATGAAGACAGCAAGAGATGCGGCATTATCAAAGGATTTTTATTTACAGGAGGCCTTTTTGCAAACACAGGCCAAAATTTTGCTTACTGAAGCCATCACACTTAGTTCCGTTAGAGTAGATGCTCAGATTTTAGAACCCGATACCCTTAAACAATTATTAGAAACACTTAAGAAAAAAATAGCCCGCACATTTAGACTAGCAAGAAATATGTATCTAGAAGGAATCATAGAGGAACAATGAATTTTGTAATAAAAAAAATCACTTGCGGGTTCGAGTCCACCGTGCGTGCCAGTGTTAGATGGCTGCCGGAGTAGGACAAATGTATGCTGGATGTAACGGAGTTCCTTGAATTACGCGCAAAAGATGGTACGCGCACTTTGTAAATCTATATAAAGCAATGCAAGGAGAATGCTCGAGAGAGATGTTTTTTCTGGAATTGCCAGATTGTTCACCTGATTTTTTTTCAGATTATTGTTTACACTGTTGCGGAGTTTTGAGTATTGTGAATGTTGAGTTCTATATCGTATGCTCGTATTGAAATTCATCGTAACGTGTGATTCAGTAACCCATTGCATGCCTGAGTACTGTTATCATGTTGTATTGCTGCGTATTCTTCAGTTATTGAAGTACCTTGAGTCAATTCAAGTAAGTTATCTGGCTACATGAATCGAATAAGTAATCTGTTGCCCTGTCGGAGTATGTTCTGTGTGTTTCTATAAGATTCATTGCATTCAATGTAATAACTGTGACCCTGAATATGAGTACGAGCTAGTATCTTTGATAACATGGACTTGTGAAATCACGGGCAAGTATGATAACGAATGAATCTATCAGCTATAGTTTTCACTTTGGTTGATTTACGATATAATAGCGAATCTGTAGAATGGACTAATGCTCTGTTCCAATAGCAGAATAGTCTGAAGAAGTTCGATTTGCAGGTGTAAAGAAACTCAATATTGTCTAGTTACCGCAAGTAGCTAAGCTAAGACGTGTATTAACGTTTTGATGTTGTGATTAAGAATTGGGAAAAGAGTACAGGGCCTCTGTCTAACAGACCCCTACCACTCCCAAGAACCCACTTGGTCCGATAACGTCTTTCGGTGATAGAAAGTTTAATACAGTTTACGGTGAATCATTATTTTACGTTAATATTTGTCGATAACGATTTCGGTTAAGTTAACACAGCGTTACTTTGTATCATTTAACAATGATCATAGATCCAGTCCTGGCCCAAGACAAGAGGCTCAGTGAGGTCCTCATCTTGACACACTAGTACTTTGACTATCATTGCTTCGTCTTGAATATAGAGGGGAAGTTCCACCTCACCCATGCAAGGGGTTTCCACACCTCCCAATCCTATGAGATATGCTTCTATAGGATTGACAGTTAATTTCAACTCTTGACAGTAAGACAATTTAACAGCACTAGTGGCTGCACTTGAGTCAATCAAGACTCTTATAGTCCTTGCACCCTTTCCTTGTCCTATATCTAAGGTTATAAAAGGACGTCGATCAATTATCCTATGGGAGCTGATACCTGAAACTTCACACATAGCCATGTGATATCCTTGATCTGCATCGGCATCTGGCCTAGGTTGCTCTCTACCTTGTCTTCTTAATTTCATTCTCCGTATGCGCTCTACGGCTTCTGCTTGGGCTTCTTCTCGAATTCATTGTTCTTCTTCTTTGTGTTTCTTAGCAGTATTGAGTCAACTTAGCATTTCCTTTGTGAGAGGTTCCTGATACAGCTTGACTCTACATCCGCTAATGTAGCTCGGGAGAACAACACCCTCTAAAGTGGCTAGTTGTACTGCTCCACTTGTGGAGATCCTATTTATGATCATAGGTCCGTAGCCTCTTTTCTCTAGTTTTCTCGCGTGTTGTTTCAAAGTGTAGACTAGTACTAGGTCGCTTTCCTTCAAACCTTTATCCTTAACGTGGGCATCAAAGTATGCCTTCTGTCATTTCTTAGCTGCATATATCCCTGCAGCCGCCCTCAATCTTGTTTCTCCTAATCGTTCAAGGTCAAAAAGTCTAGAGGAGAGTTCATGACCCATCCATTCATGCTCTTGTGCTACTTTCAGTGTTGGTATTAAGAAGTCTAATGGTAGCACTGCATTTTGGCCAAATATCATTTGAAAGGGGGTGGCTTGGAGTACCGTTTTGTAGGCAACTCGGTATGCCCAAACAACATGGTGTAGCTATTTGTCCCAATCAGAGCGTTTATTATTCACTAATTTCGTCAGTACATTGCACAGAATCTTGTTTGTGCTGTCGGCTTGCCCATTAGCTTGTGGGTGGTAGGGGGCAGACTTCTTATGAACTACCAAGAATTCTTGGAGTAGATTTTCAATCACTTCATTCAAGAAGTGAGTGCCTCTATCACTGACTAGCTCTATAGGTAGCACGTATCTTGTGAATACATTCTCAAACAAAAATTTAGCAGTTGTCTGAGCATCGTTCTTTGTCGTAGCTTTTACTTCTACCCACTTTGTTAGATAGTCTGTCGCAACAATGATATATTCTGCATGGGAACCCTTAGCTGGGGGATTAATAGGACCTACAAAGTCTATTCCCCACTTAGAGAATGCACGTCCACCCATCATAGGTTTCAGTGGCATCTCATCTTTACGTATAGGATACTGAGTTCTCTGACAGACATCACATCGTTTCACATAGGTATGTGCATCCATGTGAAGGGTTGGCCACCAGAAGCCGGCAAATAGTATTTCCTTGATCACCCGATCTAGTCCAAAATGTCCTCCTGCTACACCCTTGTGAGCAGTTTCCAAGATCTTAAGATATTCACTCTCATGGACACATAGTCTCAGGTAACCATCTTTACCACGCTTGTATAGATTATCACCAATGAGTGAGTAATCCTGGGCTTCTTGTTCTAAACTCTTTTTCCTAGCTAGAGTCATGTCTGGAGGGATTGTTTTCGTCCTCAGAAAGGATACTAGTGGTTCACTCCAATCCGACACTATGGACACTTGATGAAGAGTGGCATGTTCCACAGGTGGTTAAGTGCAGCAGATTGGGCATTCCTTGCACAACTTTTGGACATCAGCTTCCATAGTCGGCCAATGCACTCCTAGTCTCCTCAGGGTCTGTAGGGTTCGTTGTTTTGAGTAGTGTTGCTCTAATGCACCTACATGTGCTAATTGCAACCATTTAGCATACTCATCCTCTTCCACACAACAAGCCAAGATCCCTTGATCTGTGTGCTTGTACATACTTCCATCCATGATGTGGTACTTCTGGGCTTTTACTACCTCCCTATCCTGTGTGGCTATTACTGGGTGGTTAGGCCCATATGTCAATACTGGCACTAATGGCTTAGCCCACTGCAGCACCACTTCCAAATTAAACAAGTAAGCATCAAGAAGATCATCTGACACTCCTTGTGGAGCTTCTCCAGATGTGAGCCTAGAGAGATGATCTGCTCTCAAATGAGTTTTCCCTTTCCTTACCACAACCTCGAAATCATATTCCATTAGCAAGAGAAACCATCTTACTAATCTTCCTGTATTGCATGGCTTGTTTACCAGGTACAGTAGAGCTTGGTGATCAGTAAAAAATTTAAACTTGTTTGCAAGCAAATAGTGTCTAAATTTCTTAACTGCATATACCATGCCTAAGCCTTCTCTCTCAGTAGTGGTGTAATTTTGTTCAGCTGCATTCAATTGTCTACTGGCATAGGCAATTGGAAGATCCATATTACCTTCACCAGTAGGTTGCGCGAGTACACACCCAATAGCATAATTGGATGCATCCACGTGGACATGGAATGGCTTATTCCAATCTGGTGTGGTCAAGATTGGTGCTGAGCATAATCTTCGTTTAAGCTCCTGGAAGGAATTCTCACATTCATCAGTCCACTCAAAGTAAGTCAGAAGTCCGTACATGGGCTTTGCAATGATAGCATACATGTGAATGAACCGGCGGTAGTAACCACAATGCCCCATGAAAGCTTGTACTTCCTTGACATTCCTTGGCCTAGGTAGCTCTGCTATGGCTCTCACTTTCTCTTCATCAGTGGATATGCCATTCTTTGACACTATGTGTCTTAGAATCTTGCCTTGCCTGACCATAAAGATGCACTTTTCTGGGTTCAAGCAGACCTGATATTCTCTACATTTGTCAAAGATTTGTCTGAGTTCAGGGATATGGGTTTGCCTAATGTTGGAATGAGCACAAAGATCATCAACATAGACTTGTAAGTTCTTCCTCAGGAACTCTTTGAACACATGGCACATCAGCCTTTGGAAGGTAGCTGGTGCATTGGTAAGCCCAAATGGCATTACTCTAAAGGCAAAAATGCCCCATTCAGTGGCAAATGCTGTCTTATGCTGATCTTCTAGAGCTATGGCTACTTGATTGTAGCCCGAAAATCCATCGAGGAAGCTGTACACTTCTTTGCCTGCTACTCTTTCTAAGAGATGCTCTGTGATAGGAAGCGGATAGTTATCTCGAATTGTGGCTGCATTAACCTTCTTCAAGTTAATGCACACACGCAACTTTCCATTTTTCTTGGGCACCACTACGATGGGGGATACCCACTCACTATGCTCAATTTCATAGATGAATCCAACTTCAAACAGTCTATCTATCTCTTCCTTGATCTTGGCCGCATAGTTGTCATTGTATGTGTATGGCTTTTGCTTAGAGGGCCTAGCATCTGAGTTCATGGGGATAGTGTGTGAGCATATGTCTGGATCAACACCCTTCAAATCCTTGTAACTCCAAGCGAACACATCTCTGTATTCTCTTAGCAAGGCTATTAACGCATGCTCTTCTTCCTCTGTTAGGTCATGGCCTATGTACGTGCATCTCTCCTCTCCTTCTTCTAGGGCCACTACTATTTTTTTGGTGGTTTCTTTGTTATCATAGGCCTCTCCTGATTGTGCCTCTCGTTTAGGCATTCTGATCATGACTCTTTTGTCATCTATCTCATACTTTTTAAAGTTTTTCGGGACCTCAAACAAAGATTCGTCCTCTTCTGGTGTGACTGCTCTCTTCTTTCTTTTCTTCCCTTCTTCCTTAGGGGTTACCTGTGTGGCTAGCCTTACATCATTTGTAAGCTCTCCGTGCCTTTGGGGTTGAAATTCTACTTCATAGAAATATTCTTCATCTGATGCAAAAGGTGGATCCATAATGATTGACTCTAAATCGGAGTCGCTCGCATCTTCAAATGCATCAGGGCTAGGTTCGCATTGTTCTAGAACTGCCTCTCCCATGATTGGCTCTATGGAGAAGACTGAAATGTCATAGCCATCTTCATCACAGTGAGGTGTCCATTGTTCTTCATTGATGGTTACATCCATTGTTGCTAGGATTTCTGCCCAGCCGTGGGGTTCAAATTCTTCGTCACGAAAAACTACAGGTGCATAGGCTGGGTCTTGAATTGATCTATGTGTTTCTTTTGCACCTATCTCTCTGGCTTCTTCTCTCTTCTCTTCTTCTACTGCTACTTTGCACATCCATAAGTGGGTGTCTTCATGCATCCATGAGGATCCTGACCCTATGGAATGCACCGATTCTGTATCATCTTTGGCTCTATGGATGGGATTCCATTGGATAGGAGGGACATCTCTATGAGAGTAATCTTTGAGATTCACTTTGGTCGTAACACCTAAGTGTTGTAGGTACAAAGAATTGGTTCCCCAATCCTATACCACTTGCAACTGTCGCATAAAGGGTCTTCCCAAAATCATCTCATAGGCATGATTTTTGCTAAAATCGCATATAGCAAATGTGTGCTCGAACTCAACACCACATGTAGTGAGAGTTATTCCTTCCAGCAAGCCTAAGGGTCTCTCTATGTGACCATCGGCCATCTGCAATTTCATTCTTGTTGGCCTGAGTGCTGGCTTCCTTCCATAGGGAAGTGGTAGCAATTGCAACACCTGCGCCTGAGTCTAGAATGGTCTTGGTGGTGTATCCTTGATGAGTGATAGGAAGATATGTGTTTCCCTCTTCGCCCTCACTCATGTCTCCTATCTTGTCCAATGGTATTTCTGGCACTGTTCTCTGGGATCCTACCTGGGAACGAGGTTTTGCTATTTCTGGTACCTGTTTGGCTACATGTTTCCATAGCTCTGGCCTTACTTTGAGTAGCTCTTCTAAAGTGAGGTTACACTGTACTTTAGTGTTTTTCACTACTTCTGTGTTCCTAGGTATGACTGAGTCCTCATTTCGTACCATGACCGTGGGTGCTCTCATACAAGTGGACTTAGCTTCCCATGGGCCTATGGTAATTCTTGCAGAAAGTTAGACTCAAAGTCTAATCTTTCCTGATATTGGGTGCTCTCCTGCTCCTCATAAATGGATGGGATGTCTTGTGGGAATTGGTCATGTGCATCATCCACAAGTTCAATAAGTGCAACTGTGTCTTCGCTGAACTAGAGATGTTAAATAGACAACTGGCTTCAAACATGGCTTGAGCCAATTCCACCATTTTGGCACAAATTTTGGTTTGTTCTAGCTCTAGTTCTGCTCTAGGGTAACACTTTTCATGATCAGTTACGTTTGGCTCTTCTTGGATTCTGGCCTGATAAGCTTTAAGCATCATGTTTAAGTTCTCAGGAGTGGGATCTGCTAGGACTGATCCTACTCTTGGGGGTGGTGGGACTAGGTGAGGCGGGTTGGAAGGTGGCGGGTCAGATGGAGATGGGAATGGTGGTGGTGGGGTAGTGTGAGAGGGAGTTTGAAATGTGAGTTCAGTTATCCTGGCCTTTGTTTCTCTGAGGCTTTCCTCGAGTTCACTCATCTTCTTTGCCCATTGCCTTTTCATTCTTTCACGACTATCTCTCCAAGCTCTAGTCCTCTTCTTGGTTATGCTCTCTGTTTCACTAACCTCTGTGCTCTTTTCCTGGCCTACGCTTTGGTTTTGCTGCAATGCCTGAGCTCTAGTGACTACCTGTACTGGTGCAGTGGTCGTCACGCTTCCTGTAGAGTCTACTACTAACCCAATGACGTTAATGGGAGTGATTTTTGGCATATTGCTGGGATTCTTTGGACAATCTCGTAAGAGATGCTCCTTTCCACACTCCTGGCAATAGCCCTGGATCGTCACTGATTGGGTTTGGGTAGGTGCAGGCATGGGGCAATCACGAATGAGGTGATCTCCTTGACATCTATAGCACGGTCCTCTAGGGAATGGGGGTCTTACCGGCCTAGGTTGGGGTTTGCATACATGATGTTTGTGTAATCTGACTCCCAATTAGGTTCATTTGGCTCTTCACTGTGATAGGACTGACCATGTTCTGGAGATTGCATGTAGTAGGCCTGGGGGCTGTCAATATGTGTCGAATCAAAGCTATGGTCACTCGGGTCACTTTGAGAAAGCAATGGTGTTACAGGGGCTATAGCTCTATTCAGGTTCTCTTCTGCCGCTGCATATTTTACTAGGATCACATTAGTAGGAGCAAGTGGTGGTTGTGCTAGCACTGGCTGGGGTCTCAGTTGGGCCTGGTATTGTGGTTGGTAATATTGCTGAGGCCTAGTATACTGCTGAGGTGGGTACTGGTTCTGGTATCTTCCTTGTTGAGGGTATGGTTGTGGGTACGTTTGCCTAACGGTTTGCTTATTGTAGGGGCAATCTTGTGCGGTGTGATTGGTGTACCTCCATTCTATGGTGCAGTACTGGCTCTAGGATTTACTTGGGGTTGAGCCATAATGGGACATACATTCGCCATGTGGTCGCCACCACAAGTATAGCATCTTTTCACAGGGGCAAACCTTGGGATCTGTTTGCTAGTGACACCTAATTTCTGAGATACTTTCTCTGCAAGTTCCTCAATTGATGTGGATTGCGTGGAAGAGAGGCTAGAGGCACTATCTGAATCTTTGTATATCTTGGAAAGCTCTAACTCCTCCCCTAGGTTATCCTCAATGTCAATACACATGCGTACACACTCTTCTATAGTCCTAGGGTCCTTCAAGTACACATAAGATCTCAATTTGGTACTTAGCAATCCATCCAAGAATAAAGCCACTTGCTTAGCTGGTGTGGGTAGCTCCGAAACAGGGCATCTTTCTAAGTATTGCCTAAATCTTCTTCCTGCAAGTCTCACGGTTTCTTGAGGGGTTTGCTTAAAGCTGTGAATCAGCGAGGAAGTGTTATGCCTTATGCCACTCTTAGAGAATTCAATAATGAAAGCCTCTAGGAGTTGGTCTATGCTCCTGAAGTGTCTCTCATTCAATGGTTGAAACCATGTAAGGGCTGTGTTCCTAAGGGTTAGACCAAAGGCATTGTACTGCGTGAACAGGTCTTCAACTTGTTCAGCTCTCAAGACTTTCCTAAACTCAGCCACATGATCGTATGGATCTCCAGTGCCATCGAAGTAGTTCTTCATGGACTTAACTAGCTCAGTCGGTCTCAAAATCCTTGTGTGCTCTCTAGGTCGTGGTAGAGGGAACTCATCCACATTTCTTTGGTTCATGGGAGCTCTAAGTACCTCATGTTCTACTCTGTTTGTTTCCGTCCTCGTTCTTTCTCTACCCCCTGGGTTGGCAAAGCTTACCTCAGGTCTATCTCTATGTCTGTCTCTTTGAGCTCCATGAGCATGGGACGTTCCAGCTCCCAGGTGGCCATAGGACATGTTCGATCCTGGTTGGGGGAAAATGTTCACCTTTCCAAGTGTAATCATGCCTATCATTTTCTGTAACCACAAAGATCCTCTCTGAAGCGTGATCTAAGTAGGTCACTCTGCTTGGGCTATCAAGATCTTTGAACTCATAGATCATGATTGTTCCTATGTCATTTGGCCGATCAGATTTATACCTCCAAAAGGCTTCGTCAGTCTCTCGGTTCAGAAGCAGATCTATACTCTTGTTGTCTTGGGGAACCCACTCGGGATTGAGGATTCTAGTAAGAACAGATTTCCCTCGAGGGGTTCTAGGTTCTACACCCATGTTTCCTTGCTCTAGGTCACCTAATTCTGCTTCTGAGATCACATTCCCAAATTCATCTGTCCTATCTGGGTGATTGATGACTACGTATATGGTTCCTTCTTTGTCCAAGTATGCTCCGTTTTCAAACTTGATAGCTGGGTGCTCTAGTCCAATGGATTGGTAAGGGTTTTTAATCTGGATCACGGATCTTCCTAGGCCGTCCTCATAGATGCTAGCACCTAATCGGTTGGTCCTAATGTATTCCAATTGCGTCTTGTATGGGCCTTCTACCCTGTGCAAGTATGGCACTCCTGAACTTCTCGTAGGTCGGTCCATGCCTTGAGACATCTCTGATTCACTAGTCTCAGAGCTAGGGTAATGCGAGTGGTGGCTCAACTGCTGGGCCCAAGACCTAACAGTATGATTGACACTAGCCTCTGAAGACCTAAGGCTTTGTCTATCCCTTACTAGATGCCGTCCTGATCTAAGGTTCATATGCCTATTTCAGTAGCCCAATTTTTTTGCCCAGAGTACAACCTCATTGCCGATCAATTGGTGTCAGTCACTTGATTCTTTTTTAGTGTGTTATCGTGTTTATGATCTTGTCTGATATTGCGTCGTCAGGAATACTTGAGTATTTTTTGTACTTTAAGTTGATCGTTCCACGTTAAATTCTTTTCCTTGAAAGTTATCGATCACACACAAGTTAGCCCTTGTCTTAAACTTGATTTTTAGATAGTCTTTGACTTTTCTTGTGCCTATCGTGTCCTGACTTACTCCTAGCACTACTCGAACTTAGCCTAAGCTAGGAATTGACAAAGGGAGTTGAGAATATTCTGACCTTTCTTGTTGATCCCTTGCTTTATGATGCTCTCAATTGCTCTCAATGGACCTGTGAAAGTCCCAAAATTAGCTCAAGACTTAATTTCAAATGACAGAGAGGTCACTTTCATGCATGTAATTCACAGGCCAAATTATCCTTTGCCTTTATGGAAAACAATCCCAAGGATCCCTCAGTTTTCCTACCTCGGGGTATGGTCAACTTCAAAAAACCCTATCTAATAATCCTGATATTAATTTTACCGTAAACAGTGGAATTTTTGGTTGTACTCCCCATGAGCTTTCCAACAAAACAAGAATCACAGCAAACGGATTTCGTCTGAGAAAGTTATGCCAGTTCAGGGTTCTGGTGCTAAAACAGGGTTCAAACAGGCTGACAGATCACATGATTTTTCTCAAAAACATATGTGTAAGGACCTCACAAATCACTAATGACTCCCTAATTATGCCCAAAATTCCCCCAAAGACTTGGAAATATTAACCCTAATTTTTTGGCCTAAAAGCCTGTCAATCGCGATCGACATGTCTGTCAATCGCGATTGACAGAGGTGTCCGTCGGGGCCTGTCGGTTGCGATCGACACGTCAGTCGTGATTGACAGTGTCAATCGCGATGGACAGAGTCGGTCGTGAGTCCTGTCAATCGCGATCGATGGTGTCAATCACGATCGACACTTTTTCCGAGAATTTTGCCTTGAATTCAGTCGATCGGGGCTGTGTTTGTCGCGATGGACACGTGGCTACGCGAAAAATTCAATCAATCGTTGAAATTCAGTCGGTCACGATCGACGGTGTCAATCGCGACTGACAGAGGTGTCGGTCGTGGCCGTTGATCACGATCGACGGTGTCAATCACGATTGACAGGGTCCTACGTGGCAGTCAATCGGTCGTGGGGTCTGTCGGTCGCAATCGACAGGTCTGTCGGTCACGATTGACAGGGTCTGTCGATCGTGGCTGTCGATCGCGATCGACGGTGTCGGTCACGATTGACAAAGAAACACGGAATTTTTCAACTATTTATTAGTGATTTAGAATGTGCTCATCATGTAGATTATGGTGGTGCACTTTGTTTTACCAAATGGGCGATTTTTCTGTCGATCGCGATCGATAGAGGTCTGCGACACAGAGACAGTTTCGTGACGTTTCGTACCCGCACGGAGTGTTGGAGATGATGATGCTGCCAGAACCTGCAAGAAAGCTCAGAAAGCACGCAAAAACAATGCACACAATATCGCTCTCTCGCTCTCTCTCACAAGTGGAATGAGGGAAATGAGGTGGAGAAGGTGGTATAAGCAAAAAACTGAAATATTTTCGCGATGATAGAGATGGAGGTGGGAGATGGTGATGATGATGATGGTGGTGAGGTAAGAAAGAGAAAAATAAGAAGAGTGAAGAAATTACCTACAACGCCAACGTCTCCAATCTACGTCTTACCATCACACGCTCATCCTCAAAGCTCGATCCCCGACAACGGCGCCAAAATTTGGTGTAGCTCAATGATGAGTAGCACCTCCTTTAATGTCAATCCGGGAAGACGTGAGGATGGTATGATGACCTTGAGCAAGTGAAGGCACAAGTGCGTGAGTGAGAAGCACACTAACATGCACACACATACACACACACGCGCACACACAGCAAGACAAAGAGTGAGAAGCAATGGAGTTCTTAGATTACTCTCAAAAAGCTCTTACAATTTTATATCAATTACAAGATAACCTCAAAAATGATCTCTCTAGCTCTTTTTATAGTTTTTGACTAGGTTTTGGCCGTGTCCAGACCTAGTGTCGGGCATAGTTAAAAATTAGGTTTTCTACCCTATTTGGAGGTTCAAACGAAGTCTAAAAAATGTGAAAACTGACAGGTAGATACTTCTAAAGCTCTTCAAGCTCAAGGACTCCTTGGCTTGCACAAAATGGAGCTACAAAAATGTGAAATGGTATTTACAATGGTTTTTAGTGATGAAAATCACTGTTTTTGTAGGGGATTCTTCTAAAGATTTGACATACACTTCTTGGAGCTCCCTACTTGCTCCTTCTCCTTGTGTGTCCACCTCACTTATATGCGTAAGTGTCCTGAAAAAATATTGGCCTACTTGCCAGATCGTCGTTGACAGCTCTGTCTGCTTGTACTTTCTCTTCTCTCTGACTCCCTTCGTAAGCTTCCTTGCCTTGTGAGTCCTTCAACTCCAACAAATGCCTTCATCAATTCTTTGTTTCTGCAGTATAAGTTATCATTTTCCTCCATGTATGCTTTTAGAGGTGTTTGTAGCAGATTGCTTCTAGCTTTCATTCTCTCTTTGTTGGCTTCACTTGCTTCATGTTGTCTTTGTAAGTCCATCAATTGTTCCTAGAGTTTGTGATTCTGCTCCATTAATATATTGCATTGCCCTTTGACTTCGGTTATTTCCGTTGCCTTGGCTGAAACATCTTGTTGGGCCTGAATCAGATGTGTAGACAACTGCTCACTCATTACTTGGAATTGGTTTTTTTCCCGCATGGCCTTGTCATAATCGACATCTGTTTCCATCATCTGTTGTTGCGTATCCGTAGCTGTTTGTATCATCTGCTTGACTATGGGTTTTAGTTGAGTAACGTCTACATTTAACCATGTTGTCATGATGTTAGGTTCTTCACCCGTGGTAACATCTTTCCCTTGTGCCACATGTAGCATAGTGTCATGGGGCTGCCGAATATGAATTTGTATCCTTGGCTCAGCCTCCCTATGGTTAGTCTTGCCTTGTGGTGTATCATCAAGGACTCCAATCACAATTTGCCCCATATCTTGTTGGAAACATCTTTCTTTTTCCATGGCTGTTGGTATTTCCTCTTTTACAAGTGGCACAACATCTTTATGTGTGATTGGAGCTTCCTTTATGCTGATTTTTGATGTGTCGTTCAATTGAATGAGGTGGGCCTGTTCAGTGAATACCTCTTGGTTCTGTACCTGTGATTGTTGATTGTCGGGTGTGACCTCGATCTGGTTTATCTTTGTCCATTCCTCATTGTTTGTTTCTGTTACTATGTCCGTGTCTAAGGTATCCTTGTCGAGGCTAGACTCTTCATTTGAACTTGAATCTTCCAGTCCCAATTCTTTGTATCTAGAAGTTAATTTTGGAGTATGTTCTTTTTCCTTTTGTGGATGTGCTTGACTTGCCTGTCTATATTGATGTCCTTGGACATTGAGGTTTACTTGTCCCGGCATATATGTATGTGTTTCTTCTAGGGCCTCTGATAGGTCCCTTTTTGTGATTGGTTGTTGTGTCATAGGAATCTTTGGTAATATATGTGTCCTCTTGGACTATGGTGTTTCTTGTGTTGCTTCCTCTATAGTGCGCTTAGTCCCTCGCATGGGTTTCTTGGAATTGGTTCCCACTTCTTTGATGGAAATAACTGTTTTCTTTTTCTTTGGAACAATAGCTAACTTTATATATTTTGCCATTTTGGTGGACGTTGGCATCACACGTAGACAGTCTTTCATCTCGAGTGCCTCATAAATTAGCAAGGTCAATGCCAAACTTCCATTCAAAAACTTCTTCTGACTCCACTTCTTCTTAGCTTCGAATAGGCTGTCTTGAATATATGGAGTCATATTTACTTTATTTCCAACTTTCCTCATTGCATGGGAAAGCAATTGTACTACGATTTTCTGAGGCACTGTATACCTGTGCATACTGGGAAAAGAAAAATGTTGATGCACCAATCAAACTGATTCTTCTAGATCTGCTCTGTTTATTTCCAGAAAGGTTCTCTTTTCTGGACATGGCATTCATCTTTAACATTACTAAGGCCATCCTCACACCAACCAAAAGCTTTGTTGATGACTTCATGAGTGAATCGAATTGTTTTCCATATACCAACTTTATCGAGCACTCTTGCTTCTAGGATTGATGGCTTATCTGATGCACACTGGAGTGTACTCATAACTTGTGTGCATCTCTAGAAATCTGGATGTGTGGGTGATCTCTCGGGCCTATACATTTGGTTTTGACAGGTCGTTCTTCTAACATACTGAATACCTCACGGTGTCCTATCTTGGCCGATATATAACCTAAGGCTAATTAGATAGTCACTTCATATTCATATATCCAATCTTGACCCAACACAAGTTCTTCTAATAATTCTTGATCATCACACACTAAAAGTTTTTGTTCCATTGTGTTGTTCTCGAGATGTAGGGGTAAGGTAATCTTGCCTATGCATTTAGTAACTTTTCCCCCTATTCCAATCAGTTTTGACTTAGATGGGTGTAATTAGTTTCTGAGTCAATGAGGACTTGATACAGCTTACACCTGCTCCTGTATCAATGAGAGCATCCACCAAGTGGTACTCTTCTATTCCAGCACCCAAATATGGCTGCTTTGTTTGCTGCCCTAGGTTTTCAGAAGCTCTAAAGTTAGCCATTGGAATGAGTTCCTCTCCTTGTCGATATCTCTCATCCCTCTCTCTCATCCATTCTTTTTGTTTCCTGATCTGTTCTAGAGCTTCCTGTCTTGCTTCTTCTCGTATTCTTTCGTCTTCTTCTTGTCTATGTTTAGCCATTAGAAGTCGTGACATGATTTCCTCTGTCAATGGCTCTAAATATTTTTTACTCGGCAACCACTTATATAGTTTGGCAATACTTCTCCATCTAGGGTCGCTAGGCTGATAGCTCCGCTGGTAGATATACGATTGACTATCAAGGGCCCATATCCTCTTTTTTGTAGTTTCTTTGCATGTTCCTTCAGAGTATAGACCAAGACCAAGTCTCCTTCCTTCAAGTTTTTATCTTTAATATGAGCATCAAAATATGCCTTCTACCGCCTTTTTGCAGCGTAAATACCTGCTATAGCTTGTAATCTTGTTTCATGTAACTTTTCTATTTGATCCAATTGAGCTGATAATTCATGTGCAGTCCACTCGTAAGTTGTTGCTACTCTGAGAGTAGGTACTAAGAAATCAATTGGCAAGATGGCATTCTGTCCATACACTAAGTTAAAGGGAGTAGTTCCTATGGCTGTTTTGTAGGCTACTCGGAATGCCCATAAAGCATGATGTAATTGCTTATCCCACTCAGATCTACCATTGTTAACAATTTTAGTGAGGACTCTACATAAGATTTTGATTGAACTTTCAGCCTGTCCATTGGCTTGTGAGTGATACGAGGCTGATTTCTTATGAATTACTAAGAATTCATTCATTAGGGATTCTATGACTTGATTCACAAAGTGTGTGCCTCTGTCACTCACAATTTCTAAAGGCAATTCAAACCTAGTGAATACGTTCTCAAAGAGAAACTTAGTCCTAGTCCTCACATCGTCTTTCTTGGTTGCTTTGGCTTCAACCCATTCGGTCACATAATCTGTGGCTACGATTATGTACTCAGCATGGGATCCTTTAGCTGGTGGGCTAATAGGTCCAACGAAATCTATTCCCCATTTAGTAAAGGCTCAGGCACTCATCATGGGTTTCAACGGCATTTCATCTCTTCTAATAGGATATTTTGTTCGTTGACAGGTATCACATTGTTGAACATATGTGGCTGCATGTTGATGTTGTTGGAGTTTATTGATCTCCAAAGTACAGCTAGAAGTAGGTGAAAACCAACAGGACCTAGTTGACTTTTTCACAAACTTGTATGCACGGACCAATTTTCTTGCAGAGCAAATTTCTCTTTACTCACTTGGAATTTTCCAAAACTGTTTCACACACATACACTAGACTCTAAGAGCTTTCCAACAAGATATAGAACACCTCAAATGGATAAATACACAATGAGCTATGACCTCTGCAATATGCAGCTTTAATGGAGACCTTGAAACAGAGATGAACCTGAGGACACACATCACTTGCAGAGACTACTGCTCTTAACTCACAACTACAATGACTTTGAAACTTTTTAGAATACAAGTAGACTTAAAGAGCTGTCTAACAAGCCAAAGAACACATGATTTGGATACATACACAAGGAGATATGACCTCTGCAAGTTTGAGGTTTAATGGAGACCTTCAATAGGGATAAAAAACAGAGAACACACACTACTTGCAGAGAATATTGCTCTCAGCTCACAAATCCAATGATTATGAAAATTTACAGAAAGCAAATAGACAGTAAGAGCTTTCCAATGAGCTATCAAACATGTAATTTGAATATATAATGAGGGAGATACAAGCTCTGCAATCTCTGCATACAAAACTACAGCAGTGTAGAGATACACATATGACTCTCTTGGACATCCCACAAGATCACGACTTTTCTCCTATTTTTATAGCATGAGAAACTAATCTAAAACCTTCCTAATACATCTAAATTCGTGTTAGACACTTGGATGGAGGTATTACATGACTCAAGTGCTCAAATAAGCAAAGTATTGATGGACTTTGAGAACTAGCCACATCGACCTTCCACTAGGACACCACTGAAGCTCCCTTGTGACTCACTAATTTGACTCACCATGTTCTAGAACTCACGTGGTATTTTTGCTACATTTTATGAATAATATGAGCCTTCTTGAAGTATTTGAAGACTTCCCAAAGGTATTTACATAATTTGAAACTTGTACCCTACATCAAACAAATGTTCGCAACATTCTCCCCCTCAAGTTTCAAAGGGTATTTCCTTCATGCCAAGAATATAGTTGAATCTTTGAAGCTTTGGTCCATCCAAGGATTTGGTGAAGATATCTGCAACTTGATCCTTTGTTCCAACAAAAGAAACCTGCACTTCATTGTTCATGGCCTTCTCTCGAACATAATGATAGTGAACCTCTATATGCTTTGTTCTAGCATGAAAAATAGGATTTGAGGTCATATGAATGCTGCTCAAGTTATCCCCATATATCAGTGGTACATCAACCTGCACATTCAAGTCATGAAACAACTTTTTAAACCACATAACCTCAGTAGTAGCCAATGCTAAACCTCTATACTCAGCCTCTGTAGAAGATAAAGCAACTGTAGGCTGTTTCTTTGAACTCCATGTTTATGTCTTGTTTCCTGCTATTACCACATATCCACTTGTGGATCTTCTGTCATCTTTGCTTCCAGCCCAATCTGCATCACTAAATACTTTAAGAGTTAGATCAGCATCATGACTATAAAATAATCCTTCGTTCATGGTACCTTTCAAATACCTAAGCACTCTTTTCGCTGCATGCATATGAGGTACTCTAGGTTCATGCATAAACTGTGACAATACTCCCACTGCATAACATATATCAGGTCTAGTTTTTGTTGCATAAATCAAAGATCCTACCATGGATCTATATACATTCATATCATGCAACTCATCACCTTCCTTTGCGCTTAGCTTTACATTACATTCCATTGGAGTAGAAACAAATTTACATTCCTGCATACCAAACCTTTTCAGCATATCACATATATACTTTCTTTGTATCAACCACATACCTTCATCGCTATACACAATTTCAATCCCAAGAAAGTATCTGAGCAAACCAAGATCTGAAATTTTAAATTCTTTTCCCAAATTACCTTTTATCTCATCAATTGCTTTTGCATCATTCCCTGTAATCAACAAGTCATCCACATAAATGCATACATAGACACACATGCCATCTACATGTTTTACATAAAGTGAAGGATCAACATGACTCGTTGTGTATCCTTGCAGCATAAGATACTTTACCAACCTTGCATTCCATGCCCTTGGTGCCTGCTTAAGACCATACAATGCCTTCTTTAACCTGCATACATGATTAGGACATTTTGCATCCACATAACCATCTGGTTGTGACATATACACTTCTTCATTTAACTCACCATTAAGAAAGGCATTCTTTATATCGAGTTGATATATATTCCACCTCTTACTTGCAGCTAAAGCCAACAAAGTTCTCACCGTTGCCATATTTGCTACTGGACTAAATGTTTCCTCATAGTCCACACCTTGAGTTTGATTATATCCTTTTGCTACAAGTCTAGCCTTATATCTAGACACACTACCATCACTATTTCTTTTAATCTTAAAAACCCACTTGCAACCAATTACCTTTTGCTTTGGTGTACTTGGAACTAAATTCCAAGTCTTGTTATCCTGTAGTGCTTCCATTTCTTCTCTCATTGCTTTCTCCCACTTTTCATCTCCTTTGGCCTCATCATAACATGTGGGTTCATTTTCCTGCTCAACTTTTGTCATAAAAGCATAATGAGTATTCATGAAAGATTCATAAGTATACCTTTGAGGTTGCTTACTTACTCTTGAAGTTCTTCTTACCTCCAATGTAGATGCTCTTCCTTTCTTATTAGGAATCTTTGATGATTCTCCATACTCACATACATCACTAATTTCCTCTCCTTCATCATTAACTTCAACAAGTTTGAGTTTACCTTTACTTTTAACACTTGGAGGTGAATCTTGCCTTAATCTTCCATTGAAAGGTGATCCTCTTTCTTCATCTAAACCACTCCTTTCATCATTTAAACTTCCTGATGGCTGAACTATGCATTCATCTCCTTCAACCACACCTTCTTCATTTTCATCCATGACCTGCAAACAATTCTTATCTGCATACCATGAAAGTGATTCATCAAAGTTTACATCTCTTGACACAACAACCTTATTGGTATGAGGATTATAGCATCTATATCCTCTTTGAGTATCTGCATAACCAATAAATATACATTTTTCTGATTTCGCATCAAGTTTAGATCTCACCTCACTAGGTACATGTACATAACATACACAACCAAATACTTTCAAATGACTTACACTTGGTTTCCTTCCATGCCATACCTCATATGGTGTCAAATGATGAACTCCAGCAGTCGGAACTCTATTCATAATGTAAACACTTGTGCTAACAGCTTCAGCCCAAAAATAATTAGGCAAACACATATCATTAAGCATGCTTCTAGATGCTTCTACTATGATTCTGTTTCTTCTTTCTGCGACTCCATTTTGTTGTGGAGTATACCTGCATGTAACTTCTCTTTTGATACCTTCATCATACAAAAAATCAGTAAAAGCTTGAGAGAAATACTCTCCTCCTCCATCGGATCTTAGCTTCTTAATATACCTTCCTGTTTGCTTTTCGACATATGATTTGAACTTCTTGAAACAATCAAAGACCTCACTTTTATGTTTAATAAAATACACAAATGTCATTCTACTATGATCGTCAATGAATGATACATAGTACTTATTACCAACCAAGGATGCCTCTTTAGTAGGTCCCCACACATCTGTGTGTATGAGATCTAGCAAACCATCACTTACATAGCTTGAATGCTTGAAAGGTTGTCTACTCTGCTTACCCATTTGACATGCTTCACAAAGATGCACCATATGTTGCTTAGTAAGATCAGGTAATCCTTCAACAATCCTCTTCTTTGATAGCTCCTTTAACCTGTGTACATTCATGTGTCCAATCCTTTTGTGCCATAGATCAAGCTCTGCTATTCGATGCATACCATAAGAGAAATAGTTTGTATGATTTGGGTTTACCTTGAATGTAAACAATCTACCTTGTTTTTTATCTCTAGCAATTAACCTCCTTTGCTTTGGATCCTCAATGAAGCAACCTGCATGATTAAATCTCACCTGTAGACCTTTTTCTACAATTTGACCAACCGACATCAAATTCTTAGTGATCGTTGGCACATAAAGTACATCCTTCAAGCAATTTTTCTTGCTCTTATCCTGCATAACAACATCTCCAACCTGCATAATCTTATGTGTTGTATCATCTCCTGTTTCAACATGACCTTTACATGACGGATTATGCATATTAGAAAACCATGAAGCATCATGAGACATGTGATTAGAACAACCACTATCTACATACCATACATCGCTATTGCAATTCATCTTAGTTTCTACATTCATCATAAGAAGAGAATCATAATCATCACTTTTACCTTCAACTGCATAATTTCCTTGTTGTTTACCTCTTCTTGAATAGCCTCCTCTTCGATTACCACCTTGATTATTTTCATTTTGATAACAATCTTTGGCATAGTGTCCATACCTTCCACATATATAGCAATTGTTCTTATTATCTTCACTCCTTTGTCTTTGGTTGTAGTTGTAGTAGCCTCTCGTACCTCTAGCGCTTGATCTTCCTCTTCCTCTTGTGTTGAAGAAGCCACTTGAAGTCCTTTGATCATCGCTCCTTCTTCCTCGACCTCTATTTGAACCTCTTCCACCTCTTGATGATCCTACATAAAGAGCTTGTCCTTGAGATCCTTTTTGATTTGAAGTAGAACCATTTAGATTCATCTCCTCCGTGACCATGAGGGCAATAAGTTGATCAAAATCTGGTAATTCTCCTCTGACATAAACTGAAGGGTTTCCATCTCTCATCATCTTTGAGTCCGTTGAGAGTATGTGCAACCAAGTCGTCGTCCTCCACATGAGCTTGAATTGATCCTAGTTGATCTACAATCTCTTTAACTTTCAATATGTAATCATTGACCGATGTCCTTGTATCTTTCTTTATGTTATTCAACTCATTTTTGAGTTGAATCTTCCTTGCTCTTGTACCTGTAGCATACAACCTTTCCAATGCAAGCCAAACATCTCTACTTGTGTCTAGATCTTGTATGTGTCCTACCATTGAATCTTGAATATTTTGTGATAAAATGAATATAACCCTTTTGTCTCTCTCATTCCAAAGTCTAAACTCCCTCAATTGTTGCTGATTTGGGTCCTCTGGTAATGTGGGTTTGATATCTGTGCCGTCAATCAAACCATACAAGCCTCTACCTTGCAAGTATGCTGTGATTCTAAACTTCCATGCTTGATAATTGGTTTTATCAAGCTTCTCTATTTGTGCATGTTGGTCTCCCATAATACAAATGCTAAGCTTCCTCCTTTAAGCCTCCTTTCCAATGTGTGTGATGAGAAGAAATATAATATTTACCTTGTAAATGAGGTATGTGCACCTTTCTTTGCTTGGATGTTGCTTCAGATGCCTCCTTGCAATCTTCTTCTACCTTTGTGTAGTGTTGATGATGAACTACTTCTTTGATAGCTTCAAATTCTTCGTCAAGGTATGATAACCTTCTCCAAGCCTCCAAGTACTTGCTCTGATACGAATGTTGGAGTTTATTGATCTCCAAAGTACAACTAGAAGTAGGTGAAAACCAACAGGACCTAGTTGACTTTTTCACAAACTTGTATGCACGGACCAATTTTCTTGCAGAGCAAATTTCTCTTTACTCACTTGGAATTTTCCAAAACTGTTTCACACACATAAACAAGAGTCTAAGAGCTTTCCAACAAGATATAGAACACCTCAAATGGATAAATACACAATGAGCTATGACCTCTCCAATATGCAGCTTTAATGGAGACCTTGAAACAGAGATGAACCTGAGGACACACATCACTTGCAGAGACTACTGCTCTTAACTCACAACTCCAATGACTTTGAAACTTTCCAAAATACAAGTAGACTTAAGGAGCTTTCTAACAAGCCAAAGAACACATGATTTGGATACATACACAAGGAGATATGACCTCTGCACGTTTGAGGTTTAATGGAGACCTTCAACAGGGATAAAAAACAGAGAACACACACTACTTGCAGAGAGTATTGCTCTCAGCTCACAAATCCAATGATTATGAAAATTTACAGGACAAAATTATACAGTAAGAGCGTTCCAATGAGCTATCAAACATGTAATTTGGATATATAATGAGGGAGATACAAGCTCTGCAATCTCTGCATACAAAACTACAGCAGTGTAGAGATACACATATGACTCTCTTGGACATCCCACAAGATCACGACTTTTCTCCTCTTTTTATAGCATGGGAAACTAATCTAAAACCTTCTTAATACATCTAAATTCATGGTAGACACTTGGATGCAGGTATTACATGACTCAAGTGCTCAAATAAGCAAAGTATTGATGGACTTTGAGAACTAGCCACATCGACCTTCCACTAGGACACCACTGAAGCTCCCTTGTGACTCACTAATTTGACTCACCATGTTCTAGAACTCACGTGGTATTTTTGCTACATTTTATGAATAATATGAGCCTTCTTGAAGTATTTGAAGACTTCCCAAAGGTATTTACATAATTTGAAACTTGTACCCTACATAAAACAAATGTTCGCAACAGATGTAGAGTTGGCCACCACATTCCTCCAAAGAGAATCATTTTTGCAGTTTTATCTGCAGAAAAATGTCCTCCTGCAGCTCCGGTATGCGCCATCTCTAAGACAGAAAGATACTCATCTTCATGAATGCACATTCGTAGATGATTGTCTCTTCCTCTTTTGAAGAGCTGTTTACCTATAAGAACATAGTCCTTGCTTTGTTCTGTGAGTGCACGTTTTCTTGTTGGAGTAGATCCTTCTGGGCACTCTTGGGTTTTCAAAAATTTTACCAGAGGCATACTCCATCTTGGTGCTACAGTGGAGTAACATAGAGTAGAGTTATCTTTTGGCTTTCATTCTTGACAAGTTGGGCAGGTTGATACATAGTTATGTGTATCCCTCTGCATGGTTGGCCAATATATGCCTAATCTCTTCAGTGTTTGCCATGTACCATTCACATTTAAATGGGTTTTCCATTGATTTACATGTGCTTTTTGAAGCCACATCTCTTGTTCTTCTTCCTCTACACATCTCAAGAGTAGTCCACTTGGATCTTGGTGGTATAAGCTTCCAGCAATGATGTGGATATTTTTTATCTTCCATAATTCCTGACTTCCGTTTGTAGTGATCCCATGTTCAGGTCCATATGTGAGGATAAGGATCAAATTTTCTACCCAGTAGGGACATACTTCGAGATTAAAAAGATAACTGTCTGGCAGATCATCCGCTACTCCTGTGGGGGGCTCTCCATGTGTCATTCTCGATAAGTGATCTGCTCTAATGTGCATATTCCCTTTCTTGACTACTACTTCAAAATCAAATTCCATCAACAATAGAAACCATCGTACTAGTCATCCCGTATTACAAGGCACATCAATCTTTGGAAAGTGGCTGGGGCATTGGTTAGACCAAAATGCATAACCCTAAAGGCGTACACTCCCCATTCAGTTGCAAAGGCTATCTTATGTTGGTCCTCAAGAGCAATCGCTATCTGATTATACCCTGAAAAGCCGTCTAGAAAACTATAAACTTCCTTCCCTGCCACTCTTTCCAAAAGATGATCAGTGATGTGTAATGGGTAACTATCCCTTATGGTGGCGGCATTTACTTTTTTCAAATTAATGCATACCCTTAACTTGCCATTCTTTTTCGGCATGACCACCAAAGGTGATACCCATTCTGTGTGTTCGATCTCATAAATGAAGCTAGTATCCAACAACTTATCTGTCTCTTCCTTAATTTTTGTTGAATAAATGTCGTTATAAGTGTATGGTCTTTGTTTGGAAGGTTTGGCTTCTGATGTCATAGGGATTCTATGGGCACAAATAGAAGGATCTACTCCTTTTAGATCCTTATATGTCCAAGCAAAGACATCCCTATATTCTCTTATGAGTTGTATAACTCTTGTTCTTCCTCCATTGAGACATCCTGTCCTATAAAGGTACATCGCTCTTCTTCTTCCTCCAAAGTTACTACTATTTTCTTGGTCTGTTCTTTGTTGTCATATGCTATTCCTGGTTGTGCTTCTCGTTTTGGCATTTGGATAGCAATTTTCCTCTCTTCTACTTCATATTTTTTGAAGTGGGCAGGCACTTTGAATTGATCTTGAGGCTTGTTTTCTCCTCGTTTTCTTTATCTAGTCCAAGTTCTTCTTCTTGTGTCATTTCCTGATTTAACTCATTAGTTATGACACTTATTCTTTGAATTTCACTACCTGACTCAATTTTTTCTTGCTCCATTTCAATGCTCTCATAATCCTCCTTCCATTCTTTTTCAATTACTTCTCCTTCTTCAGCCTCTTGAAGAACCACCACGTATAGGCTTATGTCATATCCTTCCTCGTCAATGCATTCATTCATGGTTATTACTTCTTCATTTACAAACACATCGAGAGTGGCTAAAATCTCCATCCAACCATGAGGTTAGAATTCTTCATCCAGGAATATTTGGGGCATGTAAGTTGGATCTTGCACAGACCTAGCAACTCCCTGCCTTTGCTGCCATCCTTTCTTTCTTTCCTCTTCCTTTTTTGCTGTCTGGCATATCCATAGATGAGTGTCTTCGTTCATCCACGTTTGGTCACTTGAACCTATACTGTGAATCGACTTCTCGTCCTCCTCCTTATGAATCAAATTCCATTGCAAGGGGGAAACATCTTGATACGTATATGTATGGAGATTTATTCTGGTCGTGGTTCCTTCATGGTGTAGGTATACCACGTCTTTTCCCCAATCTTACACTACCTTCAGCTGTCTCATGAAAGGTCTTCCAAGTATCATCTCATAATTGCTAGCCTTTTCAAATTGACAGATCACTAAGGTGTGCTCGAATTCAACTCCGCAGGTGGTAAATGTCACTTTCTCCAATAATCCGAGGGGCATTGAGTGTGTTCATCTACCATTTGAATCTTCATCCGTGTTGGTCTTAAAGCTGGTTTTCCGCATTTCTCCCAAATTTCCTTGGTTGCAATTCCTACTCCTGCTCCCGAGTCTAAGATGGCTTTCGTAGTATACACTCGATAAGTGATTGGAAGGCATGTGTTCCCTTCATCTCCCTCACTGAAATCTCCAACCTTGTTGACTAGGATTTTGATTGTGGTCACTTCATCATGCATCTCCTTCTCATCTGACTGTCTCCAATTGATTGGTTAGCTTCTCCTTCAAATGTGGTTTTATCTTCAAAAGTTCTTCCAATGTCAGAGTACAAGGGATTTTTACCTTTCTAAGATGTTGTATAATGTCCGATGTTTGGATTGACAGGTTCTGCTCTTTTCTTCTTACTGAGGGAATGCAGTGTGATTTAGAATTATGTTCGTATTCCCCCGTGTAATTTGGCAAAGCCTTCACACTGTCATCATCCTTGTTGCTCTTGTCAAGTTGTAATAATCCTTCTAAGTTTAACTCAGGTATTGAGTCTTCCAATTCATCTTCTACCTCTAACTCCTCAAAGGGTGGTTCAATTCCTTCCGCTTTCTTCTATCTTCTTGGACTCTTGCCCACAAGTGTTTAGGCCACTCCCCATCTACTTTGGGGACAATGGATCCTTCTCTTTTATCCTCGCAGTAATTTCCATCACAGGTCTCGCCTTCTTTTCCTTTCTTGGGATCATTAGGGATGACACACTCTTAGAATTCTTTCTCGGGAATTTGTGAGTTGGGCAGTCACTGAACATGTTTATCTAGGGTTTGTTGAGCCACTTCAATTAATTTCTTACATATCTCCAACCTTTCTTTTTCTAGGTCACCTCTAGGATATTTCTTTTCATGTTGTTCAATGGTTGGTCCTGCTCTTATTCGTGCATGGTACGCTTGAATCCACATGGCTAACTCTTCTGGCATAGGGTCAGCTAGAACTGATCCCGTCTTTGGTTTTTTAGACTTTTCTATCTTATTTTCTCCTTCAAGTTTTCATTTTAATCTTGACCTTGTTCATTATTTTTGTTCTCCTTCTTTTGTTGTAGTTTCTTTTCCTTCATTCTTTCTCTACGATTCTTCCATCTTTGGTTCGTTTTACTCGTAATACTCTTCCCAGACTCTTTCGAGTCTTCAACTACTTGAGGTGTGGGTATATTCAATTCTCTGTCCCCTTGATCATTCTCTCTGGTTTTTTTTGGGGTTTCTCTAGCTTTAGCTCTAGTTATGGCTTTTAGTGGCACTGTGTACTCCTTATCACTCCCTGATGATTATATCACTTCTATCATGTTGATCTGCATGTTCGAGTTAACTTTGTTGGGGTTCTTGGGGCAATCTCTAAAAAGGTGTTCTTTACCACAATCACTACAGTATCCTTCCCATACTCGCTGCAGTGGTGGTGGGTTTGGCAATGTACATTCTCTGATAAAATGATCACCTCCGCATCTATAACAGGGTCCTCTAGGTGTAGATGGTCTATTCATTGGTCGGGAGGGTAAGGGTGCTCTGGGAGCTGTGTACATTAATGCATAATTATGCTCATATCCGTAAGAACTATCTGGTCCCCCATACCATATGCATATGGCTCGTAAGATTGTCCATATTCAACTATAGTACCCTCATACGCAGAATAATTTCCTTGACCATGGTCATAAGATGGATCATACAGTTCGTTACTAGCCAAAGGTGTGGCTGGGGCTATAGCTTTCTCTAGGTTCTCTTCCGATTGAGCTATTTTTACTAGGACAATATTTTGAGGGTGGGATGGTTGTTGTCCTAACATCAGTTGTGGTCGCGTGTACCTTGGGTAGGCATAAGGTCATGGTGATGGTGGTTGTTGCTGATATGTGGGATATCTAAAAGCTTCTTCTCCTTGATCTCTCTGAGGGTATCCATAAGGTTTCATGGGTGGTTGTACTAGTCTTGACTGCCGATTGTAAGGATAATTTTCTGTGTTGTGACTTGTGTACCTTTGTTCTATGCTACAATAATGCATAGGGCCTGGGGCGAGTGGTCTATTGTAAGCATAAGCAGGTGGTGGGACCACTCCCCTAGTGCACAAATGAGAAGGATGATGTAGCTCAAGCGTAAGCACCACCTCCTTTACTTGTCAATCCGCGGAGACGTGAGGACCAGTATGAAGACCACGAGCAAGTGAAGGCACAAGTGCGTGAGTGAAAGCACACAAACATGCACACACATGCACAAGGTAAGATCAAAGAGAGGAACAATGGAAAGCTTCGATTGCAAAAGAGTTCTCTTACAAAAGCTCTATTCTCTAACAAGCTAACCTCAAAAATGAGTTCTCGAGCTCTTTTTATAGTTTCTGGACTAGTTTTGGCCCTATCTAGACCTAGTGTCCGGCCTAGTTAAAAATTAGGTTCGAGGGCTTATTTGAGGGCTCAAACGAAGTCTAAAAATTATGAAAATTGGTAGGATGATACTTCTAATACTCCTCAAGCTTGAGGACTCCTCGTCTTGAACAAAATGGAGTTACAAAAATAGAAAATGGTATTTACAATGGTTTTTAGTGATGAAAATCACTATTTTTGTAGGGGATTCTTTTGAAATTTGACATACACTTCTTGGAGCTCCCTACTTGCTTTCTCTTCTTCTATGTCCACTTCTTTGATGTGCTCCTGTGCTTTGTCCTTGACCTTCAGCTTCAACACTCCCCCCCCCTCTTGAGTTTGTCGTCCCTGACAGACCCTTGTTGTAGTGGTTGTTCCAAGTAGTGCTTTTAGAGGGAGTGTCCCTTCTGTATGAACGAAAGTCGTGTGGCTTCCAGATGTGGCATGGTTGGTTGTCCGGTTCTTCGTTTGTCACTATGAGCCTTTGCAAGTTGTAGTCCCTTGGTATGTGCTTCTTCCTTGGATTCCAGCATGATTTCCTTCGATTCCAACATGATTGTGTCATGATTCTCCATTGATGACCTCTAGGTCTTCCAAAGATGATGTTCATAGTGGTCATGCCAAGTACGCATAACCCATAATGAATGATGGTAGTGTGTTTGTGCACGGGTTAAGGAAAATATGTGCCTTGTGCATGGCCTTGTAATGTAGTCCTATGCATGCTTACTTGGAAAATGCATTGGAAGAATTATGGTGTAAAAATTGGAGGTCTTGAGCTAAGTGCTCAAGGGTATGCTGACGAAGAGGTTGCCTAATCTATCATGGTTATGATGTTTCCAGAGTAAAGATACTTACCATGGAGAAGGTCGATCGATGTTCATCTCTTCGTGTCGTACACTCCGCCTTTGGGATGGAACATTGTTGATGAATGTCCGTGTTGATGGTCCACTGATGAGATCTTTTGAGTGGTTGATCCTGTCTCCTCCTTTCAAAGCATCATTTGCCAAATATTGAGAATTGATTTTCTTTATATTCCTTGACAAACAGCAATGGGTAACTACACCAAGCTTAGTTTCACATATTCTCTTTAGCTCACCATAAGCAAAAGTCTTCTCACCCAATATATGGACAAAAATTCTCAGGGTACCAAACTACCTCTTGCAGATATCTCCTTGGAGGCTATAGTACATACAGTAGTTAAGCATCACTCAAGTTGCGGACCTTCAAGCTCTTCACTCCTGCTAGCCGAGACACACTTCTATCCAAACTGATAAATGCCCAGTAATCAATGGTTCCATCTTCAACTAAGCATGACTCATTCATGTTCCATGAGCGAAACCTAGGAACAAGTTCTGACTCTCTCTTTTTTTTTTGAAACAATGTCACAAAACATGATGTTAGTATCAGAAAAAATGATTGACATATGTCAATGTGCTCTTGTGCATAGGACTCTTAGTTGTGTTTATGCATGGCCATGTAATGTGGCCCTATGTTAATGAATACTTTGGAAATGCATGGCCTGAATGGTGCAAAATACAGGGTTGTGCAGGGAGCACATGGTTGTCGCTCGTCGAGGCTTTCAATGTTACTTGTAGATGTTGACACCGGCTTTGGTGGAGGTATCCATTGAATCTTGAAATGTTGTAATTCTCCTTATTGGGGTCCATCTTAGAACAACATTTGGCACTGTAGAGAGCACTTCAGGAGTCTTCATCGTTGGATGGTCTCTTAATTTTTGTATCCCACGTGGTTGGTTCTTTGGTTTTGTGGGGGCTACTAGTGCTTTTGGCTTCCATACCCATACCATTATGGCTAGTCTTCTAACCCTTGTTGAAGAGGCGAGTTGGTCTGGTTTAAGTCTTGGTGTTTGGTTATGAACCTTGCCCCTCCTTGGCTTCTTTGTTGCAACGTTTCTCATGTGGGAGAGCATAGATCGTTGTGTATGTAAGATCTTCTTGGGTACCCATATTTGCAATTGTCCTTGTTGAGCTGCAACTAATTTCTTAGGCACCTAAACTTGTCGAATATCTTGTGGTTGAATTTGTCCTAGCTTCTTCATTCGTCTTCTGGCCTGGTAGGAGTCCCTGGAGGGGAATTGTGGGGTTAAGGCCGGTGGTTGCTCTCCTTTTCGTACCCAGATCTGCTTCATGCTCCGAACTGCTTTCTTGTTGAAGGGTGTCTTTCTATTTGCTATAGCAGTTGTCTTGAATTGTTGTGCTTGCTTCTGAGGTTGAACTACTATGGATGCTTTACTCTTCAAAAAAGAAGGAGGGTGTGCTTGCCTTTGCGACTGTCCTTCCATGATTGAGTCCTTCTGGATCATAGAGCGTTTGACACATACAACATCTTGCTCATGAAGATTAGTCTTAAAGGAACTTAGAGAGTGTGTGATGCCATGATTTGTGAGCATGCAGTCCTCTAATTCTAATGTAATGCATTGTTCATGTACCCAAACTTGAAGAAGTTGACTTCTTAGGTTCAAGTTGACTGCATTGTCATAAATCCAATCTTGTCCTAAGACAAGTGGTTCTGTAAGGTTCTCATCTTGACACACTAGCACTCTGAATTTCATTGGAACATCTTGAAGGTAGATGGGAAGTTCCACCTCGCCCAAACAAGGGGTTTCCACACCTCCCAATCCTATGAGATAAGCTTCTATGGGATTGATGTTCAACTGCAAGTTTTGGCAGTAGGATAGTCTAACTGCACTACTTGCTCCACCTGAGTCAATCAATGCTTTCACAGTCCTTGCACCCTTTCCTTGTCCTATCTCTATGGCCACAAAGGGATGTCGGTCAATGACTTAAGAAGTAGTTATGCCTGATTTTTGGCACATATCCATGTGATATTTTGGGGCTTTTGAGTTGACATCTAGGCCTAGTCGCCTTAACTTATTTCACTTAATACGCTCTTTGGCCTCTCCCTGTGCTTCTTCCCTCACCCTTAACTCCTCTTCTTTTCGCTTCTTAGTAGTGTTGAGTCTCGTAAGCATATCCTCTGTAAGTGGTTCTTGGTATAACTTGACTCTACATCCACTAATATAGTTTTGCAAGATATCTCCTTCTAGAGTGGCCAACTGAACTGCACCACTAGTGGAAATTCTATTAATGATCATGGGCCCATATCCTCTTTTTTCCAACTTACGGGCATGTTGCTTTTGTTGGTGCAAGACAATCACCAATTGATGTTTGATATGGAAATGAAGTCAAGGATTTGAGAAGAGGACAAGTTGTGAAGCATGAAGGAAGGACATATTCAGAAGTTGGAAGATGTGTACAATATATGTACATTATTTCAGAGATAGTTCACTTATATCTTTGAGTAGTCATAAGCTTGTAAATTTTTGTCTATATATACTATGGAAGAATGTCGGGGCAAGTATGAGAGAGCATGAGAAAAGAGTAATCAGTAGTTGTATGTGTCATTAGACATCTTAGAAATGAGTCAAGACTCTCTCATCACTTAGTTGTAAATTTCTCAAAAATGAAGAAAATGTTGCGCCTGATATTTCTGAGTTTTCTCCTTCTGTGTTAGATCTTTTGTGAAATGCTTTTGTACAAGTCTAAGTCTATAGGTAATTGACTTCTATACAAATTTTTAGGTTCCAATTGAGATCAGGCTGAGAGAATTGAGTGTAGGAACATTTGCATATGTGAATGAGAAGAAGTGAAGTTATAGGAGGTGCAAAATTTGATACGAATGATTTGATCAATTCTCCTTACACAGTTTAGAGTTTTGAGGAAGCAAGCACTCAATCTTTAAGCTCGAAGGTAAGCTATTTGTGGCTAAAGGCATTTGCAGAAAAGGGTTCTAGATTGAGAGAACCAAAGGTTTAAAGTCATAGGTGTCTAAATCGACTTCTGAGAAGAACAGTTTTAGACATAGGTGACTTGTTGAAGTTATTTCTCAAGATCTGCTGAATCTTTTGGAGTGATTCAACTTGGAGAAGGTGCACAATCTATAGGCAACACCTCGTACAAAGTTTTATAAAAAACTTTACACATTTGATAAGGCAATGAGTGAATTATGTGCAGCAGACTTTCTATGTAATCTCCTTCTTCATAGTTTGTTCAAGAATTTAACAATTGAGCATTGATCTTCTAAAATTGGTGGAAGTTTGAGTTATTCTGTTATAGAGGTGCTCTAAATACAAGAGTAACTTGTTCTTTTGGAGATTAACACTCTCCATCAATGGTATCAGAGTAGGAAGCATCAGATTTGAAGGAACGAGGACTTCAGCTGCTGTAGGTGCAAAGAATTCAACATCTGAAGGTTCAAAAGGTGAAACCTTGAGGATAAAGCTTGAGAAGAAGGTAATACAACACCAAGGAAGACAAAAGGAGTATTATTCGAAGTAAAGGTATATCTATTACTCATAAAGATTGAAGAATTCAATATACAGGTGAAGAAAGGATGGGAGATTCTCTTCATATAGAGAAATTGGATAGAGAGAACTATCCAGCATGGTCAATGAGGATGGAAGCGCATCTAATGAGCAAAGACTTGATAGCTTACATTACAGGTGAAGAAGAAAAGCCTCAATTGAGAGATCCTAGTGTTCCAACTAGGGAGGAATTATCAGATTTGAAGAATTGGATGAAGAGAGATGCTCAAGCTAGGAGCATTATCTATATGGCAGTCAATGACTACTTGCTACCTCACATTAGAGGTCTTGAAAATGCAAGTGATATATGGAATGCTTTGGAGGAGCATTTCCAAAATACCACAAAGTCTAGGAAGGCATCCTTGTGGACAGAATTTACCACATTCAAGAAGAAGGCCTCTCAATCCATCTCAGATTATGTAACCAGAATGAAGGACATTGCAGATGCATTAGGAGCAGTTGATGAAGACATTGAGGAGGATAAATTGGTAAGGCAAATCCTCATAGGTTTGAGAGGTGATGACAAATGGAAGCCATTCATTTTGTCTACTGAATTATCACTTGATCATTTTACTCCTGACTTAAATCTGTTGCTAGGATATATGTTAACCTTTGAGCAGGATGTCAAAGGTGAAGGTGACAAGAGTACAGGTCATGCAATGTATTCAAAGGATAAGAAGAAAAATAGCAAAGGGAAACAACAAGCAAATGAAGATGAAGGCACAACTAGTCAAGCCAACTTCCTAAGAGGAAGAGGAGGTGGCAAAGGTAGAGGAAGAGGCAGGAATAATAAAGATGGAGTCAAAGCTTGCTGGATTTGTGGTAAGACAAATCACTTAGCTAATAATTGTTGGCATAATAATCAGATTAATGATGGATATAATCAGAATTTTAATTCAAGAGGAAGAGGTGGCAGAAATCAAAGAGGTAACTTCAGAGGAAGAGGTAGTAGGGGTTACTTTGGAAGAAATTCAGGTAGAGGATTCCAAAGTCAAAAATACAATAATACCTATTACAATTATGCTTCAGATCAGAAGGAGGATTCAACATTGATAATGAATGCAACTTGTGAAAGGCAAAGTGAAGACCAAAGAGTCTTCTACATTGACTCAAGGTGTAGCAATCACCTAAGTGGTTACATAGCATTGATGACTGATTTGGAAAATAAGATATCTAATCATGTTGTTCAAACAGGTGATAATACAAAGCATAATGTGAAGTCAATTGGATCAGTGAAGGCCAAGGATGGAAGTACTCTCTTGAGTAAGGTCTTGTATGTTCCTACAATTCCTAAGAATCTGATAAGTGTAGGACAAATTGTTGAAAAAAGGTTATGAAGTTAGATTCACTAATGAAGGAGTGTTTGTGGAAGACCCTAGCAATGGGTATAAACAAATTGTTTTAGGGAAGAAAGAAGGAAGGTTGTTCACATTAAAGATGCAAGGTAATGTTGGTCATTCCTTGTTCACTTATGGAGGACATAAGATCTCTGAGTTAGATCTTTGGCACAAGAGGTTTGGACACTTCAATGAAAGAGGTATCAAAGATATGATTAACAATGGTTCAGTGCTTGGATTGCCTAATGTTGCAGGTCAACATATGACATACAGATGTGAGGCATGTCAATTAGGTAAGGCTCATAAGCAATCTTATTCCAAGCATGGTTTTATGTATTTAGAGAAGCTTGAGTTGGTACACACAGATGTGTGGGGACCATCAAAGGATTTTAGTATAAATGGTTCAAGGTACTATGTGATTTATGTTGATGATGCTACCAGATGGATCACTATCTATGTGATCAAAGATAAGTCAGAGGTATTCAATACATTCAAACATTATCATGTGTATGCAGAAAGAATCACAGGTCATAAATTGAAGAGACTAAGGTCAGATGGAGGGGGAGAGTATTTTTCTAATGAGTTCAATGATTACTTGTGGAATGCAGGTATAAAAATGGAAAACACTTGCAAGTGCTCTCCTCAACAAAATGGTGTAGCAGAGAGAAGAAATAGAACTCTTGTTGAGTTTGCAAGGTCAATGATGAAGGAGAAAAATTGCCCCAATTATTTGTGGGCTGAGGCTATAAATACAGCTACTTATTTGGTCAATAGGCTACCATGTAAAGCTTTGCAAGGTACGACACCATATGAGGCATGGTGGGGTAAGAGACCTACCTTGGATCGTTGCAAAGTATTTGGATGTTTGGCATATGCATATGTGCCATCACAATTAAGACAAAAGTTAGAACCTAAAGCTGAAAAGTATGTATTCATTGGTTATGATGATAAGTAGATGGGATATAGGTTGTGGAGTCCATCCACAAAACAATTTCTTGTATCAAAAGATGTTACATTTGATGACCAAGGTACTTGGTATGCAGGTACAATCAATATTAATACAGGTGATGAAGAAGTTGTGAGTCAAAAGAAAGGTAAATCAAAGGTTCAAATATTTGATGAAGAGGAGAATAATGAAGTGCAGGTTGAAGTTGAAGAAACGCCAAGATTTGATCCTGAGTGTGAAGAACCAGAAACCTCAAGGAATGGAGAACTCAGAAGGTCATCAAGACACAAGTGGCAACCTACAAGGTATAGCTATGACACTTCTTTTTTGGCTACCAAAGATTATGCTTACATGATAAAGGCAGATGAAGACCCTTCCACATATGAAGAGGCAAAAGTTAAGGAAAATTGGGAGAAAGCTATGGAGGAAGAATATGATGCATTAATAGAGAATCAGACATGGGATTTGGTTCCTAAACCAAATAGTCAGAAGATCATGGATGCAAATGGGTCTACAAGACTAAGAGGTTTGCAGATGGAAGTGTGTCTAGGTATAAAGCTAGACTTGTTGTGAAAGGGTTTGCTCAAACATATGGTATTGATTATGATGAGACCTATAGTCCTGTGGCAAAGATGACAACCATCAGAACACTCATAGCTATTGCTACATGTAAAGGTTGGAAATTATGTCAATTAGATGTGAAGAATGCTTTTTTGAATGGTTATATTTCAGATGATGTTTTCATGGAGCAACCCCAAGGATTTAGAGATGGAAGGTATCCAGATCATGTATGTAAGATCAAGAGAGCTTTGTATGGTTTGAAGCATGCCCCAAGGGCATGGAATTATACACTTGTGAAGTTCTTGAAAGAACTTGGATTTCAAGTATCTAAAGCAGATAGTAGCTTGCTTGTTAAAGCAAGTGATGATGGGTTCATTTACATGTGCATATATGTTGATGATATAATTCTTACAGGTACAGATGAGAAAGGCATTCAAAGCCTAAAGAAGCAAATGGAGAAAGAGTTCAAAATCAGTGACTTGGGAGACTTGTCTTATTTCTTGGGCATGGAGATTTCATACACTCAACATGGAGTGTGTGTGACTCAAGAAAGGTATTTGAGAAACTTGTTAATCAAGTTTAAGATGAATGATTGCAGGGTAGCACCTACTCCAATGGAAGTGAATCACAAATTGAGCAGATATGGTGGAAACGAATTCAAGGATATGAAGTTATATCAAAGTTTGGTTGGTAGTCTTATCTATGCTACATTGACTAGGCCTGACTTATCATATGCAGTTGGAGTTTTGTCTCAATTCATGCATTGTCCTAGGAGAGAACATTGGATTGTAGGTCAAAGAGTGTTGAGGTACATTAAGGGTACTCTCAAAGAGGGTTTGTATTATGGTTTTACATCAGATAGAAACATCAAAATATATAGTGATGCAGATTGGGCACGTAATCTTGATGATAGGAGATCAACATATGGATACTTGTGTTATATGGGAGATAAGTTAATCTCTTGGTGTTCAAAGAAGCAACATACAGTTGCTTTGCCATCTATAGAAGCAGAGTACAAAGGTATGGTTGAAGCTACAAAGGTAGTGATATGGCTTAAGACTCTCATGAAGAGTTTTGACACCATACAGAGTACACCTATCATTTATGGAGATAACATGAGTTCATTATATTTAGCTGCTAATCCTGTGTTTCATGCAAGGACTAAACACATTGAGATTCAGTATCACTTTCTGAGAGAGAAGGTGATGGATAAAGACATTGAAGTCATACATACTTCAACAAAAGATCAGATAGCTGATATGCTTACCAAAAGCTTGGATGGACCAAAGCTATAGAGATTCAAAGACATGGTAGGCATAAAGAAGATAGAGAAAACCTCAATTGATGATTGAGGGGGAGCTGTTGGTGCAGGACAATCACCAATTGATATTTTGATATGGAAATGAAGTCAAGGATTTGAGGAGAGAACAAGTTGTGAAGCATGAAGGAAGGACATATTCAGAAGTTGGAAGATGTGTACACATATGTACATTATTTCAGAGATAGTTCACTTATATCTATGAGTAGTCATAAGCTTGTAAATTTTTGTCTATATATACTATGGAAAAATGTCGGGGCAAGTATGAGAGAGCATGAGAATAGAGTAATAAGTAGTTGTATGTGTCATTAGACATCTTAGAAATGAGTCAAGACTCTCTCATCACTCAGTTGTAAATTTCCCAAAAATGAAGAAAATGTTGCACCTGATATTTCTGAGTTTTCTCCTTCTGTGTTAGATCTTTTGTGAAATGCTTTTGTACTAGTCTAAGTCTATAGGTAATTGACTTCTGTACAAATTTTCAGCTTCCAATTGTGATCAGGCTGAGAGAATTAAGTGTAGGAACATTTGCATATGTGAATGAGAAGAAGTGAAGTTACAAGAGGCGCAAAATTCGATACAAATGTTTTGATCAATTATCCTTCCATAGTTTAAAGTTTTGAGCAAGCAAGCACTCAATCTTTAAGTAGGAAGGTAATCTATTTGTGGCTAAAGGCATTTGCAGAAACGGGTTCTAGATTGAGAGAACCAAAGGTTTATAGTCATAGGTGTCTAAATCGACTTCTGAGAAGAACAATTTTAGACATAGGTGACTTGTTGAAGTTATTTCTCAAGATCTACTAAATCTTTTGGAGTGATTGAACTTGGAGAAGGTGTGCAATCTATAGGTGACACCTCATACAAAGTTTTATAAAAAACTTTACAAATTTGATAAGGCAATGAGTGAATTATGTGCAGCAGACTTTCTGTGTAATCTCCTTCTTCATAGTTTGTTCAAGAATTTGACAATTGAGTATTGATCTTCTAAAATTGGTGAAAGTTTGAGTTATTCTTGTTATACAGGTGCTCTAAATACAAGAGTAACTTGTTCTTTTGGAGATTAACACTCTCCATCAGCTTTAGCATATAAACCAGCACTAGGTCTCCCTCTTTCAATCCTTTATCCTTGATGTGTGCATCAAAGTATGCCTTTTGCCTTTTCTTTGCAGCATAGTTTTGTTTATATGTCACAACCTCCTAGCTATGAAGACCCTAAGAAGGTAATTTATGTTTGCAAATTAAAGAAGGCTTTATATGGATTGAAGCAGGCACCTAGGGCATGGAATTACAGGCTAACTACATACCTCCAAGACCAAGGATTTGTTATGAGAAAGGCAAATACTTCCCTATTCATTAAGAGAAGTAATTCAGAGGTAATATATCTGTGTTTATATTGATGATATCATCATTACAGGTAATGATGTCAATGGAATCAGATATATAAAAAACCACATGATGAAGGAGTTCAAGATCAATGATCTTGGCCTATTGAAGTATTTTCTAGGGCTTGAATTAGTTTACACTAATTCGGGGATATACATTACTCAAAAAAAATATGTAAAAGATATGTTGAAGAAGTTTCACTTGCAGGATGCTAAAGAAGCAAGCACTCCAATGGAGGTGAACCTAAAGCTAAGTGCCCATGAAGGTGATGAAGTCCAAGACATTACATGATATCAAAGTATGGTGGGTAGCTTGAACTATGCTACTCTTACAAGAATTGATATTGCATATGGAGTTAGTGTGCTAAGTCAATTTATGCACAAGCCAAGGATACCTCACTTAGAGGCTGCCAAGAGAATCTTGAAGTATCTTAAGGGTACACAGAACCATGGTTTGTATTTTCCTTTCACTTCAGATATTGACATAAAAGTCTATTCAGATGCAGATTGGGTAGGATGCAAGGATGATAGGAGAAGCACTTCTGGATATATTTCTTTTGCAGGTGACAAACCAATTGCATGGTCTGCAAAGAAGCAACCAACTGTTGCATTGTCTTCTACAGAAGCAGAGTATAGAGGGCTAGCTAATGCCACTCAAGAAGCAATTTGGATTAAGCTTTTGTATACAAAATTGGGCTTATATACTAGGCCTCCAATTATCTTTGGAGACAATACAAGTTCTCTTCACCTTGCAGCTAATCCTATTTAGCATGCCAGGACAAAACACATAGAAGTTCATTATCATTATGTGAGAGAAAAGCTGTTAAGCAAGGATATTCAACTTACCTATGTATCAACCAACATGCAATGTGCAGATTTTTCGACTAAAGCTTTGGATTGCAGGATATACTTGAAGATTGAAGATGAAGACTTAAGCCAAAATGTTTGGCTTGAGGGGGAGCTGTTGGTGTAAATCACAAGCCTACACATTTGTCTTGGAAGATATCATGAAGACTCTACATAAATGAAGAACCATAGGAACATATACTAGTGGTTAATTACCACTTTACCCCATTGTAAAAGTCAAATTGACTTGGAATCTTTTGTAATCATCTACCTAAGTGATTTGTGGAAAAAGTAACTCACTTGATTGAGAGAATATCTCCAAGCATTTAGGAGCTTGATCATAGGCAGCCAAAAGTTTGAATTTGAATTCAAACTTTACTCATTACATATAAAAGTCAACAAGAAAAGTCGTGGGTATGAGAGATCACTCCCGAGCTTCATTCTACTGTAATTGAGTGTGTGTGATGAATACACCATATCCTACACCTCTCTACACCATTAGGCAATGTTATTCATGCCAATGGGATTGTACACAAGTGTTAATTTATAGATACATTTACATCTTTCATCTCTGTGTTTTCTCCTAGTCTACTCAAAAGTCTATCAACTTGTCAAGGGCATATCTCGGTCAATACTCAACCACATTCAGTGATTCAAAGCTTGTTAGCTTCAACTTGAAGCCTACTAAATTCTATCAAAATTTGAAGATATTCTAGTAAGCCAATTCAGAGAAATCTGTGTCGTGGTGCTCACTGGTCTATTTCTGCTACAGTCCTAAAAAGTCGAGGGTATAACTAATATTGATAAATTGATTTCTCTTAGCATAGTTTATCTTTATACATGATTCCACTTGAAAATGGTAGCTTACTAAGCTAATTAAATACACTTAGAAGGAATTTTATCAATTGCTACTGTGCTGGTCACACTAAGCAAAACATAAAGCAGGTGTCAAGACCAACATAGAAGGTTTTCTTGAGTTTGTGAATTCCAAAGTTATCTGTTTTGATTCAATCATTACACATACTATTTACAAAGGACATAGGCTATTTTTTTATGTCATTTGGAAGCTAAGGAAGTCTACAAATCAAGTCTGGAGCAAAAGAGGGCTGGTACAAAGCAGGTTTAGCAGTACCTACTCAGTCTCTTGGATCATCCATCCATCTTTCCCAACATTTCACAAGTGAACTTTACATTGTCTTCATATTAAGGCTTCTTCTATGACTTTGTGGGACTCAAGCCAATACTTAGGCTTGTCATAGACTTGCTCCAACAGCTCCCCCTCAAGCCAAGTATGCTTGAATTCTTCAATCTTCCAAGATTACCTATAAACCAATCATTGCCTTGAATTTGCAAAGCTTTGTACCATCCAATGCTTTCGTTAGAATATCTGCACATTGTTGATAAGTGGACACATATGATATTTGAATATCTTTTCTTAGAACCTTCTCTCGTACATAGTGATAATGAACTTCAATATGTTTAGTCCTTGCATGAAAAATAGGATTAGCAGCCAAATGAATAGAACTCATATTGTCACCATAAATAGTTGGAGCTCCAAATTCCAATCCAAGATCATTGAATAATGTCTTCATCCACATAGCTTCTTGTGTAGCTATGGCAAGACCTCTGTATTCAGCTTCAGTAGAAGAGAGAGCAAGGGTTGCTTCTTGGATGACCATGAAATAAGCTTTGAACCTGCAAAGGTAAGATAACCTGAAGTGCTCCTTCTATCTTCTTTGGAGCCAACCCAATCTGCATTAGAAAATGGCTTCAAACCTAAATCAGATACATAAGGATAATAAAGTCTTTCATTTATGGTTCCTTTGAGATACTTGAGAATCCTTTTGGCAACATCCATGTGTGGTTTCCTTGGTGTGTGCATAAATTGACTTAGCACACTCACACTGTAACATATATCTACTCTTGTCAATGTGGCATAGTTGAGACTACCCACTAGACTTTTATATGATGTGATCTCCTCTATGAGTTCACCTTCATGTGAGCTCAATTTGTGATTGACGTCCATTGGAGTACCTACAATCTTACAATCTTGCATGTTGAATTTTGCCAACATGTCCTTAATGTACTTTCTTTGAGTGAGAAACAAACCATGATCTTTGTAGAGAACTTCCAAACCTAGGAAGTAGGTAAGTGAACCCAAATCACTTATCTTGAACTCTTCTCTCATCTGATCTTTGATCTTCTTCATACCATCTGCATCATTTCTTGTCAATATAATATCATCTACATATACACGTAAGTAGATGACCTCAGAGTTACTCTTTTTGATAAAGAATGAAGGATCTGCCTTGCTTGGTTGAAAGCTTTTGTCCTGCAAGAATGAAACAAGTCTGAAATTCCAAGCTCTTGGAGCTTGCTTGAGACCATACAATGCTTTGTTAAGTTTACACACATAATCAGGATAAACTTGATTCTCAAAACCAGGTGGTTGTGCCATATATACCTCTTCTGTTATCCAACCATTCAAGAATGCATTCTTTACATCTAGTTGAAGTATCTTCCAATTCTTGGAAGAGGGAATACTAAGCAAAGCCCTAATAGTAGGCATCTTTGCCACAGGAGAGAAGGTCTCCTCATAATCAATTCCCTGAGTTTGTGCAAAGCGTTTTGCTACAAGCCTTGCCTTATACCTGTTAATGGAACCATCAGAATTCTTCTTGAGTTTATAGACCCATCTTGAGCCTATTACCTTCATGGATGAAGTCTTGGGCACCAAATCCAAAGTGTTTTTTTCCTCAAGTGCTTCAATCTCTTCCTTCATTGCATGCTTCCATTCTGATTTTTCTCTGGCCTCTTCATAGGATGATGGCTTCTCTTGTTTTATGTCCTGTGCTATGTAGATAGAATGTTTAGTTACTAATGAGGTGTCAAACCCAGACCTTTCCGGTTTTTTCTTTTCCCTCATAGATCTTCTTAGGCCATGATGTGATGATTTTGCCTCATGTCCAAGTTCCTGCAATTTTCCTTTACCTTTAGACTTCCATGCTTTGATCTTTTCCATCTGAGATTCTTCATCATCATCCGAGGTTTCTTGTTCTTGAATCTTTGGTTGTTCTCTACCAAGCTTTGGAAAATCTTCTTCAAGATCATATGGTAAATTGACCTTCCTGCATGAATCTTCATACCATGAACTGTTCTCATAAAAAACTACATCTCTGCTTACCAAGAATCCTTTGTTGGTAGGGTTGTATAACTTGTAGCCCTTTTGATTGTTGTCATATCCAATAAATACACACCTTTCTGCCTTTGGATCCATCTTGCCTCTAACCTGTGAAGGAACATGAGCAAAAGAAATACATCCAAAAATTTTACAATGATCTAAGCTTGGTCTTCTTCCATTCCAAGCCTAATATGGATTCATCCCATCAAGGGATTTTGAAGGCAACCTGTTAATCAAGTAAGTGGTTGTAGATACAGCCTCAGCCCATAGATAATTAGGTAAATGCTTTTCATTTAACATGGACCGTGCAGCTTCAACAATTGTCCTATTCCTCCTTTTTGCCACTCCATTTTGCTCAGGAGTGTACCTTGTAGTTACCTCTCTTTTGATTCCTCTTTCTTGAAGAAAAGAATCAAACTCATGGGAGAAGTATTCTCCCCCTCCATCTGACCTTAGCCGTTTTAGTGATCTACCTGTTTGATTCTCCACAAGAGCCAAATATCTTTTGAAACATGAAAAAACTTCATCTTTGTGTTTCATAAAGAATAGGATAGTCCATCTGTTGCAATCATCAATAAAGGAAACATAATACCTTGATCCAGATATTGAAGCTTCCTTGCTAGGTCCCCATACATCTGTATAACCAACTCCAAGAGATCTCCATGCATATAACCTTTCTTCATGAATGTTAACCTGTGAGACTTTCCAAATTGACATGCACTACACTTATAAATCATATGTTGTTTTGACAAATTAGGGAGTCCAAGTACACTTTGGTCCCTCCAAATTTGCTTTAATTACCTTTCACTAGTATGTGCTAACCTTTTGTGCCATACTTCCAATTCTGTGAGTGTTTGACTACCATAATTAAAGAGAGCAATGTTTCTAGTGTCTTCTAATTCAAATGTGAACAATCTACCTGCCTTTTCACCTTTTGCAATTCTTCTGAATCCTTGACTTGGATCTTCAACAAATGCTCCTGCTTTTGTGAACCTAACTTGCAACCCTTTCTCTACTATCTGCCCAACACTTATCAAATTCTTTGTAATGGTAGGGACATAGAGTACCTTATTGAGTAGGTTGATGTTTCCATCAGGTGCTTTGACATTGCCTATTTTCTCCACAAGATGTCTTGTATCATCTCCTGTTTGTACCTCATGCTTATTCCTTGGATCTTCTAAATTTGATAGGAGTGCCACATTTCCTGCCACATGATTTGAACAACTTGAATCTATGTAGAAAATATGCTCATCAGATTTACCTTGTGGCATAGCCATGTTCATGATCAATAATGAATCCTCTTTGTTTGAGTCTTCTGTGTAGTTATTGAAGTCTCTCCTTCCTTTGTAGCCTCCTTGATAGTTTGAATGATTGTAGTTGCTGTAGTTGCCATTATAATTGTTGAACCTTCCTCTTGAGTAGCCATAGCTTCCTCTATTGTATCCTTTGCCTCTTTGATTCCTGGAATTCCTAAAGCAATTTTCAGTTGTATGACTAGTTAATCCACGAAATCAAGTACATGCATGTCCATGTACAAATCCATAGCTGTGGTGAATGCTTCCCACTTGTCATCTGCCTTCAAGCCATTGATGACCTACCTTACAATTTGCTCTTCATCTATTACCTCTCCAATGCTTCCCAACTGATCTGCTATGTCCTTGAGCTTTGTGACAAAATCAGTCATATTTTGTTTGGGAGCCTTCTTGAGAGTTGTGAAATCCAGCCATAGTTGATGCTTCCTAACTTTGGTACTTGAAGAGAAGAAGGCTTCAAGTGCATCCCACACCTCTTGAGATGTCTTACAACTTCTAATGTGAGGCAACAAAAAATCTGAGATAGAGTTGAGGAGATAAGACCTTGCAAGTGCATCCTTGGAGCACCATGTGCTCAATCTTTCTTGCTCTTCTTGTATTGGTTGACTTTTGTTCCTGAAACTTGGCATAACTTCATCTCTAGCCACATAACCATATAAACTTCTACCTTGGAGATAAGCTTCCATTCTTAATGACCAAGCTGAGTAGTTACCTCTGTCCAATTTGTCAATTAATGAAGGAAATCCATCTGCCATGTTGTCCAACCTTGCTCTGATACCACTGTGAAGAGATGGATAGTTATGTGCTTGAAGATGAAGAGGTGTTGCAAAATCCTTGATCTACAACAGCCAAATGAACTCAAGGAGTATATGGTGGGCCCTTTTAGCTTTCCAATGGATGTATTAGACACCCTATGTACCTTGAAAGATCACTCTCAAAAAGATAGATCAAAACAGATAAGTTGGAGTTAGCTCAAAGGTGAAAAACTTGCTATTTTGGTTCATACACCTTTCCAGTGTTTTGCATAATTCTCTGAGCACAACAGAAATTAGCTTATTTCCTCTTGGGGAAGTCTAGATAACTTCAAGATCTAACTTTCAAGTTAATCGCATAAAAAATAATGAACCACACACACTGAGAATGAGTTTTAAAAAGTGATGACATCATCCCGATTTTCTCGGGTTGCTACAGTTTGAGACTAGTGAGAAAACAATGAACATAACTCCAGATTTAAGCAACCAATGATTATGAAACTTTGTATGCTTATACTAGACAATAAACTAAATTCAACAAAATTTAAATCATTGAATTTGGGTAAGTACACACTGAGAAACAGCTCTGACAAGATGAGTAAAACATCGGGTACCTGATAGAGAAGTGAAAATGACAGACAGGGTTGACTTCAACTGAACATAACTGAAAATTGCAACATCCAAATGAAATGCAAATTGATGCGCATATAGTAGACTTAGAGGGCTAACTTTACCAAGTTAAATCACTAAAAATGATGCACCAAGCTCAGAGAAACCATCTCTGCAATCTGACTGAGAAAACTAAGAGTAATGGTAGTGAGTAGTACACTTCACTAGAACATGGAAATATGAACTCAAATGATCATGAAAATGAAAGTATATTGCTTGTACAATACAATAGACTTACTGATACATATGTGTGCCTTTGAATCACACCTTGATATGGCATAAAGCTCAGCTCTTGGAGGTCTTCACATAGGTCTCTCTAACCACGACTAAAAGTGCCATCTATTTATAGTTGAGTTTGGGAGGCTAACTTCCCTCAATCACTCTCCAATCAATTAGTGATTGATTTGATTCTCTACCTACCACAAATAATGAATTTGTGGCTCCTCTTTCCCTTTTTGATCAAGTGGACTCAAACACTTAAGATTCTTTCACTTTTACATTAAGTAAACTCTTCAAAAGTTACAAGAGGTAGTTCACAAGTGAACTTTACATTGTCTTCATTTTAAGGCTTCTTCTATGACTTTGTGGGACTCAAGCCAATACTTAGGCTTGTCATAGACTTGCTCCAACAGGAGCCACATTACTACTAGTGGCACTTGAATCCGCCACTAAGCCTACCACATTAATGGGTGTAATCTTGGGTGCACTGGCACCAATGCTCTATTTGGATTTTCCTCTCCCACATCATACTTGACTGGAATCACGTTAGCAAGAGTAGGTGGTTGGTTTCCCAAGACTGGTTGTGGTCTATATTGTGCCTAATATTGCTGTTGTGATCGATAATATGGCTGTTGGTATTGGTTTTGATACCTACCTTGTTGATAAGGTTGTTGATAAGTTTGTCTAACAGCCTGCCTATTGTAGGGACAATCTTGAGCCGTGTGGTTTGTGTATTTTCTCTCAATAGTGCAATATGGAACATTCCTTTCTCTAATGTTTTGGTTTTGCATTGGGCATACATTAGCCATGTGGTCCCCTCCGTAGGTATAACATCGGTTCAATGAGGTGACTCTTTGTGTTTGTCTATTTTGGACTCCCAGCTTCTTGGCAACTTGCTCAGCTGTCTCATCTATTTCCGTGGAGATTTTTGAAGTATGACTAGTAGATCTATCAAAATCCTTATAGAGTTTGGACAATCCTAACTCCTCACCCAAGTTATCTTCTATGTCAATGCACGTCCGCACACACTCTTCTATGGATCTAGGCTCTTTCAAGTACACATATGATCTTAACTTTGTGCTCAGTAAGCCATCTAAGAACAAAGGCACTTGTTTGGTTGGTGTGGGTAGCTCTAGAGCAGGGCATCTTTCTAAGTACTGTCTGAACCTTCTACCTGCTAGTCGCACTGTTTCTTGGGGTGTCTACTTGAAGTTGTGGATCAAAGATGATGTGTTATGCCTGATACCACTCTTGGAAAATTCTACAATGAATTCATCTAGCAGCTGACCTATATCGCGATAGTTTCGACTACTCAATGGTTGAAACCAAGCCAAGGCAGTGCCCTTAAGAGTCAAACCAAATGCCTCGTATTGGGTGAACAAATCCTCAACCTGTTCAGCTCTTAACACTAGTTCTGTACTAAGACACTTGAGTGTCCAGAGACACTTAAGTGTCCTGCTTTTACACCAAATTGATTGATTTTTCTTGATGACAACCTTGAGGCTTTGGTGGCATACTCACTTGGATTTGATAGCCCACATCGTGTACTTTTAGAGGAAAATATAATCTTTGACATTTTACAACTTCACATGTGTTATTAAATGAAGAAGAAAATGGGGATGTTTGAAAACTCAACTTTTTACATAACTAAAAAAATAACACAAATCAAACATTCTGACAAATTGGATATGTTTTAGGAAATGGAAAGCTATTCATGGACTTTGGTAGTGTAAATCAAGTGTCTAGGGATCTTTGGAGAAGGTTGAACACTTACATAAGTGATAAACATGGACTCAAACCTTGTCTTCCCTAGAGCACTGCCATTTATCGCACCTTTAAGGAATGGCTCACTATAACTTGTGTGTAAGTGAGATTGTTGCGAATTGGCAAGTTATCAATGGATAACCTTCATACTAATTGAATGCATATTTTAATTCAAAGTTAGAAGGCCTCCACTTTGAACTAGTAGCCATTCCATTTGGTGCTGACTTTCATGTTGAATTGGCAAAGCATATATTTCTATGTTCACAAAAAGAACATAGGTCCAAAAGTGGAATAAAAAATTATGATGAAAAATAATAATTATTTAAATGATATTCTAAGTATTAAACCTTCCAAAATATGCTTTCATGCCATGTTTCATTCTTAATCTCGCCAAATAATATGTGATCCACAATGATGATTGTGATAAGAATGAAAATAATTGGCATACATATTTCATTTGAAAAAAAGAAGATGGCACCCATGATGGAAATGATGAAATGTTTTCAATGATCCTTATCATTGTATGATATCAAAGATTATATCAAAGGCTTTTGAGTATGTGTCCACAAACTATTCATGATTGTATGTATAGAATTTGGTTGATGCCCACACAACAAAAGATTCTTGGTTCTCTCTGAATACATGAAAATTTTGGTGGATTTCAATAAATTATTTAGCCTCGTATATGTAAGCTTTGGTTTGTTATATCACACATTTTTTACTTGGTAACTTGAATGTGTACACCTTGAATGATGTCCATAAATTCTTTTGAGTCATATATTGGCTTTTAGTTTTCTATTTTTGGTGACTATAGTCATATGAGTTGATTTTATATGTGTATACCTTGGTTGTTGTCTTCATAACTTGTTTGATTGTTGGCACATTTGTACACTTCTATGGATTCCCATAAGTTTGTTTGAACCATAATTAGAACTAGTTGCTGTTTTTGGTGTACAGAGTCAAAATAATTGATTTTATTTGAATTGAAATGATTTTTTTAAGTGATTTTGAGGCTCATACCATGTGATCTATGTTTCATGGAATGTATATACTTTTTTCTTTCATATGATGAATGTTTTTCTTTTGATAAAAATACATTTGATCAAGAATTTTCATCCTGTTCACTACCATAGCATGTTGAGAGGCTATTTACATGAACACAAAACATGATTTATTGTGTTTTATATTTTTTCATTAACCTTTGAATTATATTTAATGTGTGTTAAAGGATTTTTTCAAATTCTCTTTGTAGAGGGTATGTGATTTTTTGGAAAATTGTTAGAAAAGGACACTAAAGTGTCATGTTTTGGTACCAAACTAGTGTTAACACTTGTTTGAACTCGACCACATGATCATAAGGATCTTCTGTCCCGTCAAAATAATTCTTCATTGCCTTGATCACTTGAGTGGGTCTTAGGCTTCTTGTGTGCTCTCGGGGTCTAGGCAATGGAAAATCCTATTCATCTCTTTGTTGCCTATGTGCTTGATGTCTCTCTCTTTCGGGTCTTTCATTTTCAAATCCTGATCTATTCCTGCCCACGGTGTGTGCAAAACTTACCTCTGGTCTCTCTCTAGTTCTTTCTCTCTGGGCTTCATGAGCTTGAGATGAACCTACTCCTTGAAGGCCATGGGAAACATCGGATCTTGGGGGAGGGAAAATCAATTCACTCTTCCAAGTATATGCGTGTCTGTCATATTCTGTTACCAAGAACATGTTCTCTGATGTGTTGTCCAGGTAGACAACTTTGCCTGGTATCTCTGGATCCTTGAACTCGTAGATGATGACTATGCCCAATTGGCTAGGTTGATTTGGCTTGAATCTCCAAAAGGCTTCCATTATTTCTCTATTCAAGAATAGTTCTATGCTTTTGTTGTCTTGAGGAATCCAGTTTGGAGTGATCACTCTGGTCAAAACTGACTTACCTTTAGGAATCTGGGGTCCTTGTCCTACATTTCCTTGTTCTAGGTCTCCTATCTCATTCTCAAGAATGACATTTCCAAACTCATCAGTCCTATCTGGTAGGTTGGTGACCACATACATGGTTCCTTCCTTATCAATGTACAAACCCTCTTCAAACTTGACCACCGGGTGTTCAAGTCCAAAGGGTTGATCTGGATTTTTGATTTGGACCATTGATCGCCCCAGGCCATCCTCATAGATGTGAGAACCTAATCGGTTGGTCCGAATATATTCCAATTGTGTCTTATAGGGACCTTCTGGTGTTTGCAGATGGGCAGTTCCTGAATTACCTATAGGTTTTCCTATGCTAAAAGACATTTCTGAGTCACTTGTGTCAGAGTTTAGTACATAAGGACAACCACTCAGTTGTTGTGCCCAAGACTTAGCTGTATGATTGACACTAGACTGAGAAGATTTAATGCTTTGTCTATCCTTGCCTAGGTGTCTACCAGATCTCAGGTTCATAAGCTTTGGTTAAGAGTCCAAAATTTTCCCTTGGTATGGTTCAAAATTCTTTGGAGTCCCCTTGGGTTCCAGGTCTCACTTGAGGGTCAACTTAAGATTATCGTATCTGGAAATCTCACTTCCAACGAGCTATAGAGCTCAAAAAATGGACTTTGGATGAAAACGTTATGTCAAATCAGGCTCTTGGGGGTCAAAACAGGCAAATAGGACCTTTTGGAAAAAATCGCGATTTTGTGAACATCAAGAGAATCCCGATGCTTTGAACTTCAAGAGAATCGCGATCCTGAGAAACCAAGAGAATCGTGATTGTGTGAAATCATAGAATCACAATTGTGTGAAATCAGAGAATCGCGATTGTGTGAAATCAGAGAATCGCGATTTTGTGAAATCAGAGAATCGCGATTTTGTACCTTGAGAATCGTGTTTTCACAAAATCGTGTTTTTGGCTGAAAATCATGATTTGTGAGAATCATGATTTTGAGCAGAGGATCGTGTTTTTGAAAATCACGATTGCCAACAGAGAATTGTGTTTTTGAGAATCGCGATCTTGAGCAGAGGATCGTGTTTTTCAAAATCGTGGTTCACAGAATCGTGTTTTTGACGTGAAAATCGCGATTGTCAACAGAGAATCGTATTTTCACAGAATCGTGTTTTAGAGAATCATGTTCTAGAGAATTGCGATTTTGTCTCAGGGAATCGTGGTTTTCAAAATTTAGAGAATCGCGATTTTGAGCACAAGCACAGAATCATGTTTTCTCAGAATCGTGTTTTTTGGCTGAAAATCATGATTTGTGAGAATTGCAATTTTGAGCACAACCACATAATCATGATTCTGAGAATGACTTCAGAATCATGATTTTCCTTCAGAGGGTTTTTAAGTGGGAAATAGAAAATCATGATTTTTCAAAAAAATTTAAATTTTTCACAGAATTGCGATTTTCTTCACAGAATCGTGCTTTTTGGCAGGAAATTCAAATTTATGAGCGCCGAGCAATGGCGAGCTCCATAGGTGCAGAAAATCATGAAAAAACACAGCGCTTGCTCTCCCTTGCACCTCCTAACTCCTTCTCACACAATAACGCATAAAAAATGGTATGAAAATGGTGAAAATGCACTAAAAAACAAGACATTTCTATGAAGAAGAAGATGGAAGAAGACGGAGATGGTGATGATGATGAAGATGAAGAAGGAAAATCAGAAAATGAACAAAAATGACAGTTCTTTTTCCTTCCAATGTCGCAAATCTATGATCTTACCATCACAACGCTCGTCCTCGAAGCTCTCTCCAACAACGGCGCCAAAATTTGGTGTAGCTCAAGCGTAAGCACCACCTCCTTTACTTGTCAATCCGCGGAGATGTGAGGACCGGTATGAAGACCACGAGCAAGTGAAGGCACAAGTGTGTGAGTGAAAGCACACAAACATGCACACACATACACACACACATGCACAAGGTAAGATCAAAGAGAGGAACAATAGAAAGCTTCGATTGCAAAAGAGTTCTCTTACAAAAGCTCTATTCTCTAACAAGCTAACCTCAAAAATGAGCTCTCTAGCTCTTTTTATAGTTTTTGGACTAGTTTTGGCCCTGTCCAGACCTAGTGTCCGGCCTAGTTAAAAATTAGGTTCTAGGGCTTATTTGAGGGCTCAAACGAAGTCTAAAAAATATGAAAATTGGTAGGATGATACTTCTAATACTCTCAAGCTCGAGGACTCCTCATCTTGAACAAAATGGAGTTACAAAAATAGAAAATGGTATTTACAATGGTTTTTAGTGATGAAAATCACTATTTTTGTAGGGGATTCTTCTAAAATTTGACATACACTTCTTGGAGCTCCCTACTTGCTTTCTCTTCTTCTATGTCCACTTCTTTGATGTGCTCCTGTGCTTTGTCCTTGACCTTCAACTTCAACAGATGATCACCTCCACAATGCACACATCTTCTAAGCATGGGTACTCTCATTGGGTTGTTTGGGTAGTTCCTCTGCCCTTGAACATTCAATTTTTTTACCACTAAGTCGGCTATTTCTAATACATTGTTCCTAGAGTTTGACGTGCTACTGGTGGATTCTTCACTTTTCACACTTCCTTGAGGTATTTTCAAGTCTTCTGCTAGATTGTCCTTTAAATCAATACATTCTTTCATACATTCTTGCAAATTTTGAACTCTTTTCAAATATACCAGTTATCTTAATGATCCATTCACTAATCCTTCCAAAAACAATGACACCATTTTGTTTTGAGTGGGTCTCTCTTCAACAGAGCATATGTCCACATATTGCTTAAATCTTCTTGCTACCAATTGTTAAAAGTATCGCTTGCCGTCACAAACACTTTTAAGTTCTTTTCGGGTTCTTGGGGATGGTAGGGGTCTGATAAATCAGAGGCCCTGTATCTTATTTTCCCATTTAACTTATCAAGCAAGGAGTATGTTTTATCCAGTATAATCTCTTTTACACAGTATTACTGTCATATTCCGGTTAGGCTTTTCACAGTATGTGATGCAGGAATTAATAATTACCATCGCACAGACTTGTTAGCGCTAACATAACATTACTGTGTTAATCACAAATTAATGCAACTTAACAAGGGAAGAGTAACGTTACTCCAAATTTAAGAACGCTGCACTACGACATCTCCACAGGCCGCAAATCTCCCAAACAGACAGCCTGGCGATCCCATATCCTCCTACCAGAGAATCACCGTAATGTCTTTTCATTATTTGATAAAAAGGGTACAACACTTCGCTACAACCTTTCGGTACGTGCGGTATAGGAAAATATAATATTTACATAATGCCAATCTGGCGACCTTACACTGGCACGCACGGTGGGCTCGAACCCCCAATGCAAACAAAATTACGCCTCGTCTACGATGCCTTGGATATATACATGGTTCTAGCTAATTTGAAGGTTCTAGAAATCTTTTGTTTTAGTGAATCCAACATTAGTTTAAGTGTCTCCGGCTCTACCAACTGTGCATCAGTTCGAACTGAACTGACCGCAATGACTTGACTCATCAAATCTTCAGCCTGGGTCTGCAAAAATACCTCTTGCAAATAGAAATCACTGGCAAGGGCTGCATCCCGGTGTAATCTCATTTCAACAATTTGATTATCGATTCTTGAAAGACGCTCTGCTTGAAAAATTAGCTGCTTTTCTCTTCTCTCTCAGATCCTAAGCTTGATATTGAATTGTCTGGTAATATGCATCTCTTTTCTTCTTAATCCCTGCTATCTCCTTCTGAACTTGAATTGTAAGACTTGTCTATAATTTTAGTGCAAAATTTGCCTGAAACAAATCGGCAGTTACGGTCTGGAGCTCTGCAGTAGTTTGCTTAGCTAAATTGGCCATCTCCTATCCTCTCTGCACAACTTCATCAAGTTGTACTCGAGTTTCTTCCAATAAATTTCCAATTGCCACTCGAGCATCTTCTTTATCCTGTACTAGCTGCTTTAATTGCGTGATCTCTTCATCACGAGCTGTTAACAAAACATCCTTGGCTTTTAATTCGGCCAATGTTGCATCGCGCTGAGCAATTACTATATCTTGTTCTTCAAGCCTAGCTTGAAGCTGCTAAAGTTGCATCTGCAAAGTATGGTTTTCGGCTTTAACAACATCTGCTTCCTCCTTTAGTGGGGCAATATCAGCTTCGAGAACATCAACCTTGTGTTGCAGCTCCTGTCTGATATTGTCAGTGGCCATCTTCATTTGCATTGGTAACTACTGCGAGAATTGGATCAACAGGCGACCCATAGATTCGAGTTCATGAAACATTGGACCCGGAAGAGGACAAGGAGGAAGGGGTTGAGATGAGGAGGCTGATAATAGATGAGGGGAAGGTGGTGGAGAGTAATTAGGAGAAGATAATGAAGTAGCGGGTGCTTCAGGAACAATAGGTGCAACAGGTACAATGGGCTCAATTGGGGTCATTGGTGGAGGAGTGGGTATAAGAGTGTTGGGCACCAACACTATACCGATGGTCTGCTGCGTGGTCGCTTCATTTTTATCAATTACAGCGTCAACCAAAGCAATCACTTCATTGACCATCTCAGCAACAATGACCTACACATCATCTTGGGTCTGCTTCTGAGAATCCTCCTTAGAAGAAATTCTTCAGATTCGATGGTGGACGCACTTTGTTCTTGCTGCTGATTTAGAGAAGAAGGACCAGAAGACTCCACGTGAATTGAAGTGGCAATGTCATGGAAGACCTCTTCTTCATGTTCGGCATTGGATCCTTGCACCAGACTCTCAGACGGACTTATACGGTGGCGTTTCCGACGAAGAAGTTGGAAGAGATCTTCATCCTCATCCTCATCCTCTTCATCTTCGAGCACTTGAACAGAGTCTTCATGGAAGAAGATTGGAGCGTTTCGAGGAGGTTGCGCGGCTTGAAGTACCGGAAAAAGAAAGGTAAGGATATGGGGTAGAAGAGAGAGTGGAAGATCACCCTTATTAACGTGTTTAATAACTGTAACAGATTCAGGTGAATGCACCAGAAATAAAAAGATGCAAAATTGACAGACTCACGAGAAGCCATGTCAATTATCGAGTAAAAGGGATGCAAAATCCCATAGGTACGTTTTTGCAAATTCAAGATAGCAACTAAAAATTGCAATGCGGTCCGTTCGGGATCAGGACGACACAGAATGGCATACTCATTAGATGAGTGCCGTGGGAATAAATCGGTCATGGTAGCTATCGAAATAAGAGGACCATTTTCCAATCCATCCCGAGGAAGTTGGAAGGCATCGGCAAATGAGGCCAGAGTGAACACTACGCGTGTCGGTAAGCAAAGGATAGGCCAACTCTGCTTCGTAGCAGGTGTGGCAGCGATAGCGGCAATCATCTGTGCATAAAATGGGTGACACTCCACTGAATGCCAAGGCAATTCAGCGAAGTTCAAGAGGCCACGAATACGCAAATACTCACTTACTTCAGAGGTGAGTCCTTCACGGAAGGTAGCGACATTGGCTAGTGCTTCCATGATGCGCATGCGAAAGCACAAGAACACAAAAAACACAGAAAACACAAAAACATAGAAACACAGAAACACAATAGCCATTAATGGTGAAAGAATTAAGATTAAGTAGACACACGACAACGTGAGGCGATCGAAAACCCTAATCATCGCACGGTATTGAAATGATAACCACCATAATTACGGCGTGCATGCATGAGCAGAATCAGTAACACATGGCGGCGATTAATCATATTTAGATATCAAAACGAGGAGAGTTACAGTATATATTCAACCGAAATACAGAAATAAAAAGAAAATAAGTGACATGCAAAAAAACAAGGAACAAGTCAGCGGTGATCAGGTGGTTGGTGATATGGGCGTAGCTTTGAACCATTAATTACTTTGGAAAGAGGGACTCCGATCAAGGTAGTCAACCGAAAAGTAGCTAGTCCCACTTGCTCACTAATCCGGTAAGGACCAAACCACCGTAATTTAAATTTCCCAGTAGCTTGATTTGCTTTAGCATTATAAAATAGCATAAGTTGGCCCACCGTAAAAATTGGAGCCTTGAGGACACGATCATGGGTATGGGCTTGCGGCAATTGAACTTCTTGAAGAACCAGCAAATTTTCCCAACGATGTTCATCCAAGGCTCTGAGTGCTCCCAACCGAAATGGCAAAGAGTCTTCGGGCAACAATTTCTGAGTGAGGGCCACGCGTAGGCTTGGCACTACAATCTCCATCGGCACGATTGCTTCCAACCCATAAGCAAGCTTGAAGGGAGTCATTCCGGTTGCCACTTTGTATGTAGTCCGGTAGGCCCATAAAACTGCGAGAAGTAACTGGTCCCAATGTTCTGGAGATTCCACGATCAATTTGCGAAGCATAGTCAACAAAGTCTTATTGGTGCTTTCAGCCAATCCATTGGCACAGGGATAGTATGGTGAACTGAATTTATGTAGAATTTGAAAAGTGTGCGTTAGTACTCGTAGTAAATTGTTGGCAAAATGTGTTCCTTGATCTATCACAAGTTCCAGAGGTAATCCATAATGCGGGAATACGTCTTTCATCAGGCATTTTGCCACCGAAACAACTGTGGCTGACCATAAAGCCCAAGCTTCCGCCCACCGAGTGGCATAATCCATACAAGTCAGTATATATCGATTGTTGCTAAGGGTTGCTAGTGGTGTTATTGGCCCAATAAAATCAAGACCCCACTTCTGAAAGGGTTCCAAAGGTAAGACAGGTTGCAGAGGAAAGAGGTGCCGATGTAATGGCTATCCAGACCGTTGACAAGTGTCACACCACTGCACAAATGAGTCACGTCTTTGTACATGGTAGGCCACCAAAGCCCACTTTGCAGAATTTTACGGTGAGTAAGATCGGCTGCAAAATGTCCACCCGAGGGTATTGAATGAGCCATAGCCATAACCGAATCTGCTTCATGTGGTGGGATACAGCAAAGTAAGACACCAGTATGATCCATGTAGTATAGCTGACCTACAATCAACCGGAATCTACGGCTGTAAACCGCAACTTTTCACCACAGAGCAGGAGAAGTGTGAGGAGGAAGACATCCGTCAGTTAGAAAAGTGAGTAACGTATCATAGTAGGTTGGCAGCACAAGAGGCTCTCTAGATTCTTCAACAATTGGCTCAGTAACGTAAATTGCGAGTGTAGTGTTATCAACCCCCATCGGAGCTTCACCGAAATCCAATCGAGATAGAAAATCTGCCAAGACATGTGCGGTGTCGGGTCGATGAATAACTTCATAGTCGAATTCCTGTAATAATAAAACCCATCGAGCCAAGCGACCACCTAAATGTTGCTGCCAGACCAAATACACAAGCCCGGCATGATCCATGTGGAAGGTGAATTTTCGGCCCAACAAATAATGCTGGAATTTCTTCACCGAGTACACCAACCCGAGACATTCTCTTTCGGTCACTGAATAGTTTCTTTCAACAGGAGCTAATCGACTTTGCATAATATATAGGTCAAAACCACTTGTTAGTGTGTTGCATCAAAACACTTCCAATGGCTATGTCCGACGCATCTAGAAAGACATGGAATGGGCGTTCCCAATCAGGGGGTTGCAAAATTAGAGCCTGCGTCAATAATCCTTTTAGATGATCAAATGCAATTTCGCATTCAGGGGTCCATTCGTACTGCTGTGGAGTACTAGTCATGAGCCGATTAAGTGGTGTTGCTAAGTGAGCTAACCACCGTAAATGTCTACCATGCCATCGGATCTGGCCCAAGAAGCGCATAACTTCTTTCGGTGTTATGGGAACTGGAGCCTGCAACACGGGTGCAACTTTATCCGGATCAACTTGTATTCCTTGTGCAGAGATAATATGTCCGAGTAGTTTGCCACAAGAGACTACAAAAAATGACTTTGTCGGATTCAAGCATAATCGGTATTCGCGACATTTTTAGTCAGGTAGGGTGAGAAGATTTCTTGCATACAACGTTGAAATGTGCTTGGAGCGTTCCTTAACCCAAACCACATCACCGTACAAGCATAAACACCCCAATTCATGATGAAAGCTGTTTTTGGTATGTCCTGTTCTGCCATTCGCACCTGGTTATAACCACTGTAGCCATCCAGAAAGGAGTACATCTCATGCCCTGCCACTCTGTCTAACATTGTGTCGAGAAAGGGGAGAGGAAATGGATCAGGTACCGTGGCCACATTTAGTTTTTGGTAATCCACACAGATACACAGATGTTTATTTTTCTTCGGAACAATCACGATCAGAGATATCCATTCAGCGTGCTCGATTGGTACAATGAATCCCACCTTCAATAAGCGGTCGAGTTCAGCTTTGACCTGTGCTGCATAATTGGGGTTCATTCGATAACTATATTGTTTAATTGGATTCACCTCTGGTTTGAGCATTAGTCGATGTTGATAGATCCACGGATCAAGACCTTTCATATCGCGATAGTCCCAAGCAAAAACATCGAAAAACTCACGCAGGATTCGGATCAAATCTTCTTGAAATGCCTCGAACAATCCTGCCTTAATCTTAACAGGTCGCGGGTTAACCTCATCACCCAAATTATATGTTACTAATTGATCTTCCGGGACATAAAATTATCGAGGTTTCACCAGATTGTCAGTGGACTGTAAAAGCTGATGTAGGGTGGCTAAATCCATAGCAACACTATTATCTGCATCTGCCTCTCTGGTCATGGGAACAACCAAGCATGCTATCGGACTCCACTTGTCCGCTACTGATTGGAGATCTACAGTACCTAAGGAGATCAGATCTATATTGTTCTGCAGAAACGCTTCTTCCTCATCGGCACATAAGCCATCCAACATGTGGAACGACTTCGCTACATATGGTCTGGCATGAAGCTCGCAGGGCTGGATGGCATCCAATTTAATGACATATTTATAGTGATTCTCTTTGAAAGTCAATTCCTATGCTGGCCAATCCTGTACAACCTTGGCTTGTTTCAACCATGGTCGACCGAAAAGTAGATTGTAGTCGAGGCTGGATTCGGGTAGTTCGAGAACTAAAAAAGTCATTTTGAACATGGTACCCTACAGAGTAGTCGGGATATTCCGTACTAATCCCACCGGATGGACTCAGGATTGATTTACCATTCTTACAAAAAATTGGATGGGCTCGATTTGGGTCCACCCCAATTTCTTGCAGAGAGCTGCAGTTGCTATATTCACACCCGAACCGCCATCAATTAGCACTTGCGTAATCTTTTGATTTTTATGCCAGACAGTGATTAATGGGACTGAATGATCCACCGTAGAATCAGTTTCCGGTTGTATTGTTGCAGTCATCGGAGTACCGAAAGATGTAGGACTGACCTGTTGTTAACTGAAATTGCTACCTAACTCCTGGTACCAATTGCGAGCAACTGTTCCAAAGGGAGTGTTATTGAAGCCTTAGAGAGAATCTCCCATACCTGATCTGTTTGAATCGTACTCCTCACCGCTTTTGATGATGATTATGATGTTACTGGGTTAGGATTTTGTTCATTTGCTCTCGCCTTTGGCAGGGCAACCTGTGTTACCGGAATTGGCTCAGGAAACACAGTTTGCTCTTTAGCTGCCCATTGGCTAGCTTTGGTATACATTTGCTACTGCTCATAGATGCCAGGTTCGAACACCTCAGCTGTTGGTTGCAACTCCTTACCCGATCTTGTCTGGACCACTGCTGCTTATGATTCAACTGGTGAGATATAGACCATGTTGGCCATCGGGTTTTGACGCTCCGTCTTCCTTTTGTCGTATTCTGCTGCATCCTTGCAAAATCTTCGGATGTGGCCAACCTCACCGCAAAAGTGACATTGAGGTGGTGGCAGGGAAGTACCGCCCACTAAGGTACATGCCTGGCATCGATTTGAATTAAAATTGGTATTCCGCTGTCCCCGGTAATTTTTGTATCCTTGCGACCGATTGTTTTACATTTGTGGTGGCACGTAATGGTTGGCTGGCTTACCTGGTTCTTGTATAATAGCGTTTACAACTGCTCGTCCCTGCACTTTAGCATTATACGCACAATTTTCCGTTGAGTGTCCGGTTGTGTTGTAGATGGCACAATACATCTGGTTAAGGTCACATGTAGCACTTGTGTGCCCTAGATTTTTGCACTTGGTACAATACATCTGTTTAGCCGAATCATCTGCTACATTCTTACTGGCCTTGAGCCACTCCAAGTCTTTGGTGAATCCCCCAACTTTATGCTCTAGTTGCAGGGCCATCGCAATAACAACATCCAGTGTCATAGCCCCCACACAGCGGATGATCATGATTTGTCTTAGTTGTGGGGTCAAACTGTTAATGAGCCACTGGGTTATAACATCATCCGGTAAGTTACCATGTGTCGTAGGTAGTTGTCTTAAATGAGCTCTAAACAATGTTGCATATTCCTAAACGGTCTAGTGCGGCTTCTGTCGATTATTCTGCAAATAATCAAAGATTTTGGCGCGATTCTTCTTCAACCGGAACCTCTATAAAAACGCATCCCTTACCCCATCATAGTTAACGAAATGGTTGATATCATACTCTGTTAACCACCTTGCTGCTTCATTGACTAATGTTGCTTGAAATACGATGGCCTTGTATGCCAAATCAGGTGGATGGTTTAGCACTGCATAGCTTATCTCAAAGGTTCGCACATGTGCATCAGGGTCATCACCTAGAAATCCACCAAACTCTGTGTATGTCACCCCTGTTGGAACCAGTCAAAGTGGAGGTGGCTGTTGCTGTCGCTGTTGTTGTTGTTGCTATTGTTGCTCCTGTTGACCAGTCATTGTGCTATTAGTGGTACCGTTGCTGTCTCCTGAGTTTTGAGGGGGTGTCTCTTGTCCTTCAAAATTTGTATTATCAGATTGCTCACCTTCCGACTCAAAAATAGCGTTCAGTCTTTTACGTATCTCCAAATCAAATAGCCTATCCTCCGCTTTGGTATTAAACGTAGGCAACCTTACCCCAAACAGTGGTGTACGTAATAAAGATCCACCAGGAGGTATCACACTGTCACCGAAAAACTGTAAATTCTGACCAACTGGTACCGAACTTTCACTGGAACTTGTCGAACTTTCACCGAAACAGGGTATGCTTTCATCGGCAACGATCTCTCTAGGTAACACAACTTTATCATCGGAAAGGTTCGAATTTTGACAAGATGGGGTCGAATCAACTGCGCATTGCGTCCCTGTACACTCAGAAGTTACTGCACCTTCTTCAGAACGTACCGGAATTACATCAGAATCTCATCATTTATCATCGAACTGGTACCAGAATCTCGACTAGCTGGCTCCGATTCTTCGGCAACTAGGTTTAAATGGCCTGCACTTCTACCACCTAGGGGTGTCCCTAATAGATTTGGTACCGCCCAGGGATGCTAGTCTCTCCTATACTTCGGATAAGACTCGCCGGACCGAGTAACTGGCATATATCACCTCTGCACCACTTTCCTTACATACTACTCCACCTTACTGATTATTCTCAATCCATTGCCATCTTCCCACAGACGGCGTCAGTGTTAAAAGTGTCGCTTGTCGTCATAGACACTTTTAAGTTCTTTTCGGGTTCTTGGGGATGGTAGGGGTCTGATAAATCAGAGGCCCTGTATCTTATTTTCCCATTTAACTTATCAAGCAAGCAGTACGTTTTATCCATTATAATCTCTTTTACACAGTATTACTGTCATATTCCGGTTAGGCTTTTCACAGTTGTGACGTAGGAATTAATAATTACCATTGCATAGACTTGTTAACGCTAACATAACATTACTGTGTTAATCACAAATTAATGCAACTTGACAAGGGAAGAGTAATAGTACTCCGAGTTTAAGAACGCTACACTACGACGTCTCCATAGGCCACAAATCGCCCAGACAGACAGTCTGGCGATCCCGTCTCCTCCTACCGGAGAATCACCGTAATGTCTTTTCATTATTTGATAAAAAGGGTACAACACTTGGCTACGACCTTTCGGTACGTGCGGTATAGGAAAATATAATATTTAAAAAATGCCAATCCGATAACCTTACACAATCTTAACGATTCCGTAGGAGCTTGCTTAAAACTATGGATCAATGAGGAAGAGTTGTTCTTGATTCCTGACTTGGTGAATTCTTCAATTAATTCTTGATAGACTTGTTCCATGTTTTGAAAATTACTAGGGTCTAATGGCTGGAACCATGCTAATGCCGTGTCTGTAAGGGTTAGTCCAAAAGATTCATATTGGATCAAGAAATATTCCACTTGTTCGGCTCTAATTACTTGCTTGAATTGAGCTATGTGATTGTAAGGTTCACTAGAGCCATCATAGTGGTTTCTCATGCATTTGGCAACCTGGATTGGCCTTAATCTTCTTCCTGGTTTAAGTGGTCTAGGCATTATGGGGAAGATTGGTCTTCCTATCAGTATACTCGGTCCTCTTACTACAGGTGGTCTATCAGGGACAGGAATTATATTCCTTGGTTCAACTGGTGGATGAGTTTGATAGTTAGGATTATTTCCTGGTGTAGCAAACTGCACATGTGGTCTGACTGGAATATGCATTTGTTGTGTTTGTCCCAAATGTTGATATGAATTATCTTGATAAGTTCCTTGGGGGTTTTGTTAAGTAGTGGCGTAATCCCTAGGAGGGAACACTGGTATGTTCTGATATTTCAGCCCTGCTCTTTCTAACTCCGTTAAGGGCTAGTACCTCCTCTTGTTTTTGTCCAAATATGTGATAATGGTGGGGACTACAGGATCCTACAATTCATAAATGGTGACTAGGTTATTGGCCTCTTCCCACAACGAAGAGTGGACTCTGAGAAGATGCTCCATCCCATTGATCAAATAAACATCCATTAGGGAATTATCTTGGGGAACTAGGTCTCCTCTCCAAACCCTAATCACAATGTATTTTCCTCTAGGTGTAGACACATGTTCTTCATGTCCCTCTTCATTAACGTTGTGGTGGTCGATTTCTTCCCCTTGTTCATTGATGTTTTCAGGATGTTCCATGACTACATACTAAATATCCCTTTTGTCCATGCAGAATCCTCTTGCATATTTAACTGCTGGCCTAGATACTATGTAAGCGTCTATAGCTTTCTTCAGCCTGGCCACTGATCTGTTTAGCCCATCTAGGTACATAGGTAACCCGTGTTGGTTGGTGTTCACATATTCTAAAGATGTTCGATATTCACCCTCAATAATTGACATCATGCCAATTATTGGTACAAAATTCTGCATATCCTCTAAAGCCATGAGAATTTCTTCCTCAGACTCACTCGAGGTTTCAGAGTAGTGTGAATGACTACTTAGTTTGGCTACACTTCCCACATAAAGAAATTACACTTCTCCGGCTCCCTCGCGTTCTTCCAGATCTTAGGTTCATTCACTTGAAAGCTCTAGTCAAGTTGTTACCAACCCCTTGCTCCAATGTCCTTGGCTGGGTTTCTGAGTTGTCTGAAATGTTTGTTTGACTAAGAACTTACAATGAATTCACGGTACACGATATTTCATCCAAGAGAAATTGCACGATATTTGATACTACCCAAATATCATTTTAGAGCTCCACGATACTCGATATTCCACAGGTATTGCGAGAAGCAATCCCACGGTACACGATATTCAACTCACTGAAAAGTTCATGATACTCGATATGAGGCTAGAACACAATACACGATGCTTGATCCCTGGGAAAAGTCACGATACACAATAGTCATCCGGTATCGGAAAAATCAATGGTACTTGATACTAGGAACTTCACGATACTCGATACTAGGAACTTCACGATACTCGATACTCCACAGGTATCGCTAGGGACCAACTTACGATACACGATATTAAACAAGTATCACGAGAGAATTTTCACGACATATGATATTTGCTAAGTATCGCGACTAAGGCTCCACGATACTCGACATGTGACAAGTATCGCAAGTAGAACTCGTCGATACACGATATCAGCGAGGTATCGTGAGGATCACTCAACGATACTCGATATCTGACCAGTATTGCAAGAAGAAACTTAACGATACACGATATTGTACAAGTATCACGAGCGCAACCTCCACGATACTCGATATCTCACAAGCCTAAGTATCACGATACTCGACCATAGGAGTTCACGATATCCAAATATCACGATACTCAACCGCGAGAGAACACGATACTTTGCATTTTTTCAAATTTTAGTAAGTACATTTTGATTTCAACTACATAGAAGCGATCTTACAGCTTATCTACCCTCTCCCAAATGTCTGAATCACAAAAAACCACAAAAAATGCTCCCTCACACCTTGAATTACCTCTCACAATATCTGCCGCCGATTCTTTTAACTAATTTTGAATTGATTCAAATGAATATGGATATTAACTAGTTGATGATTTCACCTTGAAGGCTAGTTTCCACTATTTCACACTCTCACTTGCTCTGCATGGCCCCAATCGCCCTGATCTCCAAATGCGATACTCGGTTTCTAGCACTCTCTCGATACTTGCAGATGCAGGAATGAATGAGAAGTTTGAATTTTTTGATTTTTATACTTTTTGAAAATGTTTGACTCCAAAAGGCTAATAGAACCAGCTTAACAACTACTCTATTTGCCTAACCTACTTGCCTACTTCCTCCTTCCTACTCTACTCACTCTACTCACCTCCCTAGACTATCAAATCACTACACACACTCCAAAAGCGAGAAGTAGTAAATGCGGATGAGTGTGACTTACCAAAGAAGAGAAATTCACAACTCTTCTACTCGCTTCAATGCTAAGAGCTACTTACCATCACAGGAGTGCCTCGGTTTGATTCGACATTCCCCGGCAACGGCACCAAAAATGTGTGTACCTAAGTACGAACTTAGGGACTTGTGGAGAAAGAGACTATACCTCGATCCCCCTCAAGTGCATATAGTGGGGATTCACGCTTTATTCATCAATCGGAGGAGTATCAAAACCTAGAGGAGTGTATGAAGACATGCATTCAAATGATGATCAATGCAAATGAGCTTCGAAAGAGTGCAAATAAGTCTAAATCTATTCCAAACAAGGTTTAGGGATCCGTTGAGATGTCATGATACTTGGAGCAATAGCCAACAGTAAGTCGAGGTTTTCTCTCAGCTCCGAACTCTGAATATAGTGAATACCAGGTTCATTTCGAAGCGCTCAAGAAGATGCATCCAATGCTGGTCTTTTCACTCAATTCTGATGCTTATGCTTCAAGTTATGAGCAAAATACTGAGTCGTAGGAATGACCTTCCTACACTTCAGCACTTCCTATACTTCACACACACCTTAACAACAGCAAACAAGCACTTTCATGGATAGACAACACTTCCAAACACTCTTTACAAGCATCACACATGCATACAAGCTCACAAAGAAGATGATATAGAGAGGAGAAGACACCAATTGGAAATTCTGTGCTCTTGATTCTCACAATGGCAAAAAGTCTTTACAAATAGTCACAAATTGACTTATATACATGTGCCCTAAAGATGGTCCTTTCACAAAAGAGACCGGCACTTTATTAACTAAAAGGTTAATTTCCTACTAATTTACAAGGGTAAGCTACTAATCTCCATGGGTATGCATCTAGAGGACTCCTCTAGTGCACTTACATCGGGAAATATGTTACACAATGGCTATGATACAAAAATAAAGTATCCAAATCGGAAAAATTTTGGGTCCCATCTTTTCTCTGCCTTTTGCTCTTCTTAGCTCTGCAACAAAGCTCTAGGGCATTAAGGAGAAAGAGTCGATACAAAACAAATAGGTTTGCAAATTGACTAGCTCAAAAAACTTACTATCTTTGGATGAGACAATCAACTTCAAAGGCTCATATCTAGAGGAGTGATACACATAGGGTTGAGTGTATAAGATGCACAAGAGTACAAGAAATAAGCAAAATATGCTTTTGGAATGAACCTGAAAGTCAATAGTGCTACCTCCTTTTTTTTTAGGAATGCACATAGATAGACCTCTAAGATAGAAAAACTGAATTGTCTCCCAATTTACTAAACCCAATGATTTGAGAACTTATACACATAACCTAGAGACTAATACCCTTCTTGTGAGCACCCATCCATCCAAGTTGGAGCTCTATAGAGAGAGCACTAACCTCCACAAGCTTACTATTGTTGAAGAAGATGATGGAGAAAAATGGAGCAAGGCAATGATGGCCACAAGTGTATGTATATTGCTTCCATGTAATGTGCAAGTGATTTGACATCTTTATATAGAATCTTGAATTGATCCATGACTTCCACAAGTGGATTTTGAATTCAAATGAAGGCGATAAAGGTTGTTGAAGAGAATCAATTCACTTTTCTACAATCTAGGAAAAGTGAAATCTACTTTGATGTACTTTTAGGTGATTGATTGATTCATTGATTACAACTCAACCATCTTGAATTCATGGAAGTTTAGCTCTCTCTTTCTCATTTTACATGTTTAAAGCTCTAGGCTTTTACAATGGTGAATGATCCATAAAAAACCTTTTTTTAAAAATACAATAAATAAGCATAGGTAAAAGAACACTTCAATGGATATTTTGGAGCAATCCAAACCATACCTTTTTTTATGTAGATCAAATCCACCTCAAGCGTAGTGTAAGCTTGATGTTCCAACATGCACTACCCAAGATATTGAACTGAGCCAGTATACCTCTACCTTGTAACTCTCTATCTAAAGTCGACTAGATCACCATTTAAGCTCCACCTTGAGAGTGCATAGGTGGAAAATGCCATCATCTTTGTACTTGCTAGTTTGTAATTTCTTGAAATTATACTACATCTGCTATCTTCTCTGCTAGTGCTCCTTTTCTCTCTTCTATAACCACTTTATTACACTTTATACATAGAAATGCTGCCATCTAAATGATTCTTTACTTCATATACCCACATCTTTCCAGTTACCTTCATGTCTTTCTTCCTTGGAACTAATGTCCAAGTGTGAGTATCCTTGAAAGTCTTGATATGCTCCTTCATAGCCTCCTGCCATTCCCTATATGTATGGGTTTCTTCAATGCATGTGGGTTCTTCAACAAATTTACTCATTTATAAATACTATCTAGCCATCAATGAATCATAGCTAACTCCTTCAACTAGAGACCTCACCCTATGAAACCTTCTTATTTCACCATTCCATTGGTTTGAATATTTTTTGTTCACTTTTGAGTTCTCCCCCTTCTTTGCACGATGGTCAACATTGAGCTCAATCCATAAGTCTAAATCTTCTTCTACCTTTGTGATTTTGGACTTGCCTTTGTTCATTGAATCACTAAGCTTACTTGATATAGTGCTATCTCCACTCCATGATGAATATTTAATCAAGTTCTTTGGTCCATATAGAGCCGTGTTTTATCATTCTTTAGTTTCTCTTGAAGTCTTCCCTTGTTCTTTGTCATTTGCCTACATCGATACATTTGAAGACTATCAAGGTAAAAACTCATCAAATTTGACATCCCTTCATAGCTTTAACTCCTTTGTTGCATGGTTTTAGCATCAATATCCATTTTTTTCACCTATATACCCTATGAACACACATCTTTTTTATCTATCATTGTGTTTGCTCCTCAATTTGTTTGGAACTAACACATAACAAGTAATATCAAACACCCTCAAGTGTGATACTTCTAGATTTCTATTGTACCAAGCTTCATAGGGTGCTCAAGCATGTGCAAATAATGTGGGAGCTCTATTCATGATTTATATTATAGTTTTTGTTGCATCTACCCAATAGCAATCACGAATCTTCATCTCCTTCATCATAGCCCTATCACATTTTGCTATGCACCTATCTTTTCTTTCGAATACACCATACGTTGTGGTGTGTACATGCATGTGATTTGTATCTTGATTCCATTTGACTCCAAAAAATCAAAGAATTCCTAAGAGAAGTATTCTCACCCTCCATCTAACTATAGACATTTGATGTACCCATCATATTCCTTTTGTACAATAGCTTTAAACTTCTTGAAATAATAAAAGACATGTTACTTGTGCTTCAACGAGTAAAGCCAAGTCATCCTTATAAAATCCTTAAGGAAAGTTAAAACGTATCTATTACCTCCAATTGAGTTCTCCTTTGTTGGACCCCAAACACGTGTATGAACTAGTTCAGCTGAATGATAGTTCACATAATTTCTAGTCAATGATAGTTCACATAATTTCTAGTCCTAAAAGATAACCTAGTTTTCTTACCCAATTGACATGCTTAACAAAAATTCTTGAGTTTGAAATTATAAAGATTTGGTAATCAAAATACTAAACTCTTCTTCTCCATATCTTTCAATATATGAGTATTGATCTATCCATACCTTTTGTGCCAAAGATCGGAGTCTAGTACCTTTCTGCTTACATATGTGAAGTAGGTAGAATAGTCTCAGAATCATAAGAAAATTGGTGAGCATATCTAGGGTGATACATATTTTGTCCTTTTGTGCCAAAAATGTATACATGTTTTGATTTTCTAGTATAAGCACCTCAAAGTCTGCTACAAGTTTAACAGAGCTTGATAGGGTATTTTTGCTCAACGTTTTGAGATATAATCATTTTTCTACATGAGGGTATTTTGGCCATGGATGAAAGCAATCATGTATTCCATATGTTGGTTGTTAAGGGCAAGTTGGGTGCTAAAAATTACCCATTATGAGCATATATGATCCATCATGTATTGATAGCAAAATGGATGTGGAATATTGTGCAGGGTATTGAAAAATGCCCTTCTACACCTACAAATATGATCATTGAAGATGACACAAATGACATTGAAGTTGATAATATTCAGATTCTTGTTCATGCTATGGTCCTTGCTACACCTACTACAAAGCAACTTTGATGGGATGGTAGAGATTCTGAGGCACATGCATTGATAGCTTTTTCAATGAAATGGGCCATTATCCCTCACATTCGCTCTTGTAAAACAACAAAGGGTGCTTGGGATATGCTTATCACTTTGTAATAGGGAAGAAATGAGGTTCATGTTGATTACCTCTGAAAATAGTTGGAGAATGATCATATGAATTAAGGAGATTTTATGGAAATGTTTTTGAAAAAAATCAAAGACTTGAAGGAGCAACTGATTTCTGCTAATGAAGTTTTACTAGGTAGTTCACTTCTTGAGAATGTTCTTAATAGTCTTTGAGATTCATATAAGATTTTTACTTCTACTCTTTGATTGATGATGAAAGGCAATCCAAATGCCTTAACATTTGTGGAGTTTCTCTCTGTTTTGTTACAAGAAGATGAGTCCAGGTAGAATAGTTCTATTATGCATGTTGTAGATCAATCTTTCTTAGCTACTCAAAAGAGCAAAGGTAAATGGAAATCATCTACTAGTAAGAAACCTTTGAATGTTTCACAAGTGAAGAAGGAAGACAAAGATGAGAAGAAAACACAAAAGCAAAAAAAAAAAGCAATTATTGTAAAGGAAATGATCATTTCATAAAGCATTATCCAAAACTCACTACAAAAGGGGCAAAGAAGAAAGAGAATGGAATGGTTGTTGCATAGGCCTCTACCCCTAAAATAGAGTCTCCTAATCTTGTGCATAATGAAGAATGGACATTTACTATTTTATGCAGATTTGACCCATCTTCGCATGAGCAATGTCTGTTTGTAGGAGACTCAGAAGTTTGGTATTTTGATAGTGGGGCAAAAAAACATATTACCTAATAGCACAACTTCTTTAGTTCACTTGAGTTGTCAACTATAGACTTAGACGCACACAAAAAGATTTCTCAAATGATCAAGCATAGAAGGAGAAGAAAGAGAAACATCGAGGTGCAACTTCTTGAAAACTTCTTCTATTCTGATAAGAAGTACATCTGATGGATCTTACACATTCAACTTATGATCTAATCATCTCATTCTCATCTAGTCTTCATCTCTCATACATATCACATCCATATACAAGTGTATATATACTTATGAGTGTAGAGTCAGCACTATTTCAAAGTATATGTGAAGTATTTACAAGATTAATGTACATGTGTATAAAGATCATCTCTTCTTGAACCTCCACTTCACTTCATACTTCAAGCTTCAACCTTTCCTTCATTTCCTCACTCTAAGCTTAATGTAATAATTAATTGGTGATTGTCTTGCTCCAACAGCTCCCCCTCAATCATCACTTGTGATTACCTCCATCTTCTTTTTCACTCCCATATCTTTAAATCTCTACAACTTAGGTCCATGCAAGCTCTTTGTTAACATATCTGCAAGTTGATCTTTTGTAGGAGTATGTACGATTTCTATCTCTTTATCAATAACCTTCTCTCTCAAAAAATGATATTGAATCTCAATGTGTTAGTCTTGGCATGAAACATAGGGTTACCTACCAAATACAAATATCTCATGTTATCTCCACAAATGATAGGAGTACTCTGATTGATATCAAAGCTCTTCATGAGAGTTTTTAGCTATATGACTTCTTTTGCAGCTTCTACCTTACCTTTATACTCTACTTCTATGGATGACAAAGCAATTGTATGTTGCTTCTTAGAAAACCATGAAATTAATTTATCTCCCACATAACACAAATACCCATGTTTCCCAATCTGCATCACTATATATCTTGATTCTTGTATCTGAAGTGAACCCATGATACAAAACTTCTTTAAGTGTGCCCTTGATATATCTTAGCACCCTTTGACCTAAAATCCAATGTTCCTTTATAGGACAATGCATGAATTGAGATAGAACTCCAACTGCATATGATAAATTAGGCCTTGTCAAAGTAGCATAAATCAAGCTACCCACCAAAATCTGATAAAGATTCATATCTTTGAATTCTTCTCCTCCATATCTACTCAGTTTGTGATTTACTTCCATTGGAGTTGATGCTATCCTGCAATCTTCCATTTCAAATTTGATTAGCAAATTCTTCAAATACCTTTCTTGAGTCACATATATTCCATGTTGAATATCTCCATTCCCAAGAAATAGGAAAAATCTCCCAAGTCACTAATCTTGAATTCTTTCTCCATCTGCATCTTAAGCATTTGTATGCCTTTTTCACTTGTACCTATAAGTATTAGGCCATCAACATAAATACAAACATAGATAAATCCATCTTCACTTGCTTTGACTAGCAAGCTACTATTTTCCTTTGATGCTTGGAAACCAAGTTCCTTCAGGAACTTCACAAGCCTATAATTCCATGCCGTTGGGGCCTATTTCAAACCATATAAATCTCTTTTGAGCTTACACACATGATCTGGATTTAATTGATATTTAAAACCATCAAGTTGCTCCATGTAAACTTCATCTCAAATATGAACATTTAGAAATGCATTCTTCACATGTAATTGGGTCAATTTCCAACCTTTGCATGCAACAATAGCTATGAGAGTTCTTATGGTTGTCATCTTTGCAAGAGGTAATAGGTTTCATCATAGCCCACACCATATGCATGTGCATATCCTTTTACAACAAGTGTAGGTTTATACCTAGACACACTTCCATCTACATACCTCTTTGCTTTCTAGACCCATTTGCATCCAATCACTTTTCTGATTACTTGGTTTGGGTACTAATTCTCAAGTCTCATTCTCACTAAGTGCATCATACTCTTCCTTCATAGCTTTCTCCCAATTCTCCCTTCCTTTTACCTCATCATATGTAGAATGATATTCATCTATTTTTATCATGTAAGCATAGTCTTTAGTAGTCAAGAATGAAGTATCATAGCTATACCTTATGGGTTGCCTTTTGTTCCTTGATGACCTCCTGAGTTCTCCACTCCTTGAAGTTTTTGGTTCATCATATTCTCAATCAAACCATGGCAATTCTTCAACATCAATTGGAACTTCAACATTCTCTTATTCATTAGAAATTTGAACCTTTGATTTACCCTTCTTTTGACTCAATACTTCTTCAAGTCCTACATAAGCATTATTTGTACATGTATACCAAGTACCTTGCTCATCAAATGTAACATCCTTTGACAATGGAAATTGCTTTGTAGATGGAATCCACAACCTGTATCCCATTTGCTTGTCATCATACCCAATAAACACATATTTTTCAGCCTTTGTTTCCAATTTATGCCTTAATTGAGAAGGAACATAAGCATACGCTAAACAACCAAATACTTTGCAATGATCTAATGTAGGTCTCTTACCCCACAAAGCTTCATATGGTGTCATACCTTGCAAAGCTTTACATGGTAGCCTATTAACCAAGTATGCGGCTGTATTTACAAACTCAGCCCACAAATACTTAGGGCGATTCTTCTCTTTCAACATTGACCTTGCAAATTCAACAAGAGTTCTATTTCTCCTTTCTGCTACACCATTTTGTTGAGGAGAGTACGTATAAGTCACTTCTCTCTTTATACCTGCATTCCACAAATTATCATTGAATTCATTTGAGAAATTCTCTCCCCCTCCATTTGACCTTAATCTCTTCAAGTTTTGTCTTGTAACCCTCTCTGCATATACATGATAGTGTTTAAATGTGCTAAATACTTCTCGCTTATCTTTGATCACATAAGTGGTGATCCATCTGGTAGCATCATCAACATAAATGACATAATATCTTGAACCATTTATGCTAAAGTCGTTTGAAGGACCCCACACATCTGTATGCACCAATTCAAGTCTTTCTGAATATATGAAAACGTTTTTCTTATATGAATGCTTATGAGCCTTACCTAATTGACATGCTTTACATCTGTATGTCGTATGTTGACCTGCAACATTAGGTAATCCATGTACTGAACCATTGTTAATCATTTCTTTAATACCTCGCTCATTGAAGTGTCCAAGATTTTTGTGCCAAAGATCCAACTCAGATATCTTTTGCTCTCCATATGTGAACAAGGCATGTCCAACATTACCTTGTACTTCATTGTGAAAAGCTTTCCTTCTTTCTTTCCTGTAACAATTTGCTTATACCCTTGATTAGGATCTTCAACATAAACTCCATCATTAGTGAACCTCACCTCATATCCATTTTCTAGAATTTTCCCTACACTAATCAAATTCTTTGGTATTATAGGAACATACAAAACCTTACTCAAAAGAGTACTTCCATCTTTGGCCTTCACTGATCCAATAGACTTCATCTTGTGCTTTGTATTATCACCTATTTGAACTGTATGATTAATTACTTTATTCTCCAAATCATTCATCAAAGCAATGTTTTCACTCAGATGATTGCTACATCTTGAATCAATATAAAACACTCTTTGGTCTTCACTTGGGTCTTTACATGTTGCATTCATGATTAGAGTTGAATCTTTCTTCTGATCTGATGTATAATTGTAGTAGGTGTTATTGTAAGATTGGCCTTGAAAGCTTCTTCAACCATTCCTTCCAAAGAAGCCTCTACTACCTCTACCTCTGAAGCTTCCTCTCTGATTTCTTCCACCTCTCCCTCTTTGCATTAGGAAAAAAAGTGAACCCTGCATGGGCCTTGTAAGGATTCCTAATTTTTAGGGATTAAGCTTAATCTTGTTCTTTGTTAAGGGGACAAAGTGCATTTAATAGAGCACTTTTTGGTAGGCTGAAGTAGGCTTTTTTTTAGGCTGAGCTAGGACCTTCTCTCTCTTCTGCACATAGAAAGAGAGAAAAACCACTTTCCACCTCATCAAATCCGTCCATCTTTATGAATAAAAAAATGAGTTTTCTGAAAAAGTCTCTTTTTCAGCTATTCTTTATTCAAAATGGCCCATACTTTTATGTATATGTCAGAACTTAATTTTTTTAGACTTATTTTTATAAAAAATACTTAAAAAACATACTTTTCAAAATCCCTCCAAAAGTTAAGTGCCACATCATCAAACTCGTAACTTTGGTTGCCCCAAAACATGAATTTTTGAAAAAAAACTCATTTTCCCTCTAACATACTGAAAAAAGTCATTTTGACCTATCCACATACCAAAACACACTTTTTTTCTTGCACATAGCTACTGTACTAGCCATTCTAGCCATCTGTGTGCTTCTTCCCATTCGGTGCTGGAGTTTTGGAACATCATGGTGCTCACATGTATTACGAACATGACACCAGCACCAGCGCGTGCTCCTCACTCAAAGAGTGTACATGTTCGTGTTCCTACAGAATTTGCACCAACAACTAGAGGTAGCAATGACATAGATTCTCAAAATGCACGACGTGCAGCTGGAGAGAAGAATATTGATCTTTGGGTCCATGGTGCTTTGTATCCCTTGGATCCAATGGCTAATGTTCATCTTAGATTCCATACTATCTCCACATTTCTACAATTCCTTGGTTCCGGTGAAGATGGACTCCTAGGCTATTGCAAGCGATTGTCTAACCATTCTACATCTATAGCAAATTATTGGATGCAACAATGTCATCACAACCATTTCAAGATACACAGTTTAGAGAGTGCTATACACACTTTAGAAAGTGCTATCAAATCTTTGGATGAGCACAATAATAGACTCAAACAAGATGTGGAAGAAAAGGAGAGCACAATTACAAAGTTGAAAGCCAATCTTACACAACTAAAAGAGACTCCACTTGGGATGAGATTTAGGAAACGACCATTATCATCCTTTCAAGCTCTTTCAACTGGTGGTGGAGCACGGAAGTGACGTGTTTACGCACTTAGGTATGTATTTCCTTTGTTTAGTTATGTTAAAAGACTTTTAGATTGAGATTCTTATTGTGCAGGTCATTTGTTGAAGATGCGAGTGCTTCCTCAACAATGGAGGATCAATTGAAGTTTCTGAATTCTTGTCTTAGCAACAAACATGTGCTTATGATCTTGGAGTCACCAATAGGAAATCACATCAAAACCCAAGTGATTAAAGATTTTGCAGGCAACTTAGAAGATATTATTAGTCCTAGTGAGGTACAGATGGTATGTGATGAAGCAGGTGTTAGTACTAGAGCGTACACTGCATTGTACAATCTTTTGAAGCAGGCTCTACAAAACAAAGGTATTTTCCAGAGCATTTTTCCATGCCCTTACAAGGTATCTGTGAGGAAGAAGATAACCAATGAGGATGTAGCCAATACTCTTGGCAATTACCTGCATATAGAAGATGTTATGCCTGCATCCATTTATCATTCATCTACATCAAAGAAAGAGTTGAAAAACACATCTAGACAGGGATTCAGCTACACAAAGTACAACAACATATTTGTCAATTTGGAGAGGCTCCAAAAGGAAATGGTTAAATTTTACAAATCCACACTTCAAGGTATATCCATTGTTTTGATAATGACATTCATAGTATTTTTAATAATATAATGTTTGTTATTTGATGTAGATTGTGGTTCCAAACTCAAGTTTGTATTGAAGCTAGACGAATGTCAAATCATAAAGGGATGTCGTATGGAGAGACTTAGTGTGACACTCATGAACAAAGCTATGGCCCATGCTATTATTGATGATAGTGAAGAATCTACCCATCACTTTACATATAGTGTCCAATCAGAGAAAGATATATGGTGGTTAGGTGCTATTGAAGTACCTAAAGAATCCAATGATGTTCTTACATGGATTTTCAATAGGATCCCCTGGATCAGAGAGGTGATAACTTCTCAAATTCATGGTGCGAAAATCAATGTAGAAAGCCTTGGTGATTTTGAAGTAGAGTGGCACTTAGGTGGAGACTTAAAGACTATCAAATGCATGTTAGGGTGCAAACAAGGTGCATCTACTCTCTATCCTTGTCCATATTGTACACGAGGTTATAAACGAACAAAGAGAAAACAAAACAACATAGATGATTTAGCTGATGACACAGACGCAACTGCATCTGTTGAATGGGATACACCTTTAATGAGGTGTCCCATGTTAGGTACACCTAATCGTGACATGTCAGATAAGGATTGGAATCCCATTATTCCATTCCCTTTAGTCAATGTCCACTTTTGCACCTTGCATGCCTTCATGAGAATTTTTGATAGACTATTGAAGCTCCATATAGAATACGCATTTGCCATGAAGCCAGTTGATAAATCTATTCAAGCTATAAAGAAATTGGAGGAACTTCTTAATTCAATTGGTTGTCATGGTGGAAATGTAACCCTAGTTGTTAAGAAAGTTGGAGAATCTCAAGATAGCTTGCAACAAGTGTCAATGACAGGGAATAAAGCAAGACATTTTTTTAGAAGAGGTACTAGCACTCAAAATAATGAATGTTATGAGCTGTGGAAAGACCTATGCATGATCACAACAGACAATGACTCTCAAGTTGATCTTTGTAATAAGAGAAAGAAAGTTTGGTCGAGCTTTGATAAGGTTGTAGGCTTAATGGGTCTGACTAGGTCTAGTGCTATTCAACGTCAAATGTTTCAAGAAACATTAGTGGAGTTCACCAAGTGTTTCATTCAATGTTGGGGAGAGAGCAATATAACACACTACATTGTAAGTGTAATCTTCTTCTACAAGTGTTCATTGCACTTACCTTTTTCCAATGTACTTAACAATTTTTAGCATATTTTGTTTGCACATGGAGCTTTTTTCATGCATCGATATGGGTCATTAGAGATTTTCAGTACCCAAGGAATGGAAAAGTCACACTACAAAGCGAGGGGTGTCTACTTCAAAAACACCCGACATGGTGGTGGCCCAATGCAATCAAACTACATGGAGGAGATGTTTGATTGGTTTTACCGCACTACATTCTTGAGAAAGTTTTTTGTGGAACGACTTAGGGATTCAAAATTGGCAAAACTTGCAAGAAAGATGCAACACAACATTGCCAGTGAGAAAGGGAAGTCATCGTTAGGTCCTCTTCATCATGCTCAGTGGCGTGCAAGGAGACAACGAGAAGGCTCAGCTTGGAAGTAAAGTGAATTCGCTATTTCCCATTATGTGGTAATACATATGATTATTGTAATCTTGATTTCAATGTGTTATTATTTAATATATAATATTATGTATGGTTTTAAACAGGTTTTGTCCGTTCTAGTGTGAACAAACAGTTTTTTAAAAAACTCTATAAATAGAGAGAACTCACTTCATTTCACACTTTTTGCAACTCAAGAGAATGGCACGCACCAAGCAAACTGCAAGGAAAGATCGCGTCTTCTTTCCTAGCCCTCATCTAGGGATACAACGCCCACCATGGTTGCAACCCCCCCAAAGGCCTCGAAGTGGTTCCCAGAGCACATCTGTGCCTGTGTCACACGATGGCACACCACCTGGGAGCAATTCAGTGCGAGAAAATGAAGTTTCCAGTAGACAAGATTATTACAATCCAGGACGATCAGAGGCCATTTCAAATGATGAGCCACCAACAAGGACACCCATCAAATCAAGACCCAAACAGAAGTTGATCAGAAGGAGTGTACCAGAGAGCGACGAAGAGTCATCCCCAAATGAGGAAAGCAACAATCAACCACCATGGAATGATATGCAAATACCAACAAGCCATAGGGTGACACATGGAGGTAAGACACTTCCACAAGGACAAGGGCAAATACCAACAGAGGAGGAAAGAGAGCAAAGTCAACAACCACATCAACAACAAAATGTGCAAGATGAAGCTGGGCCCTCACATCGTGTACATCGGAGAAAAAAAAACTATCAACCTCGACGTCGACCTCAACGCCAGCCAAACATACCTCCCAACCCAAGAGCTCCACAAAGACGAAGGAAGCACTGTAGGGCTTTTGCAGAGATACGACACTACCAAAAGTCCGTTGAACTACTCATACCACGAAGAGCTTTTGCAAGGGTAGTGAAAGAGGAACTACAAAGCTACCAAGCAGGTCTAAGAATACAAGGGATAGCACTTGAAGCACTTCAAGAGGCAGCTGAGGCCTACCTCATCTCCATGCTTGAGGACTCTAACCTCTGTGCTATCCATGCCAAGAGAGTAACCATACAACCGAAGGACATTCAGCTAGCAAGAAGAATTAGAGGAAATAACCCATGATGTGTATATTATACCCTATGATAGGCTACTTTGCGATGTAATACAATGGATAATAGAAAATTTTGTTTTGACTTATATTCTTTGTCTCTTTTTTCTCTCTCACTCTCTCTCTCTCTCTCTTTCAGTCAGTTATATATGGATTCAGTTAAACATGCATGCACTTGCCTATTTTTTTATGACTAGATATGTTCCTTTTCTACATACTGGTGTGCAACATGTCCTTTTCATACCAAAAAACCCCTAGCCACAGAAACGTGGGATTCAGCCCTGCAAAATTTTTGCAGGGATGAATCCCACGTTTCTGTGGCTGGGGTTTTTTTTGCAATATTTGGTCTTTGGTAAGCATAAGACATATGGTAGAGATGCAATGGTCTAGGTATTAAGAGGTTATACCCTATAGGAATTGAGATCTTTAGCTACTAAAGGCTGAGTTTATACCCTACTGAAAACTTCTGGTCCTGATAATACCAAAACCAATTGAAAATCTGAAATTACATAGTTTCCTATGTATTGTAGCACCTAAAAACACTAGATAAGGCCAAAAAAGCCCCAGCCACAGAAACGCGGGAAACAGCCCTGCAAATTTTTGCAGGGCTGTTTCCCGCGTTTCTATGGCTGGGGCTTTTTTGGCCTTTTTTAAGCATATAATCATACAGAGGACCAAAGCACAATACAAAGACCCCCAATTAGATACAATTTGTGGAGAGAAGATAAGTTCAATTTTTTAGCACATTCATATACAGAACTAGACAAATGATGAAAAAAAAAGTTTGTATTATCAAGACATTACATCATTTCTCAGCTGCCTTCAATTTCTCCACAACTTTCTTTCTCCTTTGGAGAGATTGAGGCAGCTGGTAAGTCAATACAGATCTTGATATTACATGGGGGTCTTGCATTCCAAGACTCATGGCGATACCTATTTGCCCTAATACTTTTCCTCTAAAATTAAGTCCTAAAGTAGTTACAACTAAGGATTTCCTAACCAAAATGACACAATTAGTGCCTTGGGTAATTGTACATAAACACAAAATCTTGCTAAGGGCCTTCAAGCACCAAGTGATGAAGTGCCCATCGGGACTGTAGTCTTTGTGTATGATAACAAAATCATCCTTTGGCAACTTTCCGATGTAGTTTGCCAAGGATGCACCACTCCCACGAGAAGCTCAATCCCCACCAGACCTTGCTGCGAACTTGTCGAGCTCAATTGCTTCCTGTTAAGAACAAATGAGAATTCAAGCTCTTACAATGTTAACTTAAAATTATCGATTTATTTAATTCAATTACCACTTACATCATGAAGCTTGTCTTCTTCCTCCCCTCTTCCAGGGGCATCAAGATCAATGCTAGAGTGGGCCATGCCACTCTGCTCTGCTACATGGGATGTAGGAATTTTTTGCTTCAGTATCCTCTCCTGTGCTGCACTGAACTCCTCCTCTGTAGTAGAATTGTTGTCATCATTTAAAATATCAGCACACACCATTGATATGGTGTCTGCCACAGAATCCCCAAGTGGGATGGACTTCTTTTCAAGTATGTCAGATGTGTTGTCAAGTGGAACATCTGACATTGTGGAGAAAATACTCAAGCATTCATCTAGACGTAGACCGAATGCCTTCTCAATGTCATGGAGTAAAATAAATTCCTCTCCATCCACAACGATGCAGGAGAGATATTCAAGTTCCACCTCTGGTAATGTGGGCTCAGAGGGGTTGAGATTTGAAGGGGGGGCCTCCTCCATGCTTGATTGCACATGTAGTTTATCCTCAACACCACCAGGGAATTCTTGGTGGATTGTAATGCTTTCTTTGGAAAAATTTATGGCCTCTGGTTGAGGCTCATTCTTCTCCTTAACAAAACCCCCAGTGGCAAGGTTGGGGAGCTCAACAGGTGTAGGTTCCGGCTCCTCATTAATAATAAAATATGTTGTTGCAGTGTAGGATAGGTACTTTGTACCCATCCTCTTCTTTTTGTTAAGTTCTTTTACTAATGGCACAGAGTCATCTAGTAAGTGCCCAGCAGTTTCCGCAATTGCCATGAAGCGCTTAAGGCGCTTCATGAAGGCTTCATCGCCTCTATGTATGTAGAGTAGAAGGTCACATGGAACCCATTTACCCTCATAAGGCAGTATTTCTATAGAAAAACGCAAGATGTAGTACTCAAGGAAATCTATGATTTCCTTGAGCACATCAGAGTTGAGTTGAATTGTTTTGTCTAGATCAGGGACCCTAGACAGTAGGTCATACAAGTGGTTCTGACCTTTGAACTCAGTTGATTCCAAGAACTCATTGAAGAGTTCACGTGGACGTTTGGGTTGCAGGGTACTGGAGGATGCGGCAACCATTGCGCATGATGCTAGCTTGTGTGCGTACTCTGCTAGTGATTGTAGCTCTTCTTGGTTGCAAAAGTGAGAAATGAGAGAATAAGTGTTGCTTTTATAGTAGTTTCAAAATTTTAAAGTGAGTGGGACCCATTTTAAAACTAAAACTGATACCTTTAAATAAAACAATCATGCACAGAACTCTCAGAAAAAAAACTTTTGCTCATAAAAAGATTGAACAGAATCATTAACCAGAATAAGATACACGACAACACAATAGAAAAAAAAAATTCTCAAGACTTTAAAATTATAATAAATTGCCATTGGAAAAACCAAAGATTTGGCAAATTGTACATCATATTGAGATCAAAAAATTTTACATGCTACATGTCTTGCATGTTAAATACATTGTTGCAGATGTAGGATTATAAATGGAACATAGGTGTGTGTACACTGTAGCACTCAAATAGTCCTTGAGCTATGACAATGAAAGTTGAGTTCCATCCACACTCCATTCAAGGAGGACTTTAATTTTATCCTCCAACCTCTTACCAATCTGCAGACAAATAGAAAACTTTAAATGAACATATTTGAGTGTAAGAATTTGTATAAACAAAAGAAGAAATACCATATGCTACTTACCTTATGCCCTTGTATTCTGAACTTTGATTGATCCAGATCCTCAAATCCCATGATTACTAGATGTTCTCTCACGTTGGCAAGAGTCCAATGATGATTTACTGAAATAACTTCCATTTCATTGTTGGGTAGATTTATCTTAATTTCAAATGAAATTAAAACACCCTCAGAACTTTGTAATGGTATCCATTCACCATGTTTACACATCCAACGATCATAATAGAATCTAATGTACAATGAAGTACGATGTTTCAAGTATCAAAATCCTATGCCTGTTGCACCAATTTTACAAATGTATCTATCCCCTTTGGTGCATCCTTCTACAAGTCCCCATTTTTCACCTAGCAAACACTCTACCTGCTCATACGTGATATCTTTTAACATGAACATTGTTGACGTCTCTAGAATTGTGAATATCTGAAATAAATGTACAAAACAATGAACAGGAACACACCAATGTAATCCTATAGATCGTGAAACTCTTGTAAATTTCAAAGAGTTGTGTATGTCCATCACCATCTTATGCTTCAAAGATGTTAATGTCCATACATCAGGTTGCGGCCACTCAAGCTTTAAGAGAGAATCTACCTTAATCATCTCTAACTTGCCAAAATCATTTGATGAAGAGGGTACAACATATGTATGTGTGTAAAAGAAAACTCTCTCACATAATAGCTGAGCAGGACGGGCTTGTGGAAAGACTATCGACCCAACATCTGCATGCAATGCTTGGAAAGTACCTGTAAGACTATGAAGTGGTTGTTCTTCCACCAAGCTAGAAGGAAATATGTCTACTACAAAAAAATACACAACTTAGCTAGGTATATTTTGAAATTTGGACAAAAGTCAACGAGTAATACTTACAGTTGATAGGATATCTCATTTTGTTTGAGTTTTCCAATTTCATGGTTGACATTGTGAACACATGTTGTACAATGGCAACAATTTCACCATTTTTGAGCTTTTTGAAGCCTAGTAACTTCCCTTTCCAATGAAGATCCAAGTTTCCACGATCTCTCACACGGTGAGGACCAACACCAGAGGGTTGCATGTACACCCATGCACCTTTGCAGAACTCCTGTCCTAACCAAAATCCTTCTGGAGCCTTGATATTGTGACATTTTATCGCGATAACCTCATCTTTTGGACGTCTATGAGATTTAGGTTTCTCCATTGGAGATCAGGCTATGGAAATGACAGTAGGAATTCAAAGAAGATGATGCATAGAGAAAGAAATGGAGATGCAGGAGCTGCAATGGTGTGCTAGGGAGAGAAAGTAGTGGAAAGAGATGACTTTTTGGGACCTGGGTATGAAAATGGGAGGTTTTGGAGGGAGAAAGTTGCATTTTGAGTTATTTTTGAAAAAGTCACTTTTTTCACTTCAGTTCATGCACGGATTTTGATTTAGAACCCAAAAATAGCACTTTTGATCTTAAAAAGTGGTTGGGGGACCATTAAATGGTGTTATGATGAGTTTTATAACTTATTGAAAATTTTGAATTTTTGGGCCCAGGTAAGTTACGAGATTCCTTTCTCTCTCTAGAGGCAAAACCTGAACATAGGGGAATCCTGTCCCCTCATCCCCCTTCAGCCTAGTGATTTATAGGCTATAGACTGTGTCCATCACCCTCCTCTCATTGGTCCATCACTAATCACTCCTTAATCCAAAAGGCCCATGCAGGGTTCATTTTTTTCCCTAATGGATTATAATTCTGATTAAAGCTGCTAACACTTTGATTATTATGCCAACATTCATGAGCTAGATGATTAGTCATACAACATATCCAACAAGCTTTGATATTATCCTTGTTGTTTCTACCTCTTCCTCTACTTCTAACACTTCCTCTTCCTTTTAGGAAATTCGTTTGACTTTGAGTACCTTCATCCTCAACTGACTGTTTCTTTCCTTTTCTAGTCTTCTTCTTATCCTTGGAATACATTGCTTGACATGCACTCTTATCAGTATCCCCTTTGATATCATGCTCAAAAGTTAGCATATGTCCTAACAACTGATTCAAATCAAGAGTCAAATGATCTAATGAAAGTTTAATTGATAGTATGAAAGGCTTCTACATCTCATCTCCTCTCAGACTTGTGAGAATTTTTCTTACCAATTTATCTTCTTCAATGTCTTCATCTACTACACCTAAAGAATCAGCAATGTCTTTCATCTTTGTCACATAATTAGATATTGATTGTGAAACTTTCTTCTTGAATGTGGTAAATTCAACCCATAGTGATGCCTTTGTTGATTTGGTTGTATTTTGAAAATGATCCTCCAAAGCATTCCATATATCAATTGCACTTTCAATTCCTCTGATGTGAGGAAGCAAGTAATCATTCAGTGCCATATAGATAATGCTCCTTGTTTGAGCATCCTTCTTCATCCAAACCTTCAAGTCTGCAAGCTCTTCCCTAGTTGGAACACTAGGATCTTTAAATTCTGGCTTCTCTTCTTCTCCTATGATGTATCCTATCAGATATTTTCTCATAAGATGAGCTTCCATCCTCATAGACCAAGATGGATAGTTCTATCTATCCAATTTCTCAATTTGGAGACTACCTCCCATTCTTTCTTTACCTTTACTAACAAATCTTCAACCTTATGAGTAATGAATATACTTTTTCTTCAAACTTTACTCCTTTTGATCCTTTTAATTGTTCTCCTGTGTCTCCAATCAAGTTTTCCTTCACAGTTTATCCTCTTGAATCTTCAAATGTTGAATTTTGTATGTCTGCAATAGTCGGGGTCTTCCTTTCCTTCAATTTTGATAGAACCTGTTCTAATACCATAGATGGAGATGATTAATATCCAAAAGACAAGCTATACTTGAATTTAGAACACCTCTAAATCAATTATACCTCAAAACCTCCTTCAAATTTTAAAAATCTTTACCAAATTATGAACAACCAACACTTTTGTGAAGTATGGCTTTACTCAAGAACGTCTGCCTCATAAATGTCACTCATTGATTGATGAAATGATTAAAGTTTTCTATGAAACTTAAAAAAAACACTCTCCTTATATTTGTGCAACTATCCCAAGTGAAAGTTCTTCAAAAGAACTTACAAAACTTCAGATTTACTTCAATAAGTATACCTATGTCTGAAACAGGTTTTCTCTGCAAGCGACTTTGACATATGCAACTTTAAAGACGTAGTTCTCACAATCTAGGCCCCATTTGGTCAAATTCTTTACACATAGGTTGCTTACATTTCAACTTAAATTTTGAATGCTTATTTATGCAAACATTTACACTATAGACTGAGAACTGATCAAATCTTTGACCATCAAGATTGCACCTGTTTCAGGAGTCACTCATCACCTGTTACACATATAAATGTTCCTACACACAACTCTCTCAGCCTCATTACAATTAGACTCTCCAAAATTGATCATAGATGCATGAACTATATAATTAGACACACACAAAAGGATTTCTCATTTGATTGAGCACAAAAAGAGAAGAAAGAGAAACATCAAGGTGCAAATTCTTGAAAACTTCTTCGATTCTGATAAGAAGTACATCTAATGGATGTTACACATTCAACTTATGATATCTAATAATCTCATTCTCATCTATTCTTCATCTCTAATACATATGAGGTCCATATACAAGTGTATATATACTTATGAGTGTAGATTCGACACTACTTCAAAGTATATGTGAAGTATTTACAAGATTAATGTACGTGTATAAAGATCATCTCTTCCTGAATCTCCACTTCATTTCATACTTCAAGCTTCAAACGTTCCTTCATTTCTTCACTCTTAAGCTTCATGTAATCATTAATTGATGATTGTCTTGCTCCAACAGTGGCTACCTATACTCTTTGTGATAACAATGAGTCTATTTCTTTTGATGAAGCACAAAATTCAAAAAAATGATGGATTCTATGCAATCAAAATATGATGCTATTGTAAGGAATGGTACTTTTTCTTTACGTGCTTTGCCACCAGGAAAAAATGCCATCAAAACTAAATAGGTATACAAAATAAAGTGTAAACCTAATGGAATAGTTGATAGGTATAAAGTTACGCTTGCACCCACATGGCAATTGACCTTTGCACCCACATGGCAATTGACCTTTGCACCCACATGGCAATTGACCACTATTTGTAGCATATGTGCACGCACATGGCAATCGACCACTATTTGTAGCATATGTGCACTTGCAAATCATCATAGTTGGAATGTACATTAGTTGGACATTGAAACTGCATTTGTGAATGGTGACTTACATGAAGGACTGTATTTATTTTCATCCTCGTGGTTTTGTGTAGAAAGGGCATGAAAAAAAAGTGTGGATGTTGAGAAAGGCATTACATGGTTTGAAGCAAGCATCACACACTTGGTACCAAAAAATACATGCCTACTTGATTGCACATGCTTTTGAGAACAATCCAACTGAGAGAACCTTATATCTTAAGCATGCAAATGATGTACTTTTGATCATTGTTGTGTATGTTGCTGACATGCTGCTCACTAGTCCTAATGAGAATCATATTGTTGAACTTAAGGCTGATTTCCATAAGTCTTTTGAGGTTTTGGATTTTTGAATGGCTCCTATGTGAAAGAACTTGGAGAAGCTTATAGAAGGTAGAAATATGCGTTTCGAAGTGACAAAGTTTGGTCTAGCTAACCGGCATAAGACTAGCCCTTGAGCTTATGGAGACTCAAATAGACCTTATAAGCATGTGATAAGTGCAAAGAAACACACTATGTACTTTGGAGCATCAAGAGAATAAGTCGATACAAAATAGATAGGTTCGCGGGTCGACTAGCTCAAAAAACTTACTATCTATGGAAGAGACAATGAACTTCAAATGCCCATAGTGACGAGCGTGATTACAATTAGAAAAAATCCCTTTATGGGAGTGATAAACATAGGGTTGAGTGTATAGAATGCACAAAAGTATAAGGAATAAGCAAAATATGCTATAGTCATGAATGAGACATTCACCGGTGGTACATCCTATTTTTCAGGAATACATAGAGATTGACCCTGAGACAAAAAAACTTAGATTTCTCCCAATATACTGAACCAAATCCAAGGAAATTTTTAGGCATAAACTAGACACTAATAGCTTTCCAATGAGCTATCTTTCACTCGATTTGGAGCTCTCGAGAGAGAGGAGCAGCCTCTGCAAGATTACTGTTGGCAAAGAAGATGATGCAATGAATTGAAGGAGCAAGACAATGATGGTCACAAGTGTATGTATATTGCTTACATGTAATGTACAAGTGATTATAAGTGTTTATGTAGAATCTAGGAGTGTTCCATGACTTTTACAAGTGAAGTTTGAATTCAAATGAAGGTGGGAATTGTTAATGTTGGAGGGAATCAATTCACTTTCCTACAATCTAGGAAAAGTTAAGATCTAATTTGATCTACTTTTAGGTGATTGATTGCTTGATTGAATGCAACTTTAACCACCAAAAATTCGTGGGATTTGGGCTTTGTCTTTCCACTTTTACATGTGTAAAGCTCAAGCCTTTTACAACGGTAAATGAACCATCAAAAATCTCTCAAAAAATACAGTAAATGAGCATAAGAAAAAGAACTCTCCAACGGATATTCTTTCGACCCAGTAGCCTTTGATGTAGATCAAATCCACCTCAAGCATAGTGTAAGATTGATGTTCCAACAACTCCCCCTCAAGCTAAAGTATGCTTGAGTCTTCATTCTCTGATAGGTTGAATACCTGCCATAGCTTTGAATCTACAAAGCTTTATTCCATCAAGTGCCTTCGTCATCATATTTGCTACTTGCTTTTCAGTTGGAACAAAAGAAATGTCAATCTCCTTTTCCATGAGCTTCTCCCTAATGAAGTGGTAATGGACTTCTATGTGCTTGGTTCTTGCATGGAAAATAGGATTTGCCGCTAGATGCATGGAACTTACATTATCTTCAAATATGTGAGGTTCGGAACTCACAAGTCCCAAATCTGTATAAAATGCTTTTAACCATATTGCCTCTTGAGTTGCTATGGTTAAGCCTCTATACTCTGCTTCAGTTGAGGATAAAGCAACTGTTGGTTGCTTCGTGGAACTCCATGACACTAGCTTCGAACATGCAAATGGTAAGTAACGAGATGTACTTTTTCTATTATCCTTAGCTCCTGCCCAATCTACATCTGAGTAGATTTTGATATCCAAATCTGAAGAGTAAGGATAGAATACCTTCGTTGATTGTTCTTTTGAGATACTTAAGTACTCTCTTAGTTGCATCCATGTGTGGTCTTCTCGGTGAGTGAGATGTCTACCCTTGTATGAGTAGCGTATATCAAGCTACCTACCAAGCTTTGATAGTCTTTTAGGTCTTCAATTTTCTCACCTTCATAAACACTTAGTTTATGATTCATCTCCAAAGGTGTACCTGCAGGTTTAGTGTTGTCCATTTTGAACTTGAGAACAAGATCCTCAATGTATCTTCTTTGAGTCAAATACATTCCTTCATCTGTGTATATCACCTGCATACCTAGGAAATATGTGAGCTCACCTAGGTCACTGACTTTGAACTCCTCTTGCATGTGTCTCTTGACCCTTTGAATGCCATTTAGATTATCACCTATCACAATAATATAATCTACATATACACATAGATAGATAACCTCATTGTGATCCCTTTTGATGAATAGAGAAGGAACTGAGCTGCTAGCTTTGAACCCTTTATCTTGAAGATATGTAACCAACATGTAATTCCAATCCCTTGGGGCTTGTTTCAATCCATACAATGCTTTCTCAAGTCTGCAAACATAAGATGGATGATTAGGGTTTTCAAAACCTAATGGTTGTGACATGTATACCTCTTCACTTATCCAACCATTTAAGAATGTATTTTTCACATCAAGTTGGAGGAGTCTCCAATTCCTTGCAGCAACTACACTTATCAACGTCTTGATTGTAGTCATCTTTGCAACTGGTGAGAATGTTTCCTTATAGTCTATACCATGAGTTTGTGAGCATCCTTTGGCAAATAATCTTGCCTTCTACCTACAAACTGATCCATTTGAGTTTCTTTTAACTTTATATACCCATTTGCAACCAATTAGCTTTTGATTTGGCGATATCGAAACCAAATCCCAAGTGTCCATTTCCTTCAATGCATCTATCTCTTCTTTCATGGCCTTTTCCCAATTAGGGTTTCCCTTTGCCTCTTCATAGGTTGAGGGTTCCTCTGAAATAGAATCTTTTGCCAAGTAGATTGAATGCTTTGTAACAAATGTGGAATCATATCCATACCTTTCTGGTTGTTTCTTCTCGCTTGCTGATCTTCTAGGTGCTTGTTTGGAGCATTCTCCAACCTCTTGCATCTTTGTTTTGCCTCTTGACTTCCATAGCTTGTAATCCTTTTCCCTTTCATCTTGGTCATCTTCTGTATCACTTCTTGGATCCTAGACCTGTGTAGCATGCTTGCTTCCTAATTGATAAGAGTTAGAATCAAGATCATATGGTAGTGTTACCTTTTGTTTGTCTTCATCATACCAAGACATGTGTTCTTCAAACACAACATCTCTACTTGTAGTGAATTGCTTGGTTGAAGGATTGAAGAACTTGTAACCCATCTGAGCTGAATCATATCCAATAAACATTGCCTTTGTTGCCCTTTCATCTAGCTTACCTCTTATTTGTGATGGTACATGAACATAAGCTAAACAACCAAAAACCTTGCAATGTCCAAGACTAGGTTTTCTTCCATGCCATGCTTCATAATGAGTCATACCTTGAAGTGATTTGGATGGTAGTCTATTGGCAACATACACAGTAGTTGAAATAGCTTCTGCCCATAGATAATGTGGCAACTTCTTCTCTTCAAGCATTGTTTGGGCTGATCCAACAAGTGTCTTGTTTCTCCTCTCTGCAATTCCATTTAGTTGAGGAGAGTACCTAGTAGTCACTTCCCTTTTGATACCTTTGTCTTGCAAGAACTCATCAAACTCTTTGGAGAAGTATTCTCCCCCTCCATCAGATCTGAGCTTCTTTAGTGATCTATGTGTATGATTCTCCACATGTGGAAGATACTTCTTGAAGCAATCAAAGACTTCATTCTTACTCTTGATAAAGTATAGAACAGTTGATCTACTATGGTCGTCAATAAATGATACATAATACCTTGATCCTGCCAATGAAGTTTCTTGACTTGGTCTTCATACATCTGTATGTACTGAGTCCAATGAGTTGTTGTGGATGTATCCTTTGTGGTCGAAAGGTTGCCTTTGTGCATTCCCAATCTGACATGCATCACACCTGTTGATCATGTATTGCTTTGATATGCTCGGCAGTCCTAGAACACTTTGATCCCTGCATATATCCTTCAAGGTTGTTTCATTCACATGAGCAAGTCTCTTATGCCACACTTCAAGCTCACTTAGGGTTTGAGACCCAAACTTGAATAGAACTATGTTCCTGGTTTCTCCTACTTCAAAAGTAAAGAGCCTACCATGCTTCTCACCTCAAGGTAACTTTTTGAAGCCTTGACATGATCTTCCACAAAAGCTCCATGTTGGGTGAACCTAACTTGCAAGCCTTTTTCAACTATTTGGCCTACACTTATTAGGTTTTCAGTGATAGTGGGTACATAGAGAACCTTACTTAGAATGTTTGTCCTGCCATTGGAAGCTTTGATATTACCAATCTTCTCCACATTGTGCTTTGTGTCATCCCCTGTTTGCACTTCATGTCTATGCTTTGGACTTTCCAAATCAGATAGAAGAGCAATGTTGCCTGCAACATGATTCAAACATCTTGAATCTATGTAGAAAAAATGATCATCTTCTTTACCTTCTTTGTGGCTTAGATTCATGAGAAGCAATGAGTCTTCATGTGGTTGATCGTTTGAATAATTGTTGTAGTCCCTTCTATTATAGCCTCTATTGTTATTATTGAAGTTGTGTCCACCTCTGCCTCTATTGCTGCCATATCCACCTGTTCCACTTCCTTTCTGGGTCCTCCCATTGAACCAACAATTCTGAGTGGTGTGGTTGGTCTTATCACATATGGCACAAGGTTGAACATTCTGACCTTTGGCGTTGTCTTGATTTGGTCCTTTCTTCTTCCCTTTCCACTTGCTCTTGCTTGTGAAGTTGGCTTGAGAGGTCTCTTCTTCATCTTCTTCCTTCTTCTTGCCTTTCTGCTTCTTATCCTTCTTATCTGCATATAGAACACTAGTTGAATTACCATGATACGAGTTACCTTCCTTTATGCTATTGTTGGCTTCTTGATTGAAGAGTTGTCCAAGAAAGATGTTGAAGTCTGGAGTTTGCACATCCATGATGAGATCATAAGCCATCGTGAAGGATTGCCATTGCTTATCACATCAAATGCCATTGAGAATTTGCCTCATGATGACCTCTTCTTCAATCAGCTCTCCAATGGATGCTAACTGATCCGCAACCTCCTTGACCTTGGTAACAAACTCTGTGATGGTTTGTTTAAGTGACTTCTTCATTTGGTTGAACTTGTTCCAAAGATGATTCTTTCTTGCTTTGGTACTAGCAGAAAAGAAACTCTCGAGGGCATCCCAAGTCCCGTGAGATGTCTTGCATCCTCTAATATGTGATAATAGAAAGTCAGAGATAGAGTTTAGTATGTACAACCTTGCTTGAGCATCCCTTGAGCACCAAAGTGTGAGCTTATCTGTCTCCTCTTGTGTAGGTCCTCCTTTGGATCTTGGAATAGGCATAGCTTCATCACCTACTACAGTTCCATAAAGATTTCTACCTTGCAAATAGGTCTCCATCCTGATTTTCCAAGCCGCATTGTTGTGTCGATCAAGCTTCTCGATCATTGAGGGAAAGCCGTCACCCATCTTGATATAGCTCTCATACCACTAATTAAAGAACTTGGAGAAGCTTGTAGAAGGTAGAAAAATGTGTTCTGAAGTGATGAAGTTTGGTCTAGCCAACCGGCACAAGACCAGCCCTTGAGCTTATGGAGACTCCAATTGACCTTATAAGCATGTGATAAGTGCAAAGAAACACACTATGTATTTTGGAGCATCAAGGATAATAAGTCGATACAAAACAAATAGGTTCGTGGGTCGACTAGCTCAAAAAACTTACTATCTATGGAAGAGACAATGAACTTTAAATGCCCATAGTGACTAGCGTGATTACAATTAGAAAAAATACTTTTATGGGAGTGATAAATATAGGGTTGAGTGTATAGAATGCACAAAAGTATAAGGAATAAGCAAAATATGCTATAGGAATGAATGAGACATTCACCAGTGGTACTTCCTATTTTTCAGGAATACGTAGAGATTAACCCCGAGATAGAAAAACTCAAATTTCTCCCAATGTACTGAACAAAATCCTATGAGAATTTATAGGCATAAACTAGACACTTTTACCTTTTTAATAATCCATCTTTCACTCAATTTGGAACTCTCAACAGAGAGCAGCAGCCTCTGAAAGATTACTGTTGGCGAAGAAGATGATGTAGAGAATTGAATTGAAAGAACAAGACAATGATGGTCACAAGTGCATGTATATTGCTTCCATGTAATGTACAAGTAATTTCAAGTCTTTATATAGACTCTAGGAGTGTTCCATGACTTCTACAAGTGAAGTTTGAATTCAAATGAAGGTGGGAATGGTCGTTGGAGGGAATCAATTCACTTTCCTACAATCTAGGAAAAGTGAAGATCTAGTTTGATCTACTTTTAGTTGATTGATTGCTTGATTGAATGCAACTTCAACCACCACAAATTCGTGGAGTTTAGGCTTTAGCTTTCTAATTTTACATGTGTAAAGCTCAAGGCTTTTACAACGGTAAATGAACCATCAAAAATCTCTCAAAAAATACAATAAATGAGCATAAGAAAAAAATACTCTCCAACGGATATTCTTTCGATGCGGTAGCTTTTGATGTAGATCAAATCCACCTCAAGCATAGTGTAAGCTTGATGTTCCACCACTATGCAATCAGAGTATGATGCAATATGGGTATATAAGTTGAAATGTAAGCCTAATGGGATAAGTAACAGGTATAAGGCAGCTAGACTTGATTCCAAAGGTTATGCTTAAGATAGAGACGTTGATTTTGATAATAAATTTAATCCCACATACCAACTGACCACTATTTGTAGAATTTATGAACTTGGCATGCAACATGCTTGGTATGTACATTAATTGGACATCAAAACTGAATTTTTGATTGAAGAATTGCATGAAGAAGTGTATATCAATCTTATGGTTTTGTGCAAAAAGGCCATGAAAACAAAGTGTGCAGGTTGAAAAGGAATTATATGGTTTGAAGCAAGCACCATGTGCTTGGCATGAAAGGATACATGCCTACTTGCTAGCACATGGTTTTGAGAAAACTCCAATTGCGAGCACCTTATATATTAAGCGCTCAAATGATGCACTTCGTATCATTAGTATACATGTTGAATCATACTGCTCAATTTAAGGCTGATTTGCATTCCTCTTTTGAGATCCCATATTTGGGGGCATTTGCATTATTATTTGGACATTCACTTTAAGCAAGTTGATGGGAAAATAGCCTTGTGTGAAAAGAAAAAGCATATTGGTAGATTATTATAATATGGCCTTAAAGAGTGAAAACCTATTGCCACTCCCATGGAAACATGTTACAATTGACTCCATGATTTTAGAGATGCATTTGATGTTGTTCTCTATCAGCATGCTCTTGGATGCTTTATTTACTTATGCATAACTCCACTTGATATTCCATTTGTTGTTTCTCGATTAGCAAGTTTACACATTTCCCATGTGTCCAACATTGATAAGTAGGTAAGTGCATCTTTTGTTACTTGAGTGGTTGCCGACTACTTGGATTGTTTTATCACAAGGGAGGATCATTATCCCCGAATTAACATGCTTTTCTTAACTCATACTAGGTTGGTTGCTATGAAACTTATGTGTTCACCAATGATTTTTGGTTCATGCTTGGTAGCTCATGCATATCTTAGTTGAGCAAGAAGCAACCTACAATGGTCACTTCTAGTGCCGCGATTCAGAATAGGGCACCATTCATAGCTATTGTAGAGTATAGCTATTGTAGAGTGTGTGCAGCTCAAAAGCCTTTTGACTATTTTGGGTGTTGGTCGATCTTCTACCACCACCACCTTGACTAACACTTAGAGTGCATTGGTAGTTGCAGGGAACCTTGTGTTCACATTGAGGTGCATTATCATTATGTCACAAATAGGTTCTCTACTAGAGATATCAATCCAGTTGATGTGCACACATAGGACAATGTTCTAGACTTTTTTAGAGAGGCTCGACCTGAAGAGAAGTTTGAAGCTTTTTGCAAAGCTTTGGGCTTACTTCCTTTTGTGGATTGATCCATAAGGTTCATATTAGAGTATGATATGAACCTATCCATAACATAAGGTCCATATTTGAATGATTTGCTTCCATCCGATAGTTTGAACAAAGTCTTCTTCTTCATAAGTGACTTGTTAAAGGACCTCAATATAGATTTTTTGGAGGAAGAATTTGATGTTTTTAACAATGGATCTATGGAATTCTAGAGTCATTTCTTGGGAGCGCATCTGCCTTCTTGCATTCCGTATTTTTTTTATGGGTTGAAATGTTTTGTATAAGAAATTACGACATCATCATAGGGCATATCGCCTCGATGCATGCGCCAGAAACATGCCTGCATAAGTACACGAATAAGACAGAAATATGTTCAATGCCGAATCTAGAGACTAACACCCATACATGCATTCTGAACAGTACACGCTGTTTTGGGTTGCGATGTCCGAGACGCGGAATAGTTGGTCGCCATTACAGCAAACACACAGATCCTTAGAGTAACCAACCCATTACAGCAAACACACAGATCGTTTGAGTAACCAACCCACCTCCCAAACTCACTTCTACCATAGAAATACACACCATTGATTTTTTGCAGTCGCCTCTAAGAACGGTGATTGCAAGTGCAGGATCCCCTCCGTGCCAGCAGCAGCTGCAGCACTACCATGGCAGCACCTCACTCAAAATACTATGGGATGGTGGGAGCAACCGCAGTCTCGTATTTCATCCCCTAGTCATTGTCTTACTACATTGTTTTCTCTCACTCTTCAGACACCTCTCGTTTTCGTCAGACAATGCATTCTCTGTTTATTCGACATCTTCAGCAGTTACGCACGGTTTTTCTTGTAAAACGACAAACACTTGAGCTCTTTAGATAGCCTCACTCTCAGTACTAGAATCGTCGACTTCCTAAGTCTGCTTGTTCCTGCCCGCGACATTTCTGCGACCCGTTCTCAGATTCCATGGCTCGTGATTTCTCGTCATCGCCTGAAAATGCTCACATTGAGAGATACACGGATGCGTACATACATACAGTCATGGATATGTATATTAACACATATATTGGACAGGCACGATCTATGTACATACAGAGGCACAGACGTACAAACATTGGTTATGCTGATATACATCCACTTTCGAGCTTATCTGTAGTATTGTGTGTTGGGAGAGATGGTTGGAAGCACTCAGAAGATTGAGTTGGTACTGCTAATCCTGCTTTGCACCAGCCCTCTTTGACTCCAGATATGCTTCTTTGTTTCCTCTAGCTCAAAAGTAAACAATCTACCTGATTTTTCTCCCTTGGCTATCCTTCTGAATCCATGTCTTGGGTCCTCCACATATGCTCCATGTTGATTGAACCTGACCTGTAAACCTTTCTCCACAATCTGACCAACACTCATTAAGTTCTTGGTGATTGTTGGGACATAAAGTACTCTGCTCAATAAGTTCTGATTACCATCACTAGTCTTTACATTACCAATCTTTACAACAGAATGTTTAGTATCATCACCTGTCTGTACCTGATGTTTGCCCTTGGGTTCTTCCAAATCAGAAAGTAGTGTCACATTACCAGCTACATGGTTAGAACACCCTGAATCAATATAAAATAAATGATCATCATTTGTACCTTCCTTGGAGGTCATATTCATGATCAATAAGGAGTCATCTTGCTCCTCTGTGTAGTTGTTGTAGTCCTTTCTATTTCTGAATCCACCTTGATAGTTACCATTGTGGTTGTGGTTGTAATTGTTGTTGTACTGATTGTTGTATCCATTGTAGCCTTGGTGTTGGTTGAATCTGCCTCTACCTTGAGAGTATCCACCTCTTTGATGGCCTCTTCCTCTCTGATTTTTGTAGTTTCTGTAGCACTCATCTATGGTGTGGTTAGACAATCCACAAATATTGCATGGTGATGAATTGTAGGGTCTCCCCCTACCTGACTTACCTCCTCTGCCTCTACCTCTTGAAGATCTACCTCTCCCTGCATAGTTGGCTTGGGAGGTAGAGCCTTCTTCATCAACCTTCTTACTTTTACTTTTATCTTTAACCTTCTTATCAGTGTATAAGGCAGAGGGGTTGTTACCTTTTGATTGCTCTCCATTCTTTGTAAGCTTTGCTTCATGTGTGAAGAGTTGACCAATCAGAGTTGTTAGATCAAGAGCATGTATGTCCATGTATAGGTCCATTGCTGTGGTAAAGCTCTCCCATTTGTCATCAGCCTTTAGTCCATTAATTACCTGCCTTACTATTTGTTCCTCTTCAATCTCCTCTCCAATACTTGCAAGCTGGTCTGCAATGTCTTTGACCCTAGTGACAAAGTCTGAAACTGATTGCTTTGATTGCTTCCTAAGAGTAGTGAATTCAATCCATAGTTGATTTTTTCTGGCCCTTGTACTTGATGAAAAATATGTTGACAAAGTTTCCCAAGTTTCTTGGGAAGTCTTGCAATTCCTTATGTGAGGTAAAAGGAAATCAGATATAGATTTAAGAAGATATGACCTTGCCAAAGCATCTTTTGCACACCATGTGTTGAGTCTCTCTTGCTCTTCCTTGGTGGGTAGACCTCTAGCTTTGAATGAGGGCAATTCCTCATCTCCTGAGATGAATCCAAATAAGCTTCTTCCTTGTAGATAGGTCTTCATCCTTAGAGACCAAGCTTGGTAATTGTTCCTGTCCAATTTGTCAATGAATGAGGGAAAACCATCTCCCATGTTACCTTATTTGCTCTGATACCACTGTTGGGAGAGATGGTTGGAAGCACTCAGAAGATTGAGTTGGTACTGCTAGTCCTGCTTTGCACCAGCCCTCTTTGACTCCAGATATGCTTAGTAGAATCCTTGAGCTTCCAAATGATACCAAAATATGCTATATGTACTTTGGAAATGATTTGAATAATGATTAGATCAAAACAGATGAGTTTGCACTTCACTAGACTTGAAAACTTTCTATTTTGATCTTGATACCTGCTCAGTCTTTCACTCAGTATGACCAGCACACTTACAATTGGGAAAATTCCTCTTAGAGTTCTTCAATTAGCTTAAAAAACTACCATTTGCAAGTGGAATCACTCAAATTGATAAACTATGCACTAAGAAATAAGTTTAGCAAAATTAGAGTCACCCCCGACTTTTTAGGAAATGTGCAGAGAAATACTAGAGACCACTTCGAGCGCGCTTTCTCCACGATGGCTGATCCAATGATCTTCAAATTTTGTAGGCATGTATTATGCTTAGAGATGGTTCCAACAAGCTTTGAATCACTTGATTTGGTTCAGTAGGCACTGAGATATGCCTCTTTGAAGTTGACAGACTTGAAGGTAGAAAACTCAGAGAACACAGAGTTGATCAATGTAAGTATATATATTGATTAATATTAGTTTACAAACTCATTGCCATGCCAAGCATTGCCTAATGAGGTAGAGATGTGTGGGCTATGGTGTAGCACTCTCACACACTCAATACTAGCAGAAATGAAGCTCGGGAGGACTCACTCACTATGCAACTTTTTGATCACATTTTATATATATAAAGTAAGTGAGAGTTTGAATTCAAATTTGAATTCTTGGCTCCCTTCAATCACTCCTCTAAAAGTAGGGAGATATTCTCTCAATCACATGTTCTAGTTTTCCACGAATCAATCAAGGAGGTGTATCCATAAGATTCCAAGTCACTTAGACTTTTACAAGGAGTAAATGGTAATAAATCATAAGCATAAGTTCCTATGATTCTTCTCTCATATATTGAGTCTTCAATAGCAAATCCAAGCCAAGTGTGAAGGCTTGAATTGCACCAACATTGTGCAGGTTTTTACATCCGAAATTCGAGATAGGTGGTCGCCATAGAAGAAAACATTCGCTTTTCAGAACGATTACCTAGGTGCGATAGTTCGCATGTTGCTCGGAGTTCGAAATCCTCTCTTTGGGTTTCTTGCACTCGCCATGTCCTTGAGCCTCCAAAAATGTTGGACGCATGGAATTGTAGCTTCCTTTCCGTTCCAACTTGTATGATAAGCATGTAGCTTATGATCCATGTATTCGACAAACGTTTATATACATCAAGTGAATGCTCAAAAGGAAAAAAATAGAAACAAGTATCCAATTATCTACAATGAGTGTAAATGTCATCATCATTCGGAAAATACTATGGATGAATCTCTATCTGCTTTTGATATAAGCCGAGCTTAAAAAATGTTTGGAATGTCAAGTAATGGTTATGACCTTTGCATAGACAACAAATATATACATGGATACACATGCATATACACATACACATATACACACATATGTGGGAGCACACGAGCTAGGTTGGCTCCTCGTGTACAGACAGAGATGGAGATAACAAGAGAAAGAAGATGATAGATCGATGAAGAACCTGCACACACAACGGCGGTGGCATTATTTTCCATTAGTTTTATATATACATACATTAAGCATGCCACATCATCAATTCTCCCCCTCAAGCTCAGAATGAGCTTGAATACAAACTGAAAGAAATACACATGTCCATACAAGATGAAATAACATAAATGAAATCTAGATCCAAACTAAAGTTTTCTAACTCCTAAAGCTTCTCTCAAGTAGATAAACTTTTCTTTGGGAAGAGCTTTCGTGAAGATATCCGCCACTTGTTCTCTAGTGCTGATGTGAATCAACTCCACTTCTCCTTCGATGACCTTCTCACAAACAAAGTGATATTAATGAACTTTGATGTGCTTTGATCTCGCATGATAAACTGTATTCTTTGATAACATTATGTTGCTTACATTGTCACAATAGATAACCACCTTTTCATTGATGTAGACTCCCATGTCTTCGAGTAGGTACTTAATCCATGTTGCTTCACAAACGGCTTGTGTAATGCCTCTATATTCAGCTTCTGTGCTTGACAAGCGACAGTTGGTTGCTTCTTGCTACTCCAAGAAATGATTTCACTTCCAAGTGAAAATGAGAATCCACTTGTTGACCTTCGATCCATGAAATTTCCTACCCAATCCGCATCTGTGTATGCATATATACATGGCTGAACTTTTCTCTCATAAAACAAGCCAAAATTACATGTTCCTTTCACATATTGCAATATATGTCTGACTGCATCCAAGTGCACACTACATGGTTTATGCATAAACTGACTCACCAAACCAACTACAAAACTAAAATTGGTCTTCTCTTTGTTACATACATCAAACTTCCAACCATCTTTCTATACATATTGGCATCATGCAAGTACTTTCCGTCATCCGAAAGCTTAACATTAGCATCAAGTGGCATATCAATAGGTTTGAAACCACTCATATCGAATCTCTCAAGCATTTCCAGCATATAATTGCGTTGTATCATCCAAATTCCCTCTTTCATTGAAATTACTTCAATTCCCAAAAAATATTTTAGCTCTCCCAAGTCCGACATCAAAAATTCAGATTTTAGTTGCCTTTTCAAATCATCAATCCTCTTCTCATCGTTGCCAGTAATGATCAAATCATCGACATAGATCACTAGTAGAATTGTTTCACTTCCTTGATTCCATACAAACATTGAATAATCAACTTTGGATTGCATGAATTTTAGATCCAACAACTTATTAGTGAATTGTTCACACCATGCTCGTGGTGCTTGTTTCAAACCATAAAGCACTTTCTTTAACTTGCATACATAGTCAAGATACAGCTTTCGATGGACATAACCTTCTGGTTGTGACATATAGACATCCTCATGCAATTTTCCATTTAAAAATGCATTCTTAACATCCATTTGATACAATTTCCAATTGTTCATAGCAACCCATGCAATCACGCTTTTTACCGTTGTCATTTTTACAGCTGGACTAAATGTTTCATCATAATCCAATCCACATACTTGTGCATATCCTTTTGCAACTAGACACGCTTTAAAGCTTTCCAATGAACCATCACTTTTGCACTTCACTTTGTATACCCATTTACATCCAATAGCTTTCTTATTCAATGGAAATTTCACTAATCCCCATGTATCATTCTTCTTCAATGCATTCATCTCATCATCCATTGCTTTGCACCAATCTTCACTTTGTGATGCATCATGAAAATTCTTTGGTTCCTCATGTTTAATTCTCTCAGTCATGTATGCATAATGAAGCTTCATAGACTTATTGTATAAATTCAGCCTATCCACAGGATGTTTTACTCTCGTAGATCGTCTCAAAGGTGTTTCTTCATGTGTCTCTTTCCTTGCATGTGGGGGAACATATTTCTCCTTCGTATTTTTCAACATGCCAGGCGTAACTATCTCATCTTCAATATCTGAATCAGACGTGTATGTATCTTTTCCTTTCTCCTTTCTTCTTGCATAGTCTTTTGCATTCTCACTCCATGACGTTTCAGGTGTAGGAAACTCAAATGAACCATAGTCTTGACTCTCTTCTTGGTCAAAATTCCTATGAATTGTTCTTGGCTCATCATGAATATTATCCATAGAATCATCCATATCATTCTCTATCACAACCATGTCTTTAGGTGCATACCATGATGCTTTTTCATCGAATATAACATCTCTAACCACTATACATTCTTTTGTAACAAGATTATAACAGGGATATCCTTTCTTCTCTTCTAAGTATCCAACAAATATACACTTTTCAGATTTTGCCTCAAACTTATGTCTCAATTGACTAGGCACATGCGCATAACAAATACTTCCAAAATCTCGTAAATAGCTAACATTAGGCTTATGCTTCCATAGCCTCTCATAAGGCTTGAGATCATGAACCATACCTGTGGGAGCTCTATTTCTAACATGCATAGCCGTATGACAAGCTTCTACCCAAAACATATCTAGCATGTTCTTCTCATTCAACATGGCTCTAGCAACTTCGTCTATCACACAATTTTTACTTTCTGCAACATATATTCTCCCCGTGAATCTGATCGTAGGCACTTTATATACATTCCAACCTGCTTTTCAACCATGTTTTTGAATCTCACAAAGCACTCAAAGACTTCACTCTTATGCTTCAGGAAGAAAATCCATGTATATCGGCTATAATCGTCAACAAATATCAAAAAATATAGTGAGCCACCAACTGATTTTGTTCTACCAGGTCCAACCACATCAATATGGATTAGCTTTAGAGGTCTTCTCCTGTGCATTTCTCTTCTTGGAAACTTCATACGTTGATGTTTTTTGAATGTGCATGCTTCACAAATTCTTTCAAAGTTTAAATGACCAAATCTTGGTAGTCCACGCACTAACATTTGCTTTTCCATGGACTTCAATTTTCTCAAATTGATATGACCAATTCATTTATGCCATAATTCAGCCGCATCTGAATATTCACTATTTTTGGCATACATGTTCTCATAAAGGGGTGTATCCATATCAAATGTGAACAATCTACCCATCTTCTTTCTGTGAGCAAGTAATTTTCCTCTTTTTCCATACTTGGAATCATGTATAAAACAGCCATATTTGTTGAAAATAACTTCCATTTCTTGATCTGCTAGTTGACCAATTGAAACTAGGTTCTTTGTAATGCTAGGCACATGTAAGACATCACTTAATGTGTTTCAAACACCATTTCTTTGTACTAACGGTACATTCCCAACATCATTAATCACATGTAAGGTATCGTCACTAGTTGCTACATACTCCTTAGTCTTCAAAGCTTCTTTTGATTCAAACTAATTTCCAATGCTCGTCATGTGATTTGTGCAACCAGAGTCTATGTACCACTTCATATCGTTTCCACGTTTTGACATACTATTCAACACATGCTCCATCACAAACATATTAGCTCTGCCATAGTCTCTATATAAACTTTATGCAGAGAAATTTCCATGTGCCGCATAATGGCTTCTACCTCTTCCTCTTTGACTATTTTACTTATAATAACAATCTTTCTCAAAATGGCCATACTTGTTGCAATGATAACAATTTCCAAGTGCCTGTGATCTTCCTCTACCTCTAGAGTACGATCTTCCTCTACCTCTTGGCATACCCACTGTATTTGTATTTCTAAAAGATGATCGTCCATGACTAGAACCTCTTCCTCTATTCTAAAAGAATGCATGATCTCTCGAATTACCACTTCCAGATGCATTCAAACCAAGTTTTACTTCTTCTGTCATGCAAAGAGCTACTAGCCCATCAAAATATGGCATAGTGTCTCTCACTGAGATAGAAGTATCTAAGCTCTTGTATTGTGGTCCTAGACCATTTAGCATAACTGAAACCATATCACCATCTTCAACTTTGCAATTTATGGAAGCTAAATCATCAGTGATCTTTGTAATTTTGGCTACATAATCCATTATGGACCTATTTCCATGCCATACGCTATGCAACTTTTGCTTTAAGTGAATTTTTCTAGCTTCCATAGATGTACCATATATCTTATGGATTATATCCCAAGCTTCCTTCAGTGTGCTAGCTTTCATAATATGTGGAATTAGGCTCTCTGATATACATATCAAAATCCAATGGAGAACCTTTCTAGATTTTTCTTTCCACTTTTTATATTCTTTTTGCTCTTCTGCATTCGGATTCTCTGGCAACTCAGGACACTCGTCCTCTCCATTTAGTAATCCCCATAGACCTTTTCCCATCAAGAAATTTACCATCCTATACGACCATATGTGGTAATCTGTCTTTATTCAGCTTATCACCAACTATTTGCACAATATTATCACCCATCCTTGTAATTTAAACACTTTTCTATGCAACGACAATCTTATGGCAAGGCTAGAAAAAATTTGTCAGCATTTCAGCTGTTTTTCTAGATATATGCATAAAAAATGCAATGTTCACAAGTAATCTCAATGATTTCCCTCTTGTTCTTAGCACTCCCTATGTCTCTATGCACTCATATGCTCAATTTTTACCTCTTCGAAAAAATTCCGGCAGAGTCTCCTTTGTCCAAAGTGTATATGAGCGAAGTGAACTATAATCAATCCACTCCAAAAATCCAAACTCTTGGTAAAAGCATCAATAAGAGTCCGTAACGTAAGCAAATATACTCTAACGGGAGACCTCAAAAATATACATTCATCCCGTGATCGATACACGAGGTCTTTGAATTGTCTTCTCTTTGGTCTTCCACCTATATCACCAGAGTATCTCCAATCATGAGAATACCCTAGTTTAAAAACCTAACCACATCCCTTAGTTTTTGTTTAAATTCAAGGTTTTTAGTAGGGTAATAAAAAACCTCACAAGGCACGTGAGTTCTCCAATTAAGGACCCACAATATCATACATTTGTCTCACAGCGTGTGAGTTGTGTCCATTTTAGGACCTGCAAAGAGTATACATACGTGGCCTGCCACATGCAATCGAAAAGAAATCAAAATAAATCTATACCTGGCTATATACTCCAAGGAAGCTCTACTTTTCTCTCGAAAAATCTTCGTATATAGAAAACAATAACAATTCCCGTCCTAAGTTCCCAAAAGCTTTTGCACATAGATGTATATAGCTTATTTGAGGCGGAGCTAATAGACCAATTTATCTTGTTGTTTTCTGCACTCTAACCATCGATATGGACATCTCTCATCAATTATGTGACCTTCTTATGTCGATTTTTGGGCAAATCCACTAGATTTGGTTCTCTCCAATGATGATGGCATCACTTTTCGTGGTCTTTTCTCCACTTACACTATGCAAGCTTTCTTATTGTGCTTGAGATTGGCATGTGCAACATCTCTGGCAGATTGATTATAGGTTTGTTGCAGTGCGAACTCCAGCAAATGTGGATTTCAGAGGCTTTAGCTTCGTGCGTACAATGAAAATGGGAATCTACTGTGGTGCAGTGATGCGCCTCTAACAGTGTTGACGAAGAACTCCAGTGCAATCTCTTCTTCATGTTGATTAACCGGTGGGGCTCTCATACCAGACTGTCGGAGCGCACGAGCTATGGTGGCTCTTTGTGTACAGACAGAGATAGAGATAACGAGAGAAAGAAGACAATAGAACGACGAAGAACCTGTGCGCACAACGGTGGCGGCATTATTTTCCATTAGTTTTGTATATACATACATTAAGCATGCCACATCATCAACATACACATATATGCATACACACACATGTATATATCATACATGGACACATACACACATGCATATATCTTTATTTTCTAATCCATTTTGTTTTATATGTACATATATACTCGATCCTAATATAGAACTAAAGGTGAAACTTACTCTCATAAAGAATCTTATGAAAGTAAAAATTCTACCTCATTTCTTAGGGGTTGTAGGCATGAGTGTGTGGACATGTCCAATGAGGAATTATATTTTATGATCCGGATCTTTACATGGCAATGACTTTCGATATAAGCAGAACTTAAAAAATGTTTGGAATGTCAACTAATGATTATGACTTCTGCATACACAACAAATATATTTTCGATAGCTAATAATTATGACTTCTGCATACACAACAAATATCTTTACGGTGATCTGTTATACATGGATATGCATATACACATACACATATATGCATACACACACATGTATATATCACACATTCACACATGCATATATCACACACATACACATACATGTGCGTGTGTGCATACATGTGTATGTGTATATGGATATCCATGTGTGTGTATGTGATGTGAATGTATATAAATACATGTATCTGTGTGATATATGCATGTGTGACATATACATGTCTATGTATGCATATATATGTGCATGTGTATATGCATCTAGTAGGATCCATTTTGTTTTATATGTACTTATGTTATGGATACTACTAGAGAGCTAAAGGTGAAATTTATTCTCATAAAGATTCCTTTGAGAGGAAAAGTTCGGCTTCATTCCATAGCGGCATGACTAGAGGAGGGTTCCTTTGTTGCTCCATTTGCAAGAGAACAACTTTTTGCACAAAGGTATGTTTTATTATTATAATTTATTATTTTTAATAATATAATAACATAATTTTTTTCAATCATTTTGATTTGTTTATTTTTAGGACACCCATACAACCTCCAGCTCGTGACACCACAATAGAGGTACCAATGAGCACATACATAGGTTGCCTAGGGATAGAGTGTGACATAGCATTTCATGATAGTATAGTTTACATTAGACATAATTTGAAGTAAAAAAGAATGAAAGCTTTATGTGACCCTTCCCTGCAATTTGTTCACTTAAAATGGACATAAGTGTAAATTTTACACACACACACACACACACACACACACACACACACACATATATATATATATATATATATATATATATATATATATATATATATATATATATATATATATATATATATATATATATATATATATATATACACCTAGAACTCCATATATGTATTTCTCTCTCTCTCTCTCTCTCTCTCTCTCTCTCTCTCTCTCTATATATATATATATATATATATATATATATATATATATATATATATATATATATATATATATATATATATATATATATATATATATATATATATATATATATATATATATATGTGTGTGTGTGTGTGTGTGTGTGTGTGTGTATATGTGTATGTATGTATGTATGGTTGGTGTGAACTTTGAGAGATAGTATATTAGATGCACCTTTGTCATATCCTACCCTTTTAGGCTATCGTAGTTTCTCATTTGCATCGAATTGCTATACAATGGTTACCTCCAGTCTTTGTGAATGAGAGTGAGCCAGTTTCTATTGATGAAGCATAAAATTCAAAAAATTGGATGGCTCCTATGCAATCAGAGTATGATGCTGTTACAAGGAATGGTACTTGGTCTTTATGTGATTTGCCTTAAGGCAAAAAAGACATTGGCACTAAATGTGTATACAAGTTGAAATGTAACACTAATGGGATAGCTCAAAAGTATATGGCTAGACTTGTCTCCAAAGGATATGCTCAAGACAAAGGCATTGATTTTGATGAGGCCTTCAATCACACATGGCAAACGACCACTCTTCGTTGCATTTAAGCACTTCCAATGCATCATGGTTGAAATGTACATCAATTGGACATCAAAACTACATTTTTTTATGAAGAATTACACGAAATAGTGTATGTGAATACTATGGTTTTTGGCAAAAAGGGCATGAAAAAAAGTGTGCACATTGTAAAGGCATTATAGGATTTGAAGTAAGCACCTTGTGCTTGCTATGAAAGGATACATGCCTACTTGCTAGCACATGGTTTTGAGAACATTCCAATTGAGACCACCGTCTACGTTAAGCGTGAAAATGATGTACTTTTTATCATTTTTGTACATGATGATATACTAGTCACTAGTCCTAATTTGAAGTGTATTGTTGACTTTAAGTTTGATTTGCATGCCTCTTTTGAGATCTTAGATTTTGGGCATTTTCATTATTATTTGGACATCCACTTCATGCAAGTTGATGGGAAAATAGCCTTTTGTTAGAAAAACATATTGGTAGATTATTATAGTATTTTGACCTTAAAGGTTGAAATCCTATTGCCAATCCTATGGAAACTAGTTTATGGTTGAGAATCTATGATGTTGGAGATGCATTTGATGTTTTTCTCTATCAACACACTCATGGATGATTTATTTACTCATGAATAACTTGGCTTGATATTCCATTTTTTGTATCTCAGATGAGAAAGTTTACACATTGCCCATGTGTCAAGAATTGGCAAGTAGTTAAGTGCATCTTTCATTACTTGAGTGGTTGCAAACAACTTGGATTGTTTTATCCCAAGGGGGATCATTATCCCCAAATTTACATGCTTTTCTTAACTCAGACTAGGTTGTTTGCTATGAAACTTCTGTTGAGCAAGAAGTAGTGTACAATGAACACTTCTAGTTCTGAGATTGCGAATAGGGTAGTGTGTGGGGCTCAGAAGCCTATTGATTGTTTTGGGTGTTAGTCAATCTTCTAACACCACCATCTAGACTAACACTCAGAGCACATTGGTAGTTGCAGGGGAACCTTGTGTTCACATTGAGGTGCACTATCTTTATGTCACGGAGAGGTTCTCTACTAGAGATGTTGATTCGGTTGATGTGCACACACAAGATAATGTTCTAAACTTTTTCACAAAGGCTTTGCCTACGGAGAATGTTGAAGCTTTTTGCAAAGCTTTCGGCTTACTTCCTTTTGTGGATTGACCCCAACCTACTTGGCAGTTCCTTATATATGTTTGCCAGATCCTTCCTCGTTGCATCAATCGGAGGAGTAATTTATTGATATAGCTTGGTAGTACTGTGTGTGAAGAAGACACTTAGGACCATGGGGGTACTTTTTCCCTCTTTAGGAGGTTCCCCCCTAGCTTGTATATATTTCTATAACCCTAATGGGTCGCTTATCTTTGTATATTCACTTAGGACCATGGAGGTACTTTTTTCCCTCTTTGGGAGGTTTCCCCCCTAGCTTGTATATATTTCTATAACCCTAATAGGTCGCTTATCTTTGTATATTCACTTCGTAATACATTCTATATTGTGTTGTACTCCAATCTTCTTGTTCTTCCTTGTGCTATTCGTGTGCTTTCATAAACCTCAAACTCCGACATAAGTGAACCTTAGTTGAAAGTGTTTGCTACATCCCTCAGTGATGGAGGTCCCATGGTACATACCATAGAGCATAAGCACTTTACATGAAGGGACCACTGCTTTTACACCACCCTTTTTTTTTTGGGTCAATGCTCACAACATTGCAAAATTCCAATCAACGACGATCTCAAAGAATTAACTTTCATTGAAAATTAGGTAAGTATTTTGTAAGTTAGGCATTCTTTTTGAGGGTGATGAATCAAAAGGAATAGAAGCATAGATTGGTTGAACAAAAGTAGATTCATAGCTCTTCCCTCACCATTCAATCTAGGTAGAGAGCTTAACCCTTCAAGACTTGAGAAGGACATGGCCAAATAGCAATATACTCTTCAAGTGTGAATAGGCATGAAAAGTTGTTTGTAAGAACATGAAAACTTGCAAGCACAATTTGGAGGGAGGCAAATGAAACTTCTAAAATGGAATGATGCATACCAAAACTGATGAGTATTCTTTCTATAGCAATTATGAAATATATTCATTAAATTATGATGTTTTTATGATTTCAAAGGATGATTTGGAATTGGTTTATTCATGTATACCAAAAGTGGACAAGCAAGTAGTTGTACCAACCGAGACTTCTTTTGTATGATTACAACTCTATTGATGTACTTTATAGTTGGACTGTACCTTTTCTAGGTGCAAATTATGCATTTATGTCTACTATGAGGGAAGTTGTTTCTTTGAAAGAATATCTAGAATGGGTATCCAATCATGAATAGTGATGCAACAGCTGATTACCATTGATAAAGAATAGGTACATCCTTATTTGAAGGCTTCAACACTCTGGGATGGGGGCTTGATGGCTCCCCCATTTCACCATAGAAATTAGTATCTAATTAACAGCTTGTATCGAGCCTATGAGGCATCCGCCCATCTCTACATAGCTCTTGACTGTATCCATAACATAAGGTTCATATTTGAATGACTCAATTCTAGTCGATAGATTGAACAAAGCCTTCTTCTCCATAAATGCCTTGTGAAAGGACCTCAACTCTGAGTTTTTGGAGGAAGAATTTGATGTTTTTAACAATGGATCTATGGAATTCTAGAGTCATTTCGGACAGCCATGTATGTTCCCCGTCGCGTGTAAAAGGTTGGCTAAAATAGTGTGACAATCAATCGGATAGATGCCAAAGACTCATCTCGAAAATATTTCCTATCTTAGGGGCAAAGGTAATACGTGTTGTCTTATGCAGCAGGCGTGGTTTAGCGGATGTGCCTTGTATTCCTAGGCAGATGGCTAGGGTTCAAGTGTGGCTTAGGGCTGGATGCCTCAAAGTTCCCCAAGATGGGTGCTTCTACCTTAAGAGGTCGGGTGTGTGTGTCTTTCCAATTCATTGTACTCTCAAAAAAAATACGTGTTGTCTTTGAGCTGGCAAATGTTGTCTCGGTCAGAGTTGAGCTATGCAAAGCTAAATCGAGTATCTTGCAAATGTGAGTGATGATCATGTGCGTAAATCCCAAATGGCAATGATTGATTGGCAGGTTGCAGGGCAGCTGCCTCCTTCTTAACAGGTCTTACATTCTGTACTTTTTTTATGTGTTGAAATGTTTTGTATACTAACAAATTACGACGTCATCATAGGGCATCTGCGCCTCGATGCATGCGCCAGAAACATGCCTGCATAAGTACACGCATAAGACAGCCACAGGTCACGCTCTTTCCCTTTGGGTTGCGATGTCCGAGACGCGGAATAGTTGGTCGCCATCACAGAAAACGCACAGATCGTTAGAGAAACCAACCCATCTCCCAAACTCGCATCTACTTCAGAAATTCACATCATTGATTTTGCAGTCGCCTCCGAGAACGATGATCGCAATTGCAGGATCCCCTCCGTGCCAGCAGCAGCTGCAGCACTACCATGGCCGCACCTCACTCAAAATACTATGCGATGGTGGGAGCATCCGCAGTCTCGTATTTCATCCCCTAGTCACTTTCTTAGTACATTGTTTTCTCCCACTCTTCACACACTTCTCGATTACGTCATACAACACATTCTCTGTTTGTTCGACATCTCCAGCAGTTATGCACAGTTTTTGTTGTGAAGACGACAAACACTTAAGTTCTTTAGATATCCTCACTCTCGGTACTAGAGTCGTCAACTTCCTATGTCTGCTTGTTCCTGCCCGCGACATTTCTGCTAACCGTTCTCAGATTCCATGGTTGATGGATTCTCCTCATCGCCTGAAAACGTTCGCATACATACACTGAGAGATACACCGCATGCATTCATACACACAGTCCTGGATAAGTATATTAACGCATATATTGCACAGGCACGATCTATGTACGTACAGAGGCACAGACATAGAAACATTGGTTATGCTGACATACATCCACTTTCGAGCTTATCTGTCGTATTGTGCAGGTTTTTATATCCGAAATTCGAGACTGGTGGTCGCCATAGAAGAAAACATTCGTTTTTCAGAACGATTACCTAGGTGCGATAGTTCGCATGTAGCTCCGAGTTCGAAATCCTCTCTTGGTTTGCTTCCATTCGCCATGTCTTTGAGCCTCCAAAAATATTGGACGCATGCAATTGTAGATTCCTTTCCGTTTCAACTTGTATGATAAGCAGGTAGCTTATCATCCATGTATTCGACAAACCGTTTGCATACATCAAGTGAATGCTCAAAAAGAAAGAAATAGAAACAAGTATCCAATCATCTACAATGAAAGTAAATGCCATCATCCTTCGGAAAATACTATGGATGAATCTCTCTCTGCTTTCAAGATAAGCCGAGCTTAAAAAATATTTAAATGTCAACTAATGACTATGACTTCTGCGTACACAACAAATATATTTTCGGTTATACACAACAAATATCTTCTGTTATACATGACACACACATACATACACATGCATATACACATACACACACACACACACACACACACATATATATATATATATATATATATATATATATATATATATATATATATATATATATATATATATATATATATATATATATTCCATTTTGTTTTATATGTACATATATTATGATCCTAATAGAGAGCTAAAGGAAAAACTTATTATCATAAAAAAATCTATGAGACGAAAAGTTCCGCCTCATTCCTTGGGGGCTATCATGCATGAGAATGATGACATGTCCAATGAGAAATTAGATATCACGATTTGGATGCTTACGCAATGACTAGAGGAAGGTTCCTTTCCCGTTTCATTTGCAAGAAGACAAGTTTCTGCACATAGATATGTTTTTCTATTATAATTTATTATTTTTAATAATATATAACATAAATGTTTTTAATTATTTTTAATTTGTTTAATTTTAGGATACCTATACAACCTCTAGCTCGTGAGAGTACAAGAGAGGTACCTATGTGCACATGCATAGGTAGCCTAGGGTTGGAGTGTGACATAGCACTTCATGGTAGTACAATTTACATGAGACACGATTTGGAGTTAAAAAGAATGAGAGATTTACACGAGTCTTCCTTGTAATTCGTTCACTTAAAATGAATGTAACTATAATTCCTACATATAAATTGATATACATACATACATACACACACAGGCACACACACACATACATACATACATACATATATACATATATATATATATATATATATATATATATATATATATATATATATATATATATATGTATGTATGTATGTATGTATATATATACACACACACACATAATTTTTTACTTTTACAATCTTCTTTTTTGCCATCAGTTTGATGAGAGAGACAAAAAGTACGTACTTAGTTCACTAGAGCCGGAATCGGCACAAGTTGGTCTCACAAGTGGTGTCTGAAAGGGATGCACATTTGTATGTCACATCCTTGTGATAATGCACTGTATACATTGTTTTTATTTTATATATATATATATATATATATATATATATATATATATATATATATATATATATATATATATATATATATATATATATATATATATATATATATATATATATATATATATATGTGTGTGTGTGTGTGTGTGTGTGTGTGGCATCTCTATATGCATGTATATGTCTATGTATGTGTGTGTATGTGTGTGCATGTGTAAATGTATGGGGGTATGTGTCTGTGTTGTGTATGCGTGTGTATGTATGTGTGATCTACTTCAACAAGTGACATGAATTAGAAAAATATGTGTAAGGCCTATGTAAATATTTGTTTTCCACAAGTTAGCATGCACCAAATCTAGAGGAGAGTGTTCTCTTTTCTTTCATTATTATGGAAATGCTTCCCTCTACTGTGTGCCCATCATGCAAGCTTCGCATGGTTCCGTCATGTCTACAAACAATGGTAGGTGTGCAACTATAGCCTTGTGATGCATCTCATTTAGTATAGGTTATCTAATGTGGCCAAATATCTTATGCCATAGCTTACCTTTTCCCATAGTTGTAGTGGTTGTAAGATCAAAACACTCATATATGTATTTTCTCATTATGCCAATCCCAACAATTGTGTTGTTACAATCCATAATCGTATCTTGCATCTTACTAAAATATACTTCATGACCTTGATGCATTATAAAAGCCATTGGAAGAAGATCTTGCTTGATTTGTGGAACATACAACACATCTGAAATCTTTCTGATATCCCCATTTCTAAGCTAGCTCCTAAAACCTCTCAACTCCATATAAGAAATCATTAAGCTTCTTAACTATCTTCCAAGGTCCACAAGACCCTCGTGAAAGCTTAGTTTACTTCCCTGTTGATAGTGAAGTTGAACTCGCTAGCACTTGAAGAAAAAATCTATCTCTTTTTCAAATAATGTAGGAGATCACTTCCTATCAATATATTCTTTTGCCGTGTGAGCTACTTGTTGCATCTTAGATTTAGCTATTTCTAAATTTAGCACTATGAAATTTTTTATGCATTCCTAAGGTACTTAGAGTAGTAGGATTCATGCCATAATTTAACTCAAAAGGAGACATGCTAGTACCTTTTTGAGGTCTAGAAAATTCTACTACTGGCAACTTACTATCCCAATATTTCTGCCTCTCTGACCCTCTCCCTCTCATCATGTATCTTTGGATTTTCACCACTACTCATCTTCAATGAAACTTTATGCTTGTCAAGGAAAAAATTATAGAAGTGGCATGTGAATCTAGCATCCCTATCTCAAACTATGGATGCTGGTAACCCATGCAATTTGAAGACATGTTTCATAAAAAGCTCCTCTATTTGTGGAGCTTCTATCATCTCCTACATGGATATAGAATTAACCATCTTTATAAATCTATCTACCACTACTAGAATAGCATCTCGCTTCCTTTAGGTCCATGGTAACCCCACTATGAATTCCATGGATACACTATCCGAGTTGTGCTCTAGAATCTATAAATGATGTAAAAGACCTGGTGTTGGAACCCTTTATGCCTTATTGGCCTAACACATAGAGTATTCTTTACCATATGTGTGGACATCTCTAGCTAATGTAGTTCACAAAAACCTTCTTCTAACTAGCTGAATGGTCTTCTCAACACCACAATTCCCTTGCATAAGAAACACCATGGTTATCATGCATGAGTTTTCTTCTTACATCATGGGAATCACGTATGCAAACCTTTCCTTTACATTTAACAATTCCATTGATCTCCATTGAGAAACTAGAAGACTTGACTTGTTTGCTTTACTATAGGAATAAGTAGAATGAACTACCTTGTTTGCTATAATAGAGTCACCACTCATGGTTGTAATGATTTGTAACAAATGTGGAGCTTCCACCTGTGCTTCCTTTATCTCTTGAAAGACCGATTTAATGATTTTTCTAGTACTATAAAGATCATTTGATACATTATTCAAGATAATGCATCATCTTAAATATTATCTTTGCCTTTTCTATACATGATTTCCATATGAAACTCCTACATGAGCTCACCACAATGATCTTGTTGCCTTGAAGATCTAGCTAACTAGAAAAATACTTGAGTGCATGGTGATCTGTGTATATCATAAATTTTTCACCATAAAGATAATATCTTGAGATTTTAAGAGCATGCACCAATGCATACAACCCCTATTCATGCACTTGGCCAATCACATTGTGCACTACTTAATGTTTTATTCTCAAGAGCTATTGGCCTCTCATCTTGGCTCAAAACTACCCCTATGGATATGCGGCTAGCATTTGAATGAAACAAATGCATTTTGTGGAACCAAACATTAGTAGGTTCATTAATCAAACCAAACATCATGATGTTTGGTTCCACAAATGCATTTTGTGGAACCAAACATTAGTAGGTTCATTAATCAAACCAAACATCATGAAAGTTGTAAGTTTATTAGGCAAACCAAACATCATAACTAACTATGCATAATGACCAAAATGGGTTTTGAAAGTTGTTTTATGTACATCCTACTCTATAAATCTAACTGATTAGTAGACACTCTTCAAATCTATTTTACTATATAAAATTGCTCCACCTAGGGTATCAAGAAGATCATCTATTCTGGGCATGGGTTATCTATGTTGATGATAATCTTATTGAGTGCTCGATAGTCTACACATATCGGATAAGATCCATCTTTCTTCTTTACCAAAAGAACCAGTGCCACAAAGGGCAAGTAACTAGGTCTAATGAGCCCTTTCTCGATGTACTCATCACAAATTTTCAGACTTGGTTATCCTCCTACAAACTGATAAAAAATGGTGATCGAGTGTTCAGAATCGCTCTTGGAGCCAATTCAATCATGTGCTCAACATTCTTACAAGGATTTCATCCCAAAGGTATCTCATTTAAAACAAAACTCTTGGAATGCTCCTCTTAATTTATATGAAAGTACTTCAACATTCCAATTAGAGCTTCCTTGACTATGAGAATCCATCACTACACATGATGAATACACAAAATACAAAAAATATATATAACTATTATCAATTTTGAGCAAGTTTGTTGTGGTGATCAATCCCATCCATTGGAAATCTAGCTCTCCATAGATCAATAGTCATTACCCCTCGTGTGCAAACTAATACACATACAAAGCAAATTATAAGACTAGTCCTTTTCTAAAATGCCTTTGCATACTTAGGACTATATTGAAATGGGCCATTCATGCAATCTCAAAGTCCAATCTGTCCTTATTGAAATTGTCAATGTGTAGACCAACTACTCATCAACCCCATACCTCATTGCCCTTCATATCGGCTGATTCAACTTTTTAGGCATATTCTAAGTGCAAACTTTTTCTAAAGGTAACTCTCTAACAAGATGAAAATGACATTTTGTGTGGAATCTGTGTCAAAGAGGACCTTAGAGGCAAGTTTAGAGGAAAAGAAAAAGGATATAACCAGATTAGAGACAACCACAACTCAAAAGGTGGCTTCATATGGCCACTTTGCAAGGGATTTATATCAAAGGGAGATGACAAATTCAACCTACAAAGGACAAAGTAATTATGCATCTACTTATAATGAGAATGAATGTATGATAAATATGATAAAAATGAGTGAACAAAAGATACAAGGGTCAAGCACTTGGTACATTGAAATTGGATGCAAGAATGACAGGAGTTGCAACAAGGAATTCTTTTCAAACATGGAGGTGCCATCAACCACAAGGGAATTTTTAAGTAGGTGATGATAGTCCTTATGCTATCACAAATATAGGTGATGTTATGTTGGATGGACCTCACAAGGCTAAGTGATTGAAGTATGTTCTTCATGTTCCCACAATCACATAATCTTATTTCTATACATGTCAAGTTCAACCACAAAGGATGTGTTTTTGGAAATGCTAAAGAGGGGTACAAATTCTTAGCCAAAGGTAGCAAGAAGGGAAGGCTATTCACTTCGAATGTGCATCCTTATTTCAACAATACAACCTACTTCACATATGGAATCAAGAAGGTATCAGAATTAGACCTATGGCACAAAAGGTATGGACACATCAATACTCAAATATTGAAGGATATGTAAAGGAAGAGGTTAGTGCTATGGTTACCAAATCTTTATAATCAAAACCTTGAGAGTTTATGGGAATCTTTTCAATTGGGTAGTATACTAGGTTTCACTACATGAACAAAAATTTTGTTAGCTATCATCCACTTAAGCTAATACATACATCTGCTTGAGGACCAACAAAGGAGAATCCAACTTGAGGTAATAGGTACTTTGTAACTTCCATTCATAATTTCACAAGGATGAATTAGCTTTATTGTATGAAGCATAAATAAGATGTCTTTTATTATTTCAAGAAGTTCAAAGCTAGTGTAGAAAAGGAATGTGGTAGCTATATCAAGTTTTTAAGGCTAGATATAGGGGAGAATACTTCCCCCATGAGTTCTTTGAATTCTTCAAGAAAAATGGCATCAAGAGATAAATTACATGCATGTATACACCACATGAAAATGGTGTAGAAGAGACCAAGAATAGGTACATTACAAAATGTGATAGTGCCTTGATGAAGGAGATAGTTATGCCTAATTGCTATTGGGATAATGTAGCGACGACTACAATATACATCCTGAATAGAGCTCCCACATCTGGTATATAGGCTACCACTCCTAATAAAGCTTGGTATAATATGAATCTAAGTATCACATTTGAGAGTCTCTGGATGCACATGTTATAAATTCATTCCAAGAGAATCAAGGAGCAAACTTGATGATGGACTAGAGAGATGTGTCTTTACAGATTATGGGCTGAAAAAAAGTTTATAGATTTTATAACGCCATAATAAAGGAGCGAAAGGTATGAAGGGATGTCAGATTTGATGATGTTTTACCATGGTCTGATTCAAATGTATCTATGCAAGAAAATGAAGATAAAGTAAGTAAGTCTTCAAGTGAAGAACCAACTTAGTGATGCAAGGAGCTATTGGGAAAGATGGATGGACACTCCAAGAAATGAGTTGGTAAAGCTAATCCCTGCTTTGTAACAGCCCTATTTCACTTCAAAGTTGAATTGTAGGCCATTTTAGATTTCCAATGACATTAAATAAGTGCCTATGTACTTTGGAGATTATTCAAGTAATGATTGATCCACAACAGGTAACATCACAATTCACAATTCATCAAAAACTTTCTATTTTGGTTCACACACCTGCTGCTTGTTAAGCTCAGTGCTCCCACCACAATAGGAATTAGAAACTTCCTTCTGGATATATCCAATTACCTTGAAGAGCTAATGATTCCAAGTGGAATCACTTAAAATGATTGACTATATACATAGCAATCAATTTAGCAAGTGTAGCATTACCCCCGAGTTTTTAGGACCTCGCAGAGAATGACTAGTGACCACTTTGAGCCACTTTTCTCCCAATCCACAAAATGGAATGTCTTCAAACGTTTTCAGCATATAGTAGACTTAGAGCGGATTCCAATGAGCCATACAACATTGAAAATAGTGGAGTAATGACTGAGATATGAGCAAGACAAGAACACTATCTTGAGTGACAATGACTGAGAGACCAACAAATATACTTATTGATGTATATGTATTATGAAACATGAATTTACAACATCATTGGCAAAGGAATGATGTTGAATGATTGTGAGGTGAGTAAGAAATGAAGTGTGCTACTCAACCTCTACTAATGATCATATGATTGGATGTCAAAGAGAGTGTAATGGCCGCGCGATTTGAATGTGTTTTTGTACATGCTATCTTCAAATTTGGATTTGAATTCAAAATTTGGCTCTCATAAAAAAGTAGTCCCTCAGTCTAGGAGATATTCTCTGTATAGGAAGTCGTAGCTTTTCATTATATCTAACTCCATGAGTTTAATGGATTTACAAAGATTCTTTTTATGTGAATGCCTTTTATAAAAAATAAAAGATAAGTATCCATAAGCAATGGTTCTCAGGAGTCTTCAATTACTTGCACATAAAGACTTCTCATGCATATCCAAGTGTGTAGGTTTGGCACTTGTACCAACAGCTCCCCCTCAAGCCAAACATCTTGGCTTTGTCTTCTTCTTCAATCCTCTTGAATGTCCTGCAATCCAATCACAGCTTTAAACCTGCAAAGTTTAGTACCATCAAGTGCTATGGTTAATAAGTCTGCACATTGCATATTAGTTGATACATATGCCAACTGAATTTCCTTGCTCAATAGCTTCTCTCTCACATAATGATAGTGGACCTCTATATGCTTGGTCCTAGCATGATAGATAGGATTTTCTGCAAGGTGTAAAGAACTTGTATTATCTTTAAAACTCATTGGAGAGTTAGCATGTAATCCCAAATGTGCATATAGGAATCTGATCCATATGGCCTCTTGAGTAGCGTTGGCCAATCCTATATATTCTTCCTTTGTTGAAGATAAAACAACAGTGGGTTGCTTCTTGGAAGACCATGAAATAGGTTTGTCACCTACAAAAGAGAGATAACCTAAGGTACTCCTCCTATCATCTTTGCAACCTGCCCAATCTTTATCTGAGTATATCTTGATGTCTTAATTTAAAGTATAAGGAAAGTATAAACCTTGATTTTGAGTGCCCTTAAGGTACTTCGAAATTCTGTTGGCAGCTTCCAAGTGAGGTGCTCTAGGTTTGTGCATAAAGTGACTTAAGACACTTAGTCCATAAGCAATATCAATCCTTGTCAGTGTGGAATAGTTTAGGCTTCCCACTATGCTTTGGTATCCTGTAATATTTTCAAGCGCATCACCTTCATGAGCACTTAATTTTTGGTTTACCTCCATAGGGCTACCTTGGCATCTTGCAAGTGAAACCTCTTCAACATGTCTTTTACATAATTTGTTTGAGTAATGTAAATTCCAGAGTTAGTATAGACTAACTCAAGTCCAAGAAAATACTTAACTGACCCTAGATCACTTATTTTGAACTGCTACATCATTTCATTCTTGATTTGCTTGATGCCATTAACATCATTACCTGTAAGAACGATATCATCAACATACACACATAGATATATCACCTCTGAATTACTTTTTTTAACAAATAGAGAAGTATCTGCTTTACTCGTGATGAATCCTAGATCTTGAAGGTTTGTAGTCAACCTATGGTTCCATGCCCTAGGTGTCTGTCACAATCCATAAAGATCTTTGTTCAGTTTACACACATGATTTACCTTGTTTGGGTCCTCATAACCATGAGGTTGAGCCATGTAAGCCTCCTCTGAAATCCAGCCATTAAGAAATGCATTTTTTACTGTTGATATATTTAGGTAGTGATGTGTGAACACACTAGGATCGTCAGGGCACTTTTTGCCCTCTTTAGGAGGTTTTTTCCCCTGGCTTGTATATACGCCTATTGCCGGAATGGGCTACTTATCTTTGTACATTCTCTAGTAATACATTCAGTATTGTGTGTTCATCAAGCTTCTTCTTCTTCTTCCTTGTGTTGTTCGCGTGCTTCCGCAGACGTCTAACTCGAACAATTGGTATCAGAGCAGGTCGTCGCTTCATCTAGGGTGCCGTCGACACTCCTTTGTTTGCAGTCTCAAAATCGCAGGAATTTTGGTGAGCATACTCAGCGTGTTTCCGACATCAAAACAGCTTTGTTGTGTTGTGCCAAAATCGCGATCTGAGCTCGTTTCGGCCTCCCAATGCACTATCACAGTGCTTGTGTAGGCTATTTTGTCTTTTTGTGCCAAAGGTATATACCAGTTTCTGTTCGCCAGTATAAGCGTCTCAAAGTCTGCTACAAGTCTAGCAGAATTCGTCTAGGCAGTTCTGTTCAACTTTTTGAGATACACTCAATTTTTTGCATCAAGGTATTTTAGTCACCAACCATGGCTGAAAGCAGTGATGTATTCCATATGATGGCTATTGAGGATAAGTTGGATGGTACCAACTACCCATTATGGGCTTATATGATGTGACATGTGTTGGTTGCAAAAGGACTATGGAACATTGTGTAGGGTGTCAAAAAACATCCTATCACACCTGCAACTGTTACAACTGCACGTACTGAAGCTGTTGTAGAAGGAGTTGAAGATGATGATATTTTGCATATTCCTGTTCGTACTACGGTTTCTACTGCATCTACTACAGAGCGGATTTGTTGGGATGGGAGAGATGCCTAGGCACATGCATTGATAGCTTTGTCTGTCAAACATGTCATTATTCCTCATGTACGCTCTTGTAGAACAGCTAAGGATGCATGGGATACACTTACCACATTGTACCAAGCTAGGAATGAGGCTCGTGTTGCTTACCTCCGAAAACGATTGGAGAGTGAGCACATGAATGAAGGTGATTCTATGGAAAGTTTCCTAACAAAGATCAAAGACCTAAAGGAATAGTTGATTTCTACTGATGAAGTTATACCAGATAGCTCACTTGTGTAGACCGTTCTGAATGGTCTTCTTGATTCATATCAGAGTTTTGCTTCTACTCTTCGGTTGATGATGAAAGGAAATCCAAATGCCTTATCATTTGAGGAGTTAGTCTTCGTTTTGTTGCATGAGGATTAGTCCAGGCAGAACAGGTCCATTATGCGAGTTGCAGATCAAGCTTTCCTGGCTAGTCAAAAGGGCAAAGGAAAATGGAGCTCTTCAACTAGTAAGCAAAAATCTGCAAATTCTACATATTCGAAGAAGGAAGATAAAGATGAGAAGAAATCAGAAAAGTAAAAATTGGTTTGTAAGTACTCTAAAGGGAATGATCATGTCATAAAGAACTGTGCAAAACTAGCTGCTAAAGAGGCAAAGAAGAAAGAGGCTAGAATGGTTGTTGTAGAGGCCTCTACACCAAAAAGAGAGTCTCCTAATCTTGTGCAGGAAGAAGAATGGGTGTTTACTACTGTCTACAATTTTGACCCATCTTCTCATGACCAGTGCATGTCTGTAGACTCAGATGTTTGGTATTTTGACAGTGGGGCGACCAAACATATTACCTCGTACCACAGTTTCTTCTCTTCACTCGAGCCCGCCCCTACAAGGAATATTATTACATGTGCCAACAACTCCTCTTATCCTGTTATGGGAGTTGGTAAGATCATTTTGATGATTGTTGAATATGGTAGTTCTTTCACTTTGTCAAATGCTTTATTTGTGTGAGGGATCAAGAAGAACCTGTTATCAGTTTTTGCATTAGTCAAGATTGGCTTGGTTGTGAAATTTGTTGATGACAGGTGTATAGTTCATGATCTCTCAAATGGCGATGTGATTATTGCTTCTGCCATTTTATGTCGTGGGCTGTGTAAGTTCATAGACTATGAAAGATTTGTAAATGATTCTCAGGCTATGTCAGATGCAAAGCTTTGGCATGCACGTTTTGGTCATTTGAATTTTGCTAGTTTGCTACACCTGTAGAAATTTGAAATGGTGTCCTCTTTGCCCAAACTTGAGGCACCTGGAAAACATGTTTGTGAAGGCTGTATTTTGGGCAAAATGCAGTGTTCGTCCTTTCCAAAAGATGGTTCAGTTTGGGCTACTCAGAAATTGCAGCTTGTACACAGTGATGTCTCATTAGGGGAAAAAATGAACCCTGTATGGGCCTTTTAGATTAAGGAGTGATTAAGGATGGACCAATGAGAAGAGGGTGGTGGACACAGTCTAGTCTCTTAATCACATAGGCTAGGCATAGGCTTCCCTTGTTTTTGTGTGGTCAAAGAGGAGAAAACTAGCTAGGAATCATGGTTTTGCTCACTTGAATGGTTTTGAAATCCTTTCGAATGCATTATAGTCCTCCGATTGACTCAAAGATCCAAAGGATGAGAGTAGCTTGCAAAAGTCAAGGATTCCTTTCATTTGGACCCTTGGATTGGGTTTGTTTCCAATTGCTAAGATGTGAGAGAGCATCAAGAAGGCGCCTTTTAATGAGCTCCATTGGATGAGATGTCGAATCGGACGGCTGTGGTTGAATTTTGGAGATGAAAGTGCCTTGAATATGGATCATTGGATCTTTGCATGATCTGAGGGTGGAGATTGAAGCCTCACATCATGAAGGCGCCTTTTGTCCTCTGTCCTTGGATGAAGTGAAGATCTAACGGCATAGAAGCATGAGCGAGAGTCATTCAGCCCCAAATGCGCTCCTCCATTAGATCAAGGCCATATCCAATGGCTCCTATTGTTGCAAAAAAGCAAATCAGCCCCAAATCCGGGGGACCCTTGGATGAGCATAGATCTAATGGCTTAAAAATGTGTAGAGGTTGGCCAAAAAGCTCGCATGAATAACTCTAAATGCCAATGATTTGACATCCTTCTCTCTCTAGAATATTATACAACTCAATCCTTGTTGTTCAACTCAAGCATCCAAAGGCTCATAAAATTCTAAAGTTGATATTTCAAATACACAAAATATAAAATGATATTTTATTTGAGAATACCACTAGTGGTTTTCTATGCGACATTACTCACTTGATTAAGCATTTTAATTCCTAAAAAATAGGAATCCTTACAAGGCCCATGCAGGGCTCATTTTTTCCCTTGATGTGTGGTCCTATGCAGACACCTCCTTTTGGGAATTATCTTTACTTCGTGACTTTCATCGATGATTTTTCCAAGCATGCATGGGTATATCCATTGAAGGCAAAGTCCGAAGTGTTCATGTGCTTCAAACAGTTTTTGGTTTTGGCTGAAAATCTGTTAGCATGTAAAATGGGCACCCTCCGTTCTGATCGAGGGGGGGAATATATGTCTTCTGATTTTCATGCATTTTTGGCTAAGTGTGGGATAAAACACTAGTGTATAGTGTTGTATACACCTCCACAGAATGGAGTTGCTGAACGAAAGAAGAGGTCACTCATGGAGATGGCGAGATGTATGGTCAAGAGTCAGGCTTTACCACATAGTTTCTAGCTTGAGGATGTCATGTGTGCAGCATATGTATTGAACAAGTGTCCCACTAAAGCACTGTAGTCTATCACTCGATATGAGGCTTGGCATGATCGCAAGCCATTTGTTGCTCATCTGCGTGTTTTTGGTTGTTTGGCATATGCATTAGTGCCTGAACAACGTCGTAGAAAATAGGATGATAAAGTAGTAAAATGTATTTTTGTTGGGTACAGTTCTGAAAGTAAAGGCTATCGTCTGTATCGTCCACAGACTAAACACATTCTGGTAAGCCGTGATGTTGTTTTTGTGGAGGATGCTATTCAGCCATTGCTCTCATGTACTAAAGAGACATATGTTAGCTCCAAAGACATGTATGATACTTTGCTACCTCTTTTTACATGTGGACAGTCTAGTGCTAGTCCTAATGAGGCAACTTCTCAGCCTTGGCTCTCATAGTGCCTCTTTTGCATCAGATTTCTATGTTATGGCTGCATCTAGTCTCTCTGATGAGAATGAGCGTGTTTCGTTTGATGAAGCACAAAATTCAGAAAATTGGATGGCTGCTATGCAATCTCAATATGATGCAATAATGAAGAATGGTACTTGGACTTTATGTGACTTGCCTCCTAGCAAGAAGGCCATTGGCACTACGTGGGTATACAAGCTGAAACGTAAACCTGATGGTACAGTTGATAGGTATAAGGCCAGGCTTGTTGCAAAGGGTTATGCGTAGGAAAGAGGCATTGATTTTGATGAGACCTCTGCACCTACATGCCGTATGACTACTATTCGGAGCATTTGTGCACTTGCAGCCCATCATGGTTGGAATGTACATCAGTTGGACATTAAAACTGCATTTTTGAATGGTGACTTGCATGAAGAAGTGTATGTTTTTCAGCCCCGTGGCTTTGTGCAGAAAGGGCATGAAAACCAGGTGTGCACATTAAGGAAGGCATTATATGGTTTAAAGCAAGCACCTCGTGCTTGGTATGAGAAGATACATTCCTATCTGATTGCACATGGTTTGTAGAAAAGTCCAATTGAAAGAACCTTATATGTTAAGCGTGCTAATGATGTGCTTTTGATCATTGCTGTCTATGTTGACGACATGCTGCTCACTAGTCCTATTGAGAAGCATATTGCTGATTTTAAGGCTGATTTGCATGCCTCATTTGAGATGTCTGATTTGGGGCATTCACATCACTAATTGGGCATTCAGTTTATGCAAGTTGATGGTGGAATGGCTTTGTGTCAAACGAAATATATTGACACATTATTGCAGCATTTTGGCCTTGAAGACTATAAGCCTATTGCCACTCCTATGGAGACAGGTTTACGATTGAGTCTTCATGACGCTGGAGATGCATTTGATGCTTTTCTCTATCAACAGGCTGTTGGATGCTTGATTTACTTATGCATTACTCGGCTAGATATTCAGTTTGCTATCTCACAGATGAGCAGGTTTCTGCATTGCCCAGGAGTCAAGCATTGGTAGGCGGTTAAGCACATCTTTTGCTACTTGAGTGGTACTCGGCTACTTGGGTTGTTTTATCCCAAGGGGGGGTCACTACCGCCAGATTTGCATGCTTTTTTTAACTTTGATTGGGCTGGTTGCTATGACATTCGTGTGTCCACTAGTGGCTTTTGCTTCATGCTTGGTAGCTCATGTAAATCTTGGTTGAGCAAGAAGCAGCCCACTATGGCCACTTCCAGTTGTGGGGCTGAGTATAGGGCAACTTTCACATCTAATGTTGAGTGTGTGTGGCTCAGATGCCTTATGGCTGATTTGGGTGTTGGTCAGACTTTTGCCACCACCATCTTCACTGATAGTTAGAGCGCATTGGCAGTTGCAAGGAACCCTGTGTTCCATGCTCGCACTGAGCACATTGAGGTGCATTATCATTATGTCAGGGAGAGGTTCTCTGCTGGGGAGATCAGCTTGGCATATGTGCCCACGCAGAAGAACATTGTGGACCTTTTCACGATGGCTCTGCCAAGGGAGAAGTTTGAAGCTTTCCGCAAAGCTTTGGGCTTACTTTCTTTTGTGGAGTGATTTCCACATAGCTTGGCACTTCCTTATACATGAGTGCCACCTCCTTTTTCACCGCATCACTCCCAGGGGGATTTGTTGATATATTTAGGTAGTGATATGTGTGAACACACTAGGACCACCGGGGCACTTTTTTCCCCTTTAGGAGTTTTTTTTCCCTCGGCTTGTATATACGCCTATTGCCCTAATGGGCTACTTATCTTTGTACATTCTCTAGTAATACATTCAGTATTGTGTGTTGTGCTCCAAGCTTCTTCTTCTTCCTTGTGTTGTTCGCGTGCTTCCGCAGATGTCTAACTCCAATATTTATATCCAATTGGTACATGTTCCAATTCTTTGATGCAGCCACACTTACCAATACCCTGATGGTTGGCATTTTGGCCATAGGTGAGAGGGTTTCTTCATAGTAAACTCCTTGGGTATGTGCAAAACCCTTAGCCACAAGTCTAGCTTTGTACGCGCTTATTGATCCATCTGAATTTCTCTTGATCATGTAGATCCAGAGTAAGCAATGAAGTGTGCTACTCAACCTCTACTAATGATCATATGATTGGCTCTCAAAGGGAGTGTAATAGCCACGAGATTTCAAGGTGTTTTTATACATGCTATCTTCAAATTTGAATTTGAAATCAAAATTTGGCTCTCATAAAAAATTAGTCCCTCAATCTAGGAGATATTCTCTTTAAAGGAAGTCATAGCTTTTCATTATATCTAACTCAAGTTTAGTGGATTTACAAAGATTCTTTTTTATGTGAATGCCTTTTACAAAAGATAAAAGATAACTATCCATGAGTAATGGTTCTCATGGGTATCCAATTACTTTCACATAAAGACTTCTCATGCCTAGCCAAGTGTGTAGGCCTGGCACTTGTACCAACGGGAGCAAGACAAGGACAAAATCATAGAGATAGAAGAAGATAAAGATTTATCGATTGAGCTAGATTTAGATTATCATGGAAAAAAGGTTGAGAGCTCAAAGGTCAACAAAAAATATCCAAACCAATGGAATAGTGAGATAAGAAGGTCTAAAAGTGTAAGGTATCCATTTGAAATACTTACCTATACTCATTTATGGCTAGAAACTATGCTTATATGAGAAACATTGTCAAAGAACCCACATGCTTTGAAGAAACAAACACATGCATGCAAGGAATGAAAAGAGGCTATGGAGGAGGAAATAAATGCACTGGAGGAAAATCACACTTGGACACTCATGTCAAGCAAGAAGGATATGAAACTTACTAGAAACAAATGAGTTTATGAAATAAAGAAGCATTCCATAGTATTGCCTAGTATATTAGACGTTTATCATATATATGGAGTAGTATATTAAGAGACATTTAGCTTAGTGGCTAAAATGACTAGAATTAGAACCATCAATGGCATTGCAACAAGCAATGGCATTGGAAGATGTATCAACTTGATATGAAGAACCATCAATGGCATTGGAAGATGTATCAACTTGATATGAAGAACATATTTCTAGATGGAGAACTACAGGAGGTAGTATACATGGCCCAACCATTAGGGTTTGAAGAGAAAATCAAAGATGGTTATTTTTGGAGCTTAAATAAAGGTTTCTATGGTTTGAAACAAGCACCAAAGGCATGAAATCCAAGGCTTGTAGAATATTTGTTCAATTGTCGATACAATCAAAGCAAAGCAAATCTATCATTGTTCTACAAAAGAGAAGGTAAATCATCTATCTACTTATGTGTATAAGCGGATGACTTGATTATTATAGGTAATCATGAAGAAGGAATCAAAGACATCAAGGAGAAGCTTGGGAAGGAGTTTCAGATCTCAGAACCTAGAGATCTAAGCTATTTCTTTGGAATTGAATTTATATTTGGCTTATGTAGAGAAAGTACATCTTGAATGTATGGACTCACAAGGTGCAAACCATTGAGCAAATCAATGTAGGTAAACATAAAATTGACTTCAGTGGAAGGTAATGAAGTTCAAGGTCCACTTCATATAGGTCTATAGTGGGATCACTAAATTATACCAGAATCAGAAGGCCTGACGTAGCATATATTGTTGATGTGCTATCTCAATTCATTCACATACCTAGGGTTCCACATTTACTTGTAGCTAAAAGAATACATAGATATCTCAAGGGTACATTGAATGAAGGACCTTTGTATGCTTTTGAAGATGATTTGCACGTGAAAGCATAAACACATCCTAATTCAGGTGGATCCAAAGAAGATAGGCAGAGTACAAATGGATATGCAATGATGCTTGGCAAGAAGGTCATATTTTGGATGGCAGCAACCTACAGAGGTTTCACCCACCTTACATGTGAGCCTACACGGCTCAAGAAGCTCATGGTTAAGTTAAATTTTCAGCTCAATCAATTTCCAATCATGTGTACCTGTCTACCAACCCTATGTTCCATCTAAGAAGCAAACATTTGGAAGTGCATTATCACTAGATCAAGGAAAAAGTGTTGGATAAGTAGGTTCAAGTGCAACACATAAGTAGCAAGGATTAGTGTGTTGACATATTCACAAAAACATTGGACTCAATCAAGCCTACAAATTTCAAGAAAGGAATTTTATTATTGGAGCTAGGATAAAGACTTGGAGTTTGAAGCTTGATGGGGAGTTTTGAAATCATAGTGTTCTCCTTCCATGGTTGTTGCACATAGATGAAGCTCTTAAATGCATGCAAGGCTCGTGATTTTACCCCATATGCTAGATATTAAGTTGTGAAATTTTTTTGCATATAAAGCCCCTTGAATCCCATCTCCTCTTGACCAAAGGCAAGGAAAAAATCTTCTCCTTGCCTCCTCCTTGGAGAGTTCTCTAAGCACCCTAGTAGCATGAGATTTGTCGGGGAGGCATGTGGTTTATCTCAAAGAGACATGTGTGGGTTATGACGTGCACGTGTAGGGTTCCCTTGGGGACCTCAATGATTTTCTAAGGGAGGCTCCAAGGCTCTGTTTTGCTGATCAAAAGTCTTTGCAAGCTCCTCATGTTGGCCACTTCATTAAGAAGTCCAATGAAGGCACTCCTAGGTGATATTCCTTCCAAAAATGACATGCATGTAAAAATATCAAAAGAAAAACCCTTTGATGGGCTCTATAAAAAGTGTAAGCTAGGTCCCAAAATATCCTAAGAAAGCTTGAAGATGAAAGGCTTGATTAGTTGTGTATGCAACTCTCCTCCCATCCATTATATCCTCTTGTACCCAAGTTTGTAATGATCTAGAATGCTCTAGTTTGGACATGTGGCTATCATGTGAACTCAATCCCTTTATCCCTTAGATACTTTAAGATATCCCCTAGCCCTTGTCCCACACCAACATATAAAGTTCTCTATAGACCAATGTCTAACACCATTAAAATTAATGAAAGAAACCCTACTTTGTTGTCTACAAGAAACCTTGCATTGATGTTGAGATATCAAGCTCAACATGTGATGATCCAAGATGACACATATCACATTTTCACTTCTCCAACATGTATAGTGGTTACACCGGTACATGTGAGGGATAATTGATCGAGATTTACTAGATTTATCTACCGAGAGTGATGCCACATTTTCTTCTTTCCAACTCACTCGTTCATGGACATTAGGATTTTCCTTATGTATTGTTCTTTATATATTGCACCAGTTTTATTGTTGTATTAGGTCATTCTTGTATATTACTTTTATGTAATAGAAGAAGAAGAAGAAGAAGAAGAAGAAGAAGAAGAAGAAGAAGAAGAAGATCCTTCTTCCTTGCCTCAATCTGTGTGTGCACTCCTCTTTGAGAGTGAGAGTGTGTGAGTGAGCTCTCTTCCTTATCACATTCCTCTTGACATGAGTCATCTATTCTTGAGTCTTTAATCGAAGAGCATACCATCTCTCTTGTAAGAAATAACTCAAGCTCTATTTGTACAATGTTGGAAGAATCATTGCCCTTTTCACCTTTTGAATAACTATTCTTCTTCTCTACCTTCTAGATGTGAAAATCTTGAATTTTATGGCATTCATTCTTGCGATGGAAACAATATCCATTGAACTTCTTATTGTTGTTCTTCTTTTTGTCTTTATCTTTTGAAGTCTTTTTTACCTCCTTTGGCACTTATTATGAATGAAACATATCCTTTGCTTTTTCCACTCCTTGTCTTGACGTGCAACTCTTGCTCTATGAGTAAGACACTAAATTCTTAAAAGTTAGAGGTTGAGGTCTAGTTTGAGAACTAAAACTAGTTATAAAACCATCAAAATTTGGTGGACATATCCAAAGACAATGCCGAGCTAGCTCTTTCATGGATTTTGTACGAGATTTCCCTGATCTCATACATTCTTTATGCAAGTGATAAACACCTATGAAGCCTCCCCATCAACAAATGTTTCTATTTCTAACTAATTCTTCGAGTTCAAGTACATCTCCCAATAGGAGCTTCATATTGATATTAAGAGCTTCATATTGATTTCTCAATATGTTCCATGCTTCAAAAGCCTAGGATGTATGCTGAATAAGAGACAAAAATATCAGTAGTATTTGTAACTAGAGTAGAAAATGCATTTGCATTTCTAAGTTTCCAATCATATAGAGGATGAGCCTCATGAGGAATTACTCAGCCATAATTATCTGGATCATGAAATAGGATGAGCCTCATGAGGAATCACTCAAACATAATTATTTGGATCATGGATTTCTTGGGGCTCATGATCAATCACAAGAACAATTTCTAGAAGCTCATTTGTACCATCAAGTTTACCTTCCATGAAGGTTGGTGATTGTATCTACAAGGTTGGGAAGATGAGTGTCATTCCTACTCCAGTGTGCACTCCACCTACTACTTTCGAAGAAGGAACTTGAGACCCAGGCATAGATGATGACACATTTATTGACATATTCTCTCTTTTGTTGATTGAAGCATCTACAACCTCTATGTTTTTCTTCATCACCACTCACAGCCTCCTAAGCTCTAATACCATGTAAGAAATAATAGCACAATAGAATAGACCAATAGACATAGTAAGAAAAAAATGCAAACAAAGAGAGGCACAAAGCGAGATATACAGACTTGAGATTTTCAAATTGCCACAAGTAATGAAGCTACAAAGATGGTATTTTTGACTTGTGTTTTCTCAATATGGAACTAAGATGGTGATCTAGAGAGGCTCTAGATGAAGCACTTACTAGTGGGCAATGCTATGTAGACCTACACATGGGCCATCCTTATTTTTCTTTTACAATAGGAGTTGGTACAGATAAATGTAGTTGGGGGAGACACAACAGTAAACAAAATATATAATTGACAATATCGCCATGATGATAAGTCTTACTTTCTTAGTCCTATGGGATGAGGGATAAGAATGCTAGACCTCATAGAAGGTGGCAAGCTGCCCTTTGCACTCCCTCCATCAAGGTTCTATGAGGAAACTATGTTGAACCACAAAGGCATTTATTTTCACCTTGAATGGAAATCCAATGGCCTAGAAGTTTATGTCTTAGCTAACCTAATGTCTAGAATCAAAAAGATCATTCATTACCATCAATGGTCACATATAAAAATCATTTAACTTGGAAGTTAGGGTTCCCAAAATGTTAGGGCTCTCACAATGGCTTCTCCTCATAATGGGTGCATTATAATGTAGAGCGCCAGATCATTTGTGGTAACTTAAGGGCCGAGCATTGACTATATCTTATCACAAGTGAGCATGCACCAACTCTAGAGGATAGCTTTCTCTATTCTTCATTTCTTGTGGAAAAGCCTCCTTTTGTTGCTTGCTCATCATTCAAGCTTCTCATGGTTCCTTCATGTCTCTAATCAATGGTAGGTGTGCAAACATATTAGTGAAAGGAATCTCCTTAAGTACAGGGTATCTGATATGGTTGAATTCTTCCTCCTGTTAGGCCACCCGATGGCCCTATGTATTATCCATAGTATTTTTGCAATTACTTCGATGAAATGCCATAAAAGGCTGAAGCGATGTAACTTTTGTTCGGAATGAGAAGACTCATCATGATGGAAGAACCTCTTTATGGAAAAATATATGACAGATGCTCCAAATGTGTCATTATATTTCGATCACAATTAATGAGATAGAGAGCTTGATGTGGTCCACGAAGATGCCTTAGGAAAATGCAGGTACGAATGTCTAACGGATCATTCGAGAGGTCTCCAAGCAATTTAATTTTAAGACAACTAGTGGATCCCGCATATGGCAAGAGCTGATTTGGATTTAGATAAGAGACTTTCATCGCTCTCTCTTAATCTGGAACTCTTTGAATTGCTGCTGAATCAGCACACATAAGATGTATAGCTCGACTGGAGGGAAAGTCCTGGAGTGATGGGGAGTCTGTCATTTCGAGAAGCCATGAACATTCTGTCATAATTTGGGAAAGACTAGCGCATGACTCACAACCATCATTAATTTTATTTTTAGTTGTAACATGGCTCAATTTGATTGAGAGAAAAACCACGAAGACTACTGTTAAACCGATTTGGTTTGTTAATATCATGATTAATCACATTATCGTGAGAAGGATGAGAGAAGTGCAATCCATGTCACACAGTTCACAAAAGTGCTAGTCACAAGTAAGGGCTGAATCTTCATGGTTCATTATGGAGACTACCTGATAAAACTACGAGCTGGTTCTATTCTCCCGCTATCAAATCAAAACCAAGGATATAGAATGAAAGGACTTTGCTTAAATATCCATACATCTATTAGACGTATGTTCCATATAGTTGTTTTACGATACCCAAAATGGTTTAGAACAAGCTTTCTTCGCATATGCTTTAAGATTAGCCCTCTTTCTATACTGATAACGCCATCTTTGGATTTGGGTATTTCTCATTACTAAATGATAAGACAACTCAACTATTGAAACATTGAGAGGGTATGGAATTTTAGATCGGTTTGACTCGGTAACACGATTACAATCTCACGAAAAAGGAAATTAAAGGAAAGAAGTAATCAAGTGAAACATTAGAGATCGTTCACAAGAAGAAGTGAACTTGAACGTTATTGGCAATAACCAATTGAGAGAGAGAGAGAGACTTTAAATGAACAACTAAAAAGCATACATTAGTGGTTGTATTGAGTCGCACCCTCCTTTCCACGAACTTCTCGACAACGTGATTTTGAACAACCGGAAGATCTTTATCTCGATGATATGGAGGATTATGAGAACCAACAACAACATCAACAACAACAACAAACAACAACAATATCAACAGCAACAACAAACAACAACAATATCAACAGCAACAACAAACAACAAAAATATCAACAACAATAGTAGCATCAACAACAACAGCAGGGCAGTCATCGGAGACCTTCCACTACAGGGGTTATCTATGCAAATTTTGGGGCTTTCCTTGGTGATGATCCAGATGCATATGTATGAACTTTTGAGATTAACTATGTAGTGTTGAATAACCCAATGGACCCAAAATATAAGGCTATTGTGTTCCAACTAACTCTGGTGAATGAAGCAGCTCGATGGATGATGGAGTACGATATTAACCATTTTAGGTTGTATGATGACGTGAAGAACACCTTCTTATGATGCTTCAGATTACAGAAAAATGCTGTGGAGATCTTTGATTACTTGTAAAATAATAGGCAAAAACCACATCAGAGTGTACAAGAATATGCAACCCTATTTCATACCCATTTATGATAGGTGCGTCCAGCTCATGCAAATTTTCCTGATGAAGTAATAACCCAATGGTTCATTAATGGATTGAACCCCCAATTAAAACAGGTAATGATTATTCATTGTGTCGGTAGAATAACCCTCCATGCCGTAATCGCTATTACACTCCAATTAGAGCACAAAGTGGATGGCTTTACCGAAGACCTAGAATGGTTAAAGGTTGGAAAAAGTAAATGTGATGATCCGTTCAAACAGGTCTACTGTACTAAATGTAAAAACCCTCGACATGTTGCAAATAATTGTGCTCTTAATTAGATTTATTGTGCAATTTGTGACACCACTAGCCACGCCATAGAGACTTGTCCATATAATGCCAAGACTCTCAATCGGCTAATGGTGAATGTTGTTCTGCAAGAAGAAGGGCAACCAGTGACTAGCTACGTTCCATCAAATTTGAGAAATACAACTTATACCAATTATACTAGTTACAGAGGTGGATGCATAAGGACCTTTAATTGGAATCGAGGGAATCAGGACCAAACTGGTAGTAGTTTGAGTTTACCTCCACCACTCTACCATTTTTGTGCGGAAGTGGGACACATCCGAACACATAGTAAGGATGCGCAAGAGTATGATAAACAAAAAAAGAGCGAAAAAACCCAATGGCCAATATGGTTCAAATTTCCACAGAAGACACACAAGGAGTAGCAGTTCAGACACGTTCCGGTATGACGCTCCATCCGGCCACTAAACTTTTTGAACCAGGTATGAAGGAACGTAAGTGTATGTTTACTAAGGCAACTCACTACAACATATCGAGGCTGCTACCGAGGCAAATGAACGGGCGTGATTTCTTCGCGACGTCGGTGTTAGAGTCGGTATACGCGTCGGAAAGAAAGCCTCAGTATGGGTGCCGGTATAAGCGTCGATATAGGCATCGGTATAAGCACCGGTATATATGTCGGTATTACCGATGCTTATACGGGCGCCCATACCGACGCCCGCACTGGGTGTACTGGCGCCTATACCGATGTCCATACTGAAGCTACCGACGCATATACCGACGACCCTATCTGCACAAAATTATGTTACATCATTGCCGTATGTGAGTGTGATACAAAATTGTGGAATTGATCAAAATATGTACACCTACAATCCTGCAATAAAACATATGTATAAAATAAGACCAATTAACATGACATTTATAAACAACAACTAAAAACACGAAACCAAGATATAACTTTACCTAATCAAGAATATTCTCTCATGAGACGATTGCACCACGTCCGTCTAAGTCTTGTAATAGTGCAGTCAGTCCATGTCGATATCCATATGATTCTTCAGTTCGCGTCGGAGGACGACCCACTGCCAACTCCTATAATAAATATGCAAAATGTTAGATGAACATACATAATGCGCTTAACACAAACAACTTCAATAATTAACATGATACTTACAAATTGGTAGCGCATACTGTCATATCCGCCGCTACCTAAATGCGACGTTCCAACCGTATCTAAACGTGTGGCCACCGCATCTCTCTGTTGACGATATGGATCAGGAGTATGTTGCTGCTCATCCTGAATCGATTCCCATTCTTCGACATCTAGCCATATAGGCTTCGGTGAGCCTGCTCTAAAAGCATCGCGAGCTTCCGATCGTCGATGCGACATCACTTCGCGTGCCGTATGTTGAATCCACTTGGAACTCACAATAGGATTCCCAGGTGCTGGCTGGTACTCTTCATATATGCATTGTGTGATATGATATTTAGAGTCCCTATCCTGTTCGGTCCATTTTAACATTACTGAATGATCAAATTCGATGGAGTAGAGTTGTCGAATGCACTGACACATTGACTTTTCGGCCGCATCCATAACTGGAGCTCCATTATGGATATGATATATCTTTGAGTCTTCATGATCATGCCCACCCCAAGGTGTACGTGGAGATCCCATCTGATGCAATGTGAAGATCTCATCTCATCCAATGTATATATATGCATGCTTGTATACATATGCATTCATGCTTGTATACATATGCATTCTTGCATGCATATGCATGCTTATATGCATATGCATGCATGTATGCATATGCATTCATGTATGCATATGCATTCATGTATGTATGCATGTATGCATATGTATATATGTATGCATGCTTGCATACATATGCATTCATGTATATGCATATGCATTCATGTATATTTACGACAATAATACTGATGAAATGATCTGAAGCTATTTACGACATAAAGCTATTTACGTCATAGGAGCTATGTGAAAATATGATGATTATCAAAACCATAATTCAACTTATAATTTACATTGAATTATTAAGATTATGATTTAACATGACAATGTTTATGTGTGTACGGTTTGCCGAGGAAGTTTAAACATTTGCCTTAGATATATAAGAGTCACGAAATATCAACATTGTTTAGATCCTTTTTCATACATTTATGATTCCAAATTGTTTCCTATGCATTGATTCTTAGATTTGTATGGAAAATAATTCCTCTTTAAATAAGACCACATCCGAGTTACCCGTAATGTAAACGCAATAGCAATTATATGTATATATATATATATATATATATATATATATATATATATATATATATATATATATATATATATATATAATCTCCAACATGTGAGAGAACATCACAGATAACTATGTGCACATGCATAGCTCGCCTAGAGCACGACTATAAAATATTGCCAGATAGAAGTATAGTTAACATTAGGCACAACTTAGGGTTTGAAAGAAGGATGAGATCTTTATGTGACCCTTACTTCAGATGTTTACACGTAACATGGGTGTAAGTATTAATTTTGCATATAAATAAAAATATATTAATTATGTTTTATCTATACGATAATTTTCTTTTTGTAGTGTATTTGATGAGAGAGACAAGAGGTTAGTACTTAGTTCACTAGAGTCACGATTCTGCACTAGATATTCTCACAAGTGGTGCTTGAAAGAGATGCAGATACGTAAACACACTAGTAATCACGTAATGAACAATTGAAATGAAATGAACTAAATTAT